>JAKUAE010000030.1:0-160261 GCA_030579195.1 Yamadazyma diospyri | reverse complement strand
CTCATTTACTTTATTACTATGCTGATTAAACCAATTTCGCTTGACAGGTATTGAAACAGTCTACATTGATTACCAATTGTAATTCTTTCAACTTGATGAAGATCTCAGGCATAGCTTGCTCGAGCTTATCATCTGGAAAAGAGGCCAAACCCTACAAAGTGTCTTCTTGAAAGCAATCGGGGTTGAACAAAGTAACATTCAGTAAAGCTTGAAGTTTGGAACGTTTCGACTGCTGTGTTTTGACGCGCCTCACAAAATTTTTGAGATTTGAATAACAGATAACTCAACAAATCTAGATTTTCGGGAGCTTTCATTGCTATATATTGGAGGAGCGCCTAATCAGGTATACTTGTAATCAGTTCAAAGGCTTTAATTCAAAACTGAAACCACCAGATTTTGTTTTTAATAATCAAACAACAATCAACACGAAAGCTAATAACGACCGCGATGGACGTCTTTGACATTCACGAAGTAACAGAAACCCGACATCAATGCAGCACATATTTTTCAATGTCGATTTCATCACTGTGCCAAGTAATATCTAGATTTTGTCATTCTACCTGTCCTCTAGGATCGTCGAATCTTGAGACTTTTGTTCCAGCCTTAGTTTTGGAAAAAGAGCAGAGACTTGTTGGGTGACCTTTTCAATCGCAGAAAATTTCGGCAGGGTTAAAATACAGAACTATGAAACTATTATCGATATTCTCATTGAATGTTGAAAACGCTATTCTCAGTTGTTGAATGGAGTTATTTTCCGCTGGAATGTGCTTTTGTTGCGGGATATCCTTCCACTAAAGAATCTCATACCTTAACATGTGGGTAGCAGTCATCGAAAGATTTGGGGACAATCACATTATTGCTTTGTTTAAAACTGTAGTTTTCATCGAATTTGTCAGGATAAAGCATACGTAAAAAGCTGTCGGCCTGTTGGGACAATGTCTAAGGGTAATAATTGGTTTGAATTGGCATCTCTACTCCCACTAGCAAATGAGTTTATCATCTGAATTATATCAAAATATGCACGTATTGCGATATTCGTATGATTTATTCATGTAAAACACCGACATATATTTCTAGTAAATGGCAGGATTGGCTTAGTGTGAGGTAAGCCGGTTACCATTGGTCCACGCTTCAGTCCTTTGCCTCTCAGTAGGTTAGAACTACAAACCTGCTCCACTTTAGAGTGCTTCAAGGTGATATAGGTATCGGCAACGAAGGCGACCAAGTGTCATCCCTTGCTATTGAAACACGTATCAAAATAAGTGCGGGGAAATCTCACAAACTTTTGAAGTAGCGCGAAAAATGAAATATATATTTAACTGCAGTTGCAAAGTACTGGCGACTCATGACTGCTGGAAGAATCAAGAATAATGGGAGAAGATAAAAGGTTGTTTGAAAAAATAATCATGACGAAAAGGTGGGAGACCTAAACGATCCAGAAGAAGGCTGCGAGGAGCATCACCAATGAAGTGATAGCTTTAGTTGAAGCGCCGGCCTCATAGCTTGCCACTAAACTAGCCGTGTTTGGAACGGAATTAGGCCAGAATCCAGAGTGGCTTACACCTGGTGGTGGATTTTCAGGAATCGAACCTTCAGGAGTTGGTTGTGGACCAGAGCCTCCATCGTTTCCACCCGGAGGTGAATCAAATTTCGATGTGAAAGTCGAGGTAAAGGTTGAAGTTGCAGTAGTGTAACCACCTTGACATCTCTCACATGGTAAGGTCACTATGGTAGTTGAAAAGGATGTCACGGTTTGATACGAAGGTGTATCGCCGCTTGGAGCAGTGTGGGCCAATGGATATGATGATGAACTATTAGTCCAAGGAGTATGAGGGGTAACCACAACGACTTCCGAAGATGGAACTGAACCGGTGGTGATTACAGTGGTGTAAGTCGAAGGAGTAGGACCTGAAATTGTCGTAGTAGACAATGGAGGAGTAACAACGACGACTTCCGAAGATGGAACTGAACCGGTGGTAATTACAGTGGTGTAAGTCGAAGGAGTAGGACCTGGAATTGTCGTGGTAGACAATGGAGGAGTAACCACAATGACTTCACTCGAAGGAACTGAACCGGTGGTGATTACAGTGGTGTAAGTCGAAGGAGTAGGACCTGGAATTGTCGTGGTAGACAATGGAGGAGTAACCACAATGACTTCACTCGAAGGAACTGAACCGGTGGTAATTACAGTGGTGTAAGTCGAAGGAGTAGGACCTGGAATTGTCGTGGTAGACAATGGAGGAGTAACCACAACGACTTCACTCGAAGGAACTGATCCGGTGGTAATTACAGTGGTGTAAGTCGAAGGAGTAGGTCCTGGAATGGTGGTGGTTGACAATGGAGGGGTGACGACCACAACTTCGGAAGATGGGACTGAACCGGTGGTGATTACAGTGGTGTAAGTTGAGGGTTCAGGACCTGGAATGGTGGTGGTTAACAATGGAGGAGTAACCACAACGACTTCACTCGAAGGAACTGAACCGGTGGTGATTACAGTGGTGTAAGTCGAAGGAGTAGGACCTGGAATGGTGGTGGTTGATATTGGGGGAACTTCTACAATAATAGTCTCAGTGACGTTTCCAGTTCCAGTCGGAGTGATGGTGGAGGTGGTACCATAAGTTTCTGTCCAAGTACTTGTGATAGTGGTAGTGGCAATTATGCAAGTTGAATCTTCGCTCGGAGTGAATATAGGTAAGTTATCTGATGTGACAATTTTGCCGTCTGGATATACAACCTTTGCAGAAAACACACCACTGGCACCTCTATTGTAATAAAGAACCTTCAAAGGATAGTAACCCTTTTGTAAAGACACAGTGTAAGTCAGTGGCTGTTGGCCATCATCAGGCCATGTTGCGGTAAGAACTGGATTGCTTCCTGTAATGTCACTTACCTTGCCGCAACAATCAAATCCTTCACCGGCTCCGAAATAGTATGCAACGGCATCATCAACGCCAGGAAAAGAAAAATTGTAATTACCTGTTTGTTCTGCGTAAAAGTAACCTGTCATTCTCAAGCCAAAATAATTGATATTTACATCATGCCCATAGAGCTCTCTGTATACTGGGCCCTGAATGACTGGAATATCTTTGAAAGCGAAGGTTAAATTACGAACGTCATCGAATATCAAACCTGGCGTTTCTTGGTCAACGGTGTCAACAAGGTAGTCGAGGCAGCTGGCCTGACCAGCAAGTCCACACTGATTGAATGTAGCATTGAAATACCAACCTGAAATCCGGACGCAATCGGCTGAATGTCACATCTTGAAACATCAACGGCGATAACCGGAACTAAAAGCAACACAAAGTTCAATAAAATGTTCATCTCCCTGGAAATTATTGATGCAATCAACTTCCAGAATATCACCTAATCTATATTGAGTTAATGCCAAAGATATTGCCACGGTTTTTATTCCCAATAGTAAGGTTCAAGGAAGCCATAGCCACTTATATAGGAAACAGGGGCTAGATACCCTCTGCAGGCCAAAACTTTTGAAATGTTTTTTCGGAATTAAATTTCATTTACTATTTCCTAATCGTGACATCCTTTATCCATTTTTATTGGGATTGACTAATCAAGACATAGGTTTCGATCTCTTACGACCAAGCCTGAATACCGAGAGATAGCATAGTTACTAATAAGGGAAATATCAGTCATTATAACCAAACAGGAAACTGCTGTTACCAGAATCAGCAATATTCATTTTATTAGCCAGGTTGATGGTACCATTGTCACTACTTATTTATAAAACCGCTTATATGGGCAACCTGCAGGCCATAATTTCATTCCTCATCACAATGGCTGCATGAATGATCATTCTCTTACTCAAATTGCAGAATAACTCGTGTACACTCAAGTTATCGGCAGGTTCAAAAGCAATTTTGTAACTTTACCATCTCGTTATTATTTGATAATCGAATTTGAATGGCCTTTCAAGTCTCCCCCGACCATCATTGAGTAATATGTTTATGCGGAATGTGACGAACCAAAACCAGCCCCATCAAATATGTCAATGAGCCAGCAGACGTCGTATAGCAATTCAGCTTTAGTTCATGTTGAATAGAATTACTTTCCAAATTGGTAAGCACAAATTCTCGGGGGTTTACATAACTAGTCCCATCCCATTGTTATCTGCAAACAGGTAGTGTCGGCAGCTATAGCAGGCTAATTTTCGGGATTATTTTGAACGCCTCAGCTTCAAATGAAATTTCGTCATGGGTAAACAATGGTAGAGAGGAATTGAATCGTGGCTTTGAAAAGACGGAAATTCCAGTTGGTGCGGGGGTCCAGATTACAAATGACCGTCCAAGAGCTACGGAGAATTGAAAAGGGATTCAGATCATGAACCTCTGAAAATTACTGAAATGATAGAACTACGAGAAGAGATGTCGACACCAATTTGCTCATTGAAATTCGCAAATCTGCACGAATTAGTCGTGGAAAGACATCCGGAAAGGTGTGATTCCAGGATATCGTGGCAGGGCTTGTTAGACCCCTATCTATTTGTAGACAATCCCGAGTATGGTATACAGAGACAATGAAGATTCCTCATCCCGGATTTGAGATAAAGTGGGCGTCGCTGGCCGAAAGGGCACCCAATACAGGAAATAAGCGGATAATTACTGTTTTGAAAATTCGTAGTTCCTTTCCTCCCCACCCGAGAGGCAAGAATAGGCTAAAAAATGTGATTAAACATCTTGAACGTCATTCGCGGGTCTCTGCGTGACTTCATGGGCAAACGGCATGAATATATGGGATGATGTTAGGCAAGTGGTAGCTAACGTTAGCATAAAAAGTATGATATCGTTCAATTTTACAGTTTGAGTAGGGCCACGTTTGTAAAGGAGCCCATGCTGCATGATAAAAGTTAAAGTTCTACACGAGAATAACAATATACTTTCTTTTTTGAATGAATGGCCTTAATCTAGCTTCATGAGAAAGTCCAGTTTCATTAAAAAATTTTGCAATATGAGACATATTTCGGTAATTTGGCCGTATTAGTGTTATTCCATTAGCATTTGGTTGATCCTCACAATGTGCAAGAAATTCAGGGATCTGGAACCTAATTGTTGTAGATCATTAGAAGTTTGATTATTATTCTTGAATCCCTGAAAAATATCATCATATGTTTTAAGACTCCAGCTTCAATACAGCCAAAGCTCACAGCCTGCATTATTTTATCAAAAAGGTTAAGATTGAATACCCGATAGGAGCGTCGGCAATACACAAGCACCAAAATTTCCTGTATTTAAAAACAGCGATTCACAGATTAGTGCTGAGACGTCATCCCATGTTAGTGGTCATTAATAATTCCGATGGGAAACTCGAGCTCTTTCGCCTAAAATTACCTTTCAGTTTACTTTTCTAGCTATTTCTTAATTTGACAAACGTTCACACTCATTTTTAAATAGACACGATCGAACAGCATCAGTTTTGATCTCCAACTTCAATCCCCAACTTACGTCTCTATATCAAAACACTTCTACACCAATATGCTTTTACACTACTATCACGTTTTGCAATCTGAAGCAGAGTTGTTAGTGGAAGAAGTTATTTGAACATGGCATTTATTTTTTAGTCTCCGGGAAACGAAACTTGCAATGCTGATGACAAATTAACACTGCATAATTCAGGTTGATGCATAAACGTATCAACCGCTCATAACCCAACAGAATTAAACTTTGGATTTGCTTTACGAAATTGCCGTTTTTGATCGTGGCGTCATTAAGGCACTTTTACGAATGATGTGTTGATCAATTGTTGAAGAAAGCAGACTAGAGTTGATGGTAATCACCATATGTTACCATAGCAATGACAGGGTACTGACGGCTCATAGAAATAAAAATAACGAGAGATAATGACAAAGTCATCCCAAAAGAGATATAAATACCTCTTTCAAACTGAATAGGTAAGCGATCGGGTCCCAGAATACGGGCCCTGACATATCTTCGGTGAAATGAAGAAAGATTTGCTAGGATGAAGCCAATTCCTTATACGGCACACCTTTATGAGTCAAAAGAAGCGCTATTTGCGTCAAACCCGACAATTGCCTTTTCAGCATACACACGGGAGTTTATGCAGCCGACCTTTAGTTCAATAGAAAATCGGTAATATTGAACCAAACTTCAGGTTTCGGCCAAACGCAAGAATTGAGACAAACACTGAATAGCCCTCAGCTATTATATTCTGATGGTGGTGAATCCCCTTTCATCACCACAGCCTCCTGGATGCTTCACGAAATTCCTATTTCAGCCTGTAACAATACCCAGACCCTATGTAGCGACATAACCACGACTTTTAAGAATGCGGCACCATAAACTATGGCCAATCGCACGATATATTTCCGGCATTTCAACCAACTACCAGGGCTCATGATAAGTAAATACGATAGATTCGGCCTATTACCTCACTTCCAGTGTTAATTTCAAACTTTGAGTGCGGAACCCACCGCGCAGTGTAAAACAGCATATTCTGCGATCACGTCCAGACAGCTTTGTTGGCGTAGAAATCAGCATGATTTTCTTCTGGGGCTGTTGCCCTTGACGAATTTTTACCGCTCAATTTCGCAAGATCGCAGCTTGATAGTGCTGGGTGCGGTTTACATGCGTTTGAGAGGCTATCGTTCAAGCTCACTACAGACAAGTTAAATCTCCTGCTCACCTGATTGCCATCAGGTTCTCTCTTGTATGTTGTGGAAGGGCCAATAGTACCCTCGAGAGTCTCATTATGTGTAGAACAACTAAATACTGTGGATTCTGCATCATAAAAACGTAAAAGGAACGTCAGAATAGGTGGGTGTAATTAGAGAAAGTGTAAGTTCAAGATCACTTTTAATTGTGCCGTGGTAGCATTGTGCAAACATGCTTCAACTGTACCATAGTATATGTTCCAGGTGCCGTTGTGATACTGCCATAAGCTGGAAGTCTCACAACCGAACGTAACATCTCCTGACCTTATCTTATTGACAAAGTCACCACCTATCCAAATTTCCAACCCCAAAGGTGCAACATCTGCTGCCAGGATTGTTCTCAATAGGATCAGGTACCCTAGAACAACAAGAAACATGAATCGAGTTTGCAGTGTCGAGGGACAGGGGTTTGTGAGATATATTTCCACAGTTCGCACCTCTTTTCCGTCAGGTGAGTTTCGCTTGAGACCTCATAACAGTAGTTTACAATCCAGTCTGACACTGTGAGTGAAGAACTGAAAGGTTCTGACAGCCTGTAGTAGAATTCCGACCTCAAAATGAGAATTCAAGGGCGACAATTGTTGGACAACGAGGGGAATGTTTCGAACTGGGAACCCGTGGAACCAATTCAGCACATTCGGTTTTTTATGGAATGCATCGGCAGCTGCACCACCTTTATTCTGTGTATACGAAGGTAAGAAAGAGCCAACTTCTCAAGCTCTCAACAGACAAATTATTCGCCTGCGACTGATCCAGGGGTTCTTACTCATTGTTGACTACGATTGCTGCTAATTGTAGAGGGTCTTACAGCCTATCTGTGAAAACATTAAGGAAAAACATCCAACCATTCACTTCTTCTCACTTGCGATTTTCCCCTAAGATGGAACGGCTCTGTACCACGAATACCGACGCCCTAGGTGGCAGCTTCGGCTCAGTGAAGAAACATGCACCTTATGCGCACTGTCTATGGGTTCAAGCATTATAGTATCAGCACCAGAAGGACGCAGAATTTCCTGGGATTAGTTAGATGTGTACAAACAATTTGTATCACTGCTGTCATTCATGAGTCAGGGCAGACTGATCAGAATTAGAAACTACTATCTCATCGAATCACGGAAAAGGTACTGAGATATAACCATGAAGCGGATGCAGGGAATTCTCCCCTTTGTTTCTACCGCTTTGTGTGTAGAACAAGCAGCAGTTTCTAGGATCTTAGTGCGGTATATTTTGGCGTCGTTTCTGCCTGAACATTTGTTAGTGCCAGTCTTTTAGCTCCCTTTCCAAAAAGAACGTTCCTCAATTCTTTTCTATCCTCTTCCATCCTTAATCCGCTGTTACTCCTCAAAAATTTCAAAGGTTGGTCCCTATTCTGCTGAGATTGATGTTTTGTGTATGATAAAAATACATTCGCACCGTTGCAGGACCGTTCTCCTCAATTCCGCACTATCGCGCAAAAATTGAAACCTTATCTCCCAGAACTACCACCACTACCGCACCATTTTCTTGGGGGCGGTACTTTGTATTCTTTGAGAAAATCTAAACTATAGATTTCCAACCTGAATTTCCATTGATCCTATCGGTGTTGACGAAGCATACGGGAAAACAGGCGTAGATGATAAGGTCGTGAAATTATTACTCAATTTGACTCATGCTTTTACTTCATCTGTTCAATTCTACCAGCAGGTTATTCAGGTACAGATGTTCTGATGGGATAGAGCGTAAAGATATTTAATTGCACTTAGAAAACAATTCAGATATTAAAATTCCTGAGCCTCCTGTTGGGGTGCCATAGTTAACATGGGGAAGCGATTTCATGAGTGCGAGATCTAATAGGTATACCCATGCATTGTTCGTAAATCGTTCATCGAACTGATGATGATTCACGGCTCCTATTGACCCAAATTTTTTGCTTCAATTCTGAATATCTTGTGAGAAGCCTTGAAATGTCCTCCAAAACACTCCGTGTGGAATTGGGTATCTTCTATCATAGTACCAGGACACTCATGTAGTATCAGAATACTCATACCTATTGAAGGTATTCTTTCTCTTTCAACATTTGTCATCGCAACTGTGCGACATTGCGATAGGTGTGTCGAACGGGGTTACCCATAAACAAAGCGGGAGCGGTAGTTTTTTTCGCCGCTCTATTGCGTAAAACCCGATCTTCCGGAAATTATTCCAGTACCAGGCAGTGCAAATGCCATCTGCTGTTTGTATAGGTAGGGATACAGGGCAGAAAACCCCGGTCATTGGAAACAATCACTTTCTCCATTCTTGCAATCGAGACTTTCGTAAATGTTTTACCCCGCCACATAAAAGCGATCGATCAATTACCCCGCTATATTGATATCCAATTTTGAGTTTAACAGGGGCAATAAGAACGGGCAAAAACTGCAAAATATCGCTTGAAAACAGATGTCGAGCTTCTGACAAACTTCAGCATGATTCCAGTTCCCAGCTCAACAAAATTTGGGTGTCTACACAATAGTAATTGCGAACTGAAGCGATTGCCCCACTTTTGAATCTTGAAATGTTTCCTGCAGTCCGATTTTTAAATCACTCAAATTATCAGAACTCCATCGCAATTGATAGATCGTTCGCAATCAGTAGAAGTTTCGTGCGGGGCATTTATTCATTGTGAGCTGCAGAAACTTGATACTAAATCTTACTCCCGGTTTTAAGTAACATTTCTATCCAGAAGAGACAGATCTTTTGGATTTTGTAGAGGAGAGGTATCTTTGAAGAATTGAAATACTTCTCATCTATAACAGCTTCTAATCTATTCTATTTATAGGTGACTTCCAACAATGTAAAGGAGTGCTTGGGGAACTCGAATTTGATACTGAAGTCTTTTTCTTGAGCAAATTTGACATCCGATTCTTCTATTTGCACTCTATGAGGATTTTCAAAATCATTGTAGGCATTGACGTCTTCGTCATAAAGTTTCCAGCTATGGATTGTAGATACCTCTGACGTGAACGAAATTTTTGTTTGAGAGTCCTCTTTTTGGCATCTGTTAACGACAGCGATGTAAGTCTTATCTTGGTTTTGAGCAGCACTGACGTCTAATAATGGTGCTGCATAATTGTTTTTGATCCAAGTAAGACTTCCATCATTGTTACCAGTTTCCCCTTCGTACAAAGTTGATTCAACATGCAAGTTCAAAGCTTTTCCTCTCATATAATTAGAAAATAATTTCAAAGGATAATATGTGGTTTGCAAGAACATCGAGGTTTCGTTGGTCATAATTGGGGCGATGACGTTGACCACTTGAGCAATATTACACATGCCTAAACTTTCACTTTGTCTAACAAATACATTCAACCAAGAGGCGACAGCAAGTGCGTCACTCAAAGTATATTGTTCCTCGGCACCTTGTGTACCATCAGCCCTGGTAGGATCCCAAACATTCCACTCATCGAAACAGATTTTGACCTTATTGAATTCGCTTGAAAATATGGTCAACCCATTTGGTTTTGGAGGATTCTGGGTGGTGGCCAAGTCGATCAAGTTTTTGGTGACTTGAATTGCAGCTTCTGCGGCAACTGGACCAGTGACGTTCTTGATATAGTCACTGTTAGCAGTATAAATATGAATTGAATGGTAATCAACCCAATTGATCAATTTATCTAAGACATAATGGTCCCAATTGTCGATTCCTGTGCAACCACAAGAGATTAATTTAACACTTGGGTCCAACAATTTGATTGCCTTGGCCCATTCAGCGGCTTTTTTGGAATAATCCTCTTGGGTCATTTGACCCACTTGCCATGGTCCCCAAACTTCATTTCCTAACCCCCAATACTTGACATTATAAGGTTCAGGGTGACCGTTCTTTCCTCTCAAATTGGCATAATAGGTATTGGCCGTTGAATTACAATATTCAATCCATCCAAGGGCTTCATCTAAAGTACCGGTACCCATGTTAAGACAAAAGTAAGGTTCGACATCCATATACTCACACCACTCCATGAATTCGTCTGTTCCAAAATGATTACTTTCTTCACCTAACCAGGCTAATTCCGGTCTTCTGGGACGGGATTCCCTTGGTCCCACCCCATCAATCCAATGGTATGAGGACACAAAGTTGCCACCGGGCCATCTGACTACAGGCATATTTAAATCCTTAATAGCCTGTGAGACATCCTCTCTAAATCCTTTATCGTTGACTTTAGTTTTAGGCTTTTCACTGTAGTCCACTAAACCTCCGTAAATACAACGTCCTAAATGTTCAACAAAGCCAGAGTATATCTTTTCATCAATAGTTGAAATTACTCTCCTAGGGTCAACTATGATTGATGAATCTTTGAGTGACTCGACTGTCTGTACTGTTTGGTTGGATAATGACATTGGTACAAAATGTTTGTATTTTCATAAAATTCCCAACCTCTCTCTGTTTAAGTTTAAATGGGGCCATCCATTCGTCCTTTACCCCGCAACAATTTCGAGGGAAGCCCCTCACCGTTAATCGGCTCAAAAATTTGTCCTAATTGGACTATTGTGGGCAATTTCTCAAAATTACCCCACAAGATCTGCAAAAGGAGCCCCACCATCTCGGGTTTGCGCATTTCCATTTTTGCGAAAAGGGGATATATCCGTAAATTGGCAGTAAATTAGCAATGGTTATGCTGATAAGGCACATACGAGTTCTCCACGAGGCGAACTTCCCCCATCTTTCGTGGCTGCACTCAAACCGAAAAGAAATTCCTCATAGAAAATAAATTTTATTGTGGAGACAAATTTAAAATGACGCCGATAGACTTTTGGGTTTGCAATTCCATTGGATGAATTCGGTAATGAGGAGTACAGAAATATGGGGTAATTACTGGTTTAATAAAGTTATTTAAGGTCTTACCTCGCAGTCACTAAAAGTTAATATTTGTTTTTATTCAAAATGGCTATCAATCCTAAATTGAATCAATTTCTTATTTGTTGTTTTGTATCTATTGGTAGTTTTGCCTATGGTTACGATCTTTCTGTTATCGCCCAGGTGATAGCTTCTGAGAGTTTCCTTGCAGCCTTGAATCCAACAGTGAATGAGACCAGTGCCGTGGTCTCCTTGTTTACTGGTGGTGCCTTCTTCGGATCTTTTGGTGCTGGTTATTCAGCTGATTACCTTGGTAGAAAATATACTATCAGTTTGGCATGTGCCATTTTTATTCTTGGTGGTGTTTTGCAAGCAGCATGTAAGGACGTTGCTATGTTGATGGTTGGTAGACTTATTGCTGGTTTTGCCGTGGGAGGTCTTTGTATGATCATTCCTTTATTTCAAGCAGAGTTAGCTCATCCTTCGATTAGAGGTACGGTCACGTCGCTTCAGCAATTCTTCTTGGGTATCGGTGCTTTAGTAGCTTCATGGATTGCTTACGGATCCTACGTCGGTTTGAAAGGTAGCGAGAAACAATTCAGATTACCATTAGGTCTTCAAGTCGTACCAATTGGATTATTATTATTTGCCTCAGTTTTATTACCTGAGAGTCCCCGTTGGTTAGCTGCACATGGCAAGCAAGACCAAGCTTTGATTACCTTGGCTAAATTGCACTCCTATGGTAATATCAATGACTCAGAAACCCGTGCACAATTTTCAGAAATCATTGAAGAAGTCGAATTCGAGAAGAACAATCCAACCGTCAGTTGGATTGGTCTTTTCGCCACTAAAGATATGGCAAGAAGAGTTTTTTTATCTTGTATTCTTCAAGCTTCAGTACAAATGACAGGGTATGTATAATTGTTTTTCACCGTTAAGTCCGTAAATACTAACTCAATTTAGGGTCAGTAGTATTCAGTACTATTCAGTGACCATATTCAAAAATTTAGGGCTTGACACAACCAAAACCTTACTTTACCAATCGATCAACTCAATCATTGCCTTAATTGCTCAAGCACTTTGTTTCTTGACGATTGATTTTACCGGTAGAAGGTGGGTTCTTATCTCCTGTAATCTTTTGAGTTGTCTTTGCTTTATTGTTGCCACTATTTTGATGGCTAAATATCCCGCAGAAACTACTACCAGTCAACCAGCTCAAATCGGATTTATTGCTAGTACTTGGATTTATAATTTTGTTTTTTCGTACGGTATTGGTCCATTATCGTGGGTTATTCCAAGTGAAAGTTTCAATTTACAAATGAGATCCAAAGGTATTTCATTAGCCACCATGGTTTCGTTTGCTTTCAACACAATGATAGGTCAGGTCACAAAGATCGCTATGGAAAGAGTCGGGTACAAGTTTTACTTCACTTTCTGTATTTGTTGTTTCACCAACGCCTTATTCTTCTGGGCTTTCTTACCTGAAACTAGAAGAATTCCTCTTGAACTTTCCGACGAATACTGGAAAGAAGCTCCATACTTTGTACCAGGCTGGAAACCTTCCAGAGATTACAGCCAAGACTTGAAAGAAAAGGCACATATTCTTGAAGCTGGTAGAGACTTTGATGCCGATTCCGTTGATGAACTCAAAGAGGAAGTTGAGCATAATGAATAGTGGTGTATTTTTAATGAATTTCTACAAAATTAGTAACTTTTATAATCATCATACCTCTCGCTTTGATCTCTTCATGAGAGAGCTATTTAGGCCCCAGCATTATTACTGAAACTCGGATACTCCAACCTCTTACTATTGAATCCTCTGAACCTCAAATTGGAGATGTCAATCAATTCTTCATTTAAGTCTTCGATTTTGTCCACCCCTAAAAGTTTCATATTGTTTTTCATTTCGAACTCTAGGATTTGAAGAAGCTTTCTTACCCCGTCTTCACCATATGCTGACATAGCATAAAGAAATGGGCGCCCCATTCCAACTCCTTTAGCCCCCAAGCACAATGCTTTTATTATGTCCGATCCTCGACGAATACCCCCATCGATGTAAATCTCAATTTTGTCTTCAAGTCCCTTCTCTTTCAACATAGCTTTCGACTCTGCCAACACTTCTAAAGGGGGTCGAGAGTAATCCAATTGACGTCCTCCGTGATTGGACAAAATGACAGCTTTAATGCCATTCATAGCTGCCAATACCACGTCCTCTCCTCTTTGAACTCCCTTCAAAGCGATCGGTAAGTCAGTCAAACCCTGAATCTTCTTGACATCCTTCCAGCTGAAGGTTCGAGGATAATTTACATTACCGTTATTAGCCACTGTAGCTAATAAAGCAGCAGCTTCCGCGTCTGCGACTCTTTTTTTAGAATCCTTTTCACGATTGCCCAAATCAGCTAAATCTACATTAAGAAATAATCCTTTGATGTTTCCAGTGGCCTCAACTTTGGCAATGGTTTTACCAACAGCGTCCAATTCTTCTTGAGTGTCGAATTGTAATTGATACCACATTTTTTGATCTTTGGGAACTTCGCTGAAGAACTCTTCAAATGGCCATCCTAAATATTTGGGTACCATTTCAATGATTTTCTTGTCGTAGGCGACTCTTTGAAGATTTCTTTCTCCAAGGGGATGAGCGAATTTCGACCCGGCAAATGCTGTAATATAAATAGGAAGATCCACTTGATTACCCAACATAGTAGTTCCCAACTGAGGGGGCCCAGTCTCTTGAAGAATTTTTGGTCTAAAAAACACCCGATTGTAGGCATTGCCATTTTCTTGAAGCGAATGCTCATCCGAAGCCCCAGTAGAAAAGTAGTAATAAGTTATGTCGGGCAAAACCTGCTTAGCCACGAACTCAAAGTCATTCAAATTGAAGATTAAGTTGATATCAGGTCTGTGGGCCATATTTTCCTTAATCCTAAGAGTTTCCTCAGTAACTTCCTCTTCGAATTTACCATCCAACTTCCCCAAACATTCAATATGGGCTACCATCTTGTCTAATACTTCCGTAGAGTGGATTTGCAGGAAGGCGCCACTGGCGTCTTTTCCCGCATATTTGATGATTCTCTCAGCACCTCCTGGGTGACTGAACAAGAACTTTGTGACATCAAAAACAAGACCGTTGATCACAACCCAACAGTCATTCATGCGGTTGTGTTTCATGACTTCTTCCACAGTGATTCGGACGTCCATCTCGTTTTGGATAGGCTGCGGGGTATTTCCAACAGCCCCTAAACCAATTATCAAAGACGAACCTAAAAGAATTCCCCCATACTTGTACGGTGAGGGCCTTATTATTGAGTTGATGCTAAATGCCCTGCGATTGAAATTGGCTCGAAACTTTGCCAGATTAGTTGAAACCTTAACTTTGTTAAACAATTTAAACATTTCGGAGACATCTTTTGCACAAAATTTTGTGCCCTTTTATAACAGATCTCGAAAATCTCTTATCAGTGAGCGCTGCGGATGTTTAACCCCTTTGGGCAATAGGTACGGATAACGTCAAATTGATAAGTGCGAACGGGTTGAAAAAGCAGTTACTCAGAGTACCGGCTCAACAGAAAAAATGTGTCCTCGGGCAGCGATGGTCCTGACTATTCAAACATATGAAAAAGCTGCTATTGGCTGTTTTCCCTCAGTAGAAGTTCTCTCAGACCGAAACCTTGTGATTTTCTTATGTTATCGCCCTTGTAGCTCCGAATGAGAGGAGCAGAGATCATGCGTTTACAAAACCAATGGTAATCCAGTCTAGGCTGTCGAAAGAATACACAAGGTTATCAAATTGGATACATGTTTTTCAACAAGATATAACTATCAATTTTCGCTAAAACAATACATTCACCTGTTCACTCAATTTGTTGTCTTTTGATGAATTTTCACGAAGAGCTTCTTCCAAAGATTGATTCTCATAATATTCTAAATAAGCTTCTATTAAACAGATGATTATATTACCAAATTCTGGTCAGCATCTTCGTCGTATTCGAAATTTTCTAATGGCTCATCACGATAACTTGATGAAGTGATTTGATGCTTGATTAGATTAAATTGGTTAGCAATACTGGACCAGACCGAGGTGGCCGACTCACTACCAACTTCATCACTATATTCAACTCTATTGGTCGAATTGATAAGTTGGTTTTCAAAATTGTTCCTATTATTCTCATAGTTCATGTTTGCGGCACTATGTAAATTGTAAGATCTTATTGGTCTTGCTGTATTCGCCAATCGCTTGTTCACCTCCCTATTGATGATCCTCTTTGCCTCAACAATGATCAAGTCTTTACGTTTATGGGTAGCATCGCTGTCGTTAACGTCGTCGTTGAAGCCTAGGCTTTCATAAAAATCATTATTAAATCCTAGCTTACGTTTTATTCTGTCATATAAATTGAAGATTGTTAGCAAAATGGGAATGAATAATAGTCTAGGGATCCAGTTATTCATCAAATTGAACAATCCTGTTAAATGAATGGATTTACCAAACCAGTTTTCAAAGATGGACGATCTGGAAATAAATAAAGTAATGAAGTTATACGACAATGGGATTGTCAACCTGGCAATATAAGTGGCATAAAAACAGGTGGAAACGGGATCGGATTTGTGAGCTACCAAATGGTACATATTGAATACTTTCAACTGTGTCAACGAGTTCAATGAACAAATCAACATGTAGGAAAATACTACACTGGTGATAAGAAACTTGAATGAATTATTATCAACTTTGTTGAAAATCAAATCTATCAACGATAGTTTGGTTGAATGGAAAAATTCCGATTCAATGATGATGAATGATAATCCAAACAATAGGAGGGATGTGGCCCTATTTAAGATTGGCCTAACGTATCTCAACCATATGAACAGATACCTTGATACCTTTTCGATTCTAAAGTTCAAATTATTCACGGTCGACGAGTTCAAATCTTCTAAAAGAATGATTTTGTTGAATACCAAATTGAATTCCGACTCATAGGCTATTAATTTGTTTAAATTTGAATTGAACGAGGAGGTCAAATCCTTTAAATATTTATTATTAAGATTAGCCCGTTCAATTATGTGTTCTTCGTGGAGATTATTGTTCATTTGTAGTTCCATCGTTTCCTTCAAATCTTCTGGTATTTTACTGAACAACTCGATAATCCAGTCCCGGTATAAGAAGTTATCATCAAACTCGTTGATATGATCTTTGTGAAGGATCAACACTTTCAAAATATCTTCTTTGAAAGAAATTCTAGAATCGTCGAGCGAGTCGATCAATTTTGGTACCTTCAAGTAATTGAAATTCAAATCACTAATAACATTACCAAATACCCATCTATTTCTAGCGATGTTAATCAATCCGTGGGCCATAAGCCATAAAGCTATCACTAAACCATAGATATGAGAAATGGCAATGATCATTGATTTTAAATGACTGAAACTAAGGCCAACTTCCAAAGTCAAGTATATCACCCCCACGATTGAAACCCCCAACATTATCAATTGAAACTTGATGTTTTTCCTTACAGCTTCAATTAGCTTGTTGTAGTTCCTGAATTGGCCGCTTCTATAAAATTCCTGCAAGATGGGCAATATTAGCCATGTTAACAAGAAGGTCACCCAGTAATTGGTCTTCCACAATACAAGAATAACGTGATCGGGCAAATGCATCCATTGTAAGGACTTCTCGGCGTTATGTTGAACATAATCTACTGGCAATAGCGTTATTATTGAGACCGGAATGAACACCGCTAAAATTAGCGGCACCTGTAAAAAGATAGGGTATTTGAACAAGTTTATGTAGAATCGGATTCCCCAAACACTTATTAGCAAAGACCCAAAGTAACATATCCCCGGCAATATCATGGTTAATACAATTCCCTTAAATCACTAAACCTTCGCAGTGCGGATCTCAAGGAAACTTGGTATAAATCACTTGAGACCTGATTGATGCAACTTTGATTGACTATGGCGCCTAAAAAAGTAGGTTTTGCTCCGGAACCACAAGAAGAGTTAAAAGAACACCATGAAAGATTGAAAAAGATTGAGGAGGAGAAAAAGCAATACAATCCTTTTCAAAAAATCCCCCAGGAATTACTGTATTTGAACCACAAAAGTGCTGGACCAAAGCCTTTGCCTACAGCTCCACCAAAACGCCCCACGGAACCTAAAAAAAAGTTCCGGGAGTTAGGAGACTTAAAACGATGCCATGTGAAAGACATTTCTGTCATCAACAAGGATACCGAGATCAATTTCAATTATCCTAATATCGAATTGCCGATCTCATCTTACAATTTGTTGGTCCAAGTAAAGTATGCTGGTCTTAATTCGTTTGATATCAGTAAGATCAATAAATACTACTACAATTTGAGTGATACCAATGTTGGTTTGGGGTATGAGTTCAGTGGTATTGTAGTGGATGTTGGGAAAAATGTTAAAAAAGGATTGGCTAAGGGTGACAAGGTGTTCGGTTGCGTCAGTCCGTTTGGTAGAAAAGGCTCCTTGAGTACAACTCTTTTGTTGAACCCGCAAAGGGATTACATCATCAAAATAGACGACGAAATGTTCGAAAGCTTGAAGAATATCAATCCTCAGTTAGATCTTCATTCTTTTCAGTCACTAAGCGATTCCAGTAGCTCCAGCGGAGTTTTTGATAGAGAGGAAATAGCCAGTGCTATTTCAAAAATGCCTACGTTAGCCAAGTTCTCTACGTTGCCGGTTTTATATTGCAAGTGCAAGCAGGCTTTGCAACATTTGTACAATAAGCAATCTCCTGTCATTTTGATCAACGGTGCAGATACGACTTTGGGCCAAACGCTTATCCAAGTCTTGAATTCGTCGTTATACAGCTTTCAATCCTTGACGATTGTGTTGATTGTGGAAGATAACAACGTTGAAATGATGGAAAACCTCATTTCACAATTCCAGTCCCCTGAAAAACATTTTGAGGTGATCGAGTTCAACCTTGAAAATAACGATATCCAATTGCCAGGTGAAAAAGTTCCTACAAATTTCAAAAAGCCCGATTTAATGGCCATAAATGTGTTCGAGGCGATGTTCAAAAACTGTAATGAGACGGTAAATAAGAGCAATCTTGATAACTACAGGTTTGACTTGATCATTGACATCATCGGGTCTAATTGGTTAACTAAAAAGTCCATAAAGTACAAAAAATTGGACTACCTTAAATTACCAGTTCAGTTTGAGCGACCTTTGTCGCTGTTGCTAGGTTCCAATAACACTGACTATTTCTTTACCAAAATATTAAAACCCAAGCTTACCAACTCCTCATTTGTTTCCTTCTGCAAATTCACTTCCAAAGAATCGTCGTATAGCATCGACAAGTTGATTGATTATTCCACTCAGTCCAATGAGCAATCAATTCTTAACCCTTGGTCCGTCGGGTGGACGTCCAACATTGTAAATACCTTAATGAAGTACAATTACCACGACGAGATCAATCTCGTGGTTAAAAGCTCGTGGATTGTTGAAGGGTTGCATTTGGTAGCTGACAATGAGTTGAAGTTTAGGATCGATGAATTCATTGATTGGAGGAAGAATTTCAGGGACCACTACAAGAAATTAAGGAGGTATGATGGTAAAGTGGTCTTTGAGTTAGAGGAGTTCTAGCCACCTGCCCCGTTTCTCTGAATCTTGCTGTTGAAAATATGTCTAACGAATACACGTAGCTCTCGTAATTTTGCAACCACTTTCTGTGCGCGGACTGACAAGGAGAAAATTTTACCGCTTCCTAAACTACAAGACATTGTTCTGGATCGTATTGTTAATGATCGAACATGCTGTCGAAATCCATGAGTGTTCATTCACTTATCGAGAAGGATAGAGCCGGGTCGGAGGGCACTGATATAGGAGATCCGAACATTTCGTCCAGCAAATTTGAATCTTCTGATCTAAAGGACACGCCTCAAATAAAACCGACTTTACCAGCAATCTTTGCCAAAGATTTTGAGGAGTTCCCCTATTCAGAAATAGCCTTCATAGAGGCTGCCAAGCTCAAGGTTGAACAAGAGAAAACCAGACAAGAGCAGATCAAATTGGATATCGTGAAGAAGAATCACGATATAATTATAGCCGCAATCAACGCCAATATTCCTGGACCTTTGATTCCCTCCATGTGCATCACGACCGCACCAGAAGATCAGTTCTCGTCCCATAGCCGGGTCAATAGTGTCGATTTCAATGCAGTGCCGGTTCATTACACATTTGGCGGGAATACCCCAACTGCCACGTCTGCTTCTACTCCCTCCATGCCAAACCAGTCCACCAGCGTAAGGCGGCCCTTATCACCCGCCAAATTGGGAGCTCAGGCAGTCGCAAACTTGAACTCGCCTTCATCAGGCTACAGGGCTCTTCATCGCAAACCCGCAGGTCACCAAAGACACTATTCCATGCCCGCAGTAAAAAATCCCGGCATCGATGCGGGCAAATCAGATAGTCAGACTCAACAATATCAACAGCATCAACTTTTGCAACAGCCCCATCCCCAGCAAATACAGCATTTACTGCAGCAAGGTCAACAACAGCCTTACCCAGCTCAATACCCGCAATTATACTCATACCCACAATTATATCAGTATCCTCCTATCAACGTCCCCCCACCAGCTCCACAGCCTGCTAAACTGCCGGTCAAGTCGCATTCAAGGTCACATTCCGCATCGTCCTCGAGGACCAGCTCGTTGCAAAGTAGACCCAGTGGATCTCACTCATCACAACGGTCCTTAAGGCTGTCAAATCCCCCTACTCAAGAATCCATGACGTCTTTCCAGCATGTGATTCAATTTCAACATTGGAAACCTGAAGACCCTGGGGCCTATTACGATCATCAAGGTCGTGTACCCTCGGGCTCGGGAGTATCTGGCATACCTCCTGAAAGAAGCCATAAAAGGCATAAATCTAATTTTGACAACATGTCAGTAGATTTGGGGTCTAATCCTATTCAAGAGGAAGGCGATGTGTCGATGGAAGAAGCAAAAAAGTAAAACTTAAAATAATATTCAAATAGCATATGTGTATTATAGAAACAAAAGAGGTGGAGTTCATTTAGATTATGTATTATAGAAATCATTGGGTCATAAGCTCTATTTCTTTCAAGTTTAACATGATCATATCATCGTTGTCGTTGTCATCATCATTGTAATCTGTGTCCTTTTCATCGTCACTGTCAGGAATGGTAGAAGGATCCACCTTTTCAAATGTAATATCCTCTTTGTTAATTTTATCCAACTCTCGCTTCAAATCGTGAGCCAAATATCTCAATGCTGTCTCATCTACATCATTAATTATCCAAGATACTAAGTCTTGAAGCCATATCCTATCATAAACGTAATAAACGTCGTGATATCGAAACAATTCCTTTAAATCTATTAATGCTTGGATGACTAATCTTTTACCACCTCTGAGATTATAGTACACATCGTTCCATACTTTAATGATTAATTGGTAACTTCTGTGCAACGGGTAACAAAGGGCTCTCCTGATACCGGTGATGATTGCAGTTCTTAAACCATTATCTTCGTTCAATTCGTTCTTGATAGATAATTTACTGTCTAGAAACGAAAATTGAGGGGTCAATTTTCCAATGGTCCATGCGCTTTCGATATTATGCTCCCCATCATTCTCCCTCAAGTCGAAATGGTATGAAAAAAGAAGTGAAACAAGTAAAATTAATAATTCAGTCTTGCAATTGTTAGATATCAAGTAGGACTTTTTGGGAAGAGCCAACATTTTCTCCTGTTCCTCTTTGGTGAATTCAACTGGCATCACACTTTCATCTTGTGGTCTGTTCTTGAACCATTTCAAAAATTTTGTTATCATAGGATTTTTCCATTCTAACAACGCCTTATACTCTTCATCATTTGATTCACACAAAAACTCTGATGCATAGTATTCGGGGTCAAATTTGATGTTTTCTTTAATCAATCTTTCCAAGATCCTTTGGCTTTCGTCAGTATTTTCAGGGTCACCTAATTCATTGATGTCATTACCGTTGCTAATGGAAACACCAACTATATCACTATATTGGTTATCAAATCCGTACTTATTGGAAGGCATCAACGTTTCTTCAGGAGCAGCATCTTGTGAGATCTCCCAATTGAAATGCTCCCCTTCTTTCACGACATTTTCAAATTGTGTGCCATTATCCAACTCCTCAATCAATGGCTTTTTGGCATCATTCACTTTTTCGTTATTACGAGCCAACAATTTCGCCGTCAAGTCTAAATCAGGAAAATTTTGACCTTTGATCTCTTTGGGGATTCTTATCCTGACACATTCATTCTTGCTATCAAACTCTGCATGAGATCTTTCATCGTCAATACAATTGTAGGGGAATCTCAATCTCAAATAATATGGTGGCAAGGAAAATATAAACAATTGTTGGTCAGCATTCATCTCAATGGTCTTTGCATTGAATCTGGCATGAGAAACCTTCACTTCCAATCGGATAAACTCCTCATCCTGTCTTATTGTGAAAAATGGAGTAATCATTTCTAAACTGTCTTCTCATCGCGAAATTTTTCAGGACATTATGGTGGAAAAGGAAGGTGATAAGGAAAGAAGAAGGTTTGTGGGGCGAAAAAAGGCTGGCGAGAGCTCTTTGGTCAAGACTTCCAATACAGCTAGAAGGGTGATGAACCAGATCCCTGAGGATATCTTGAACAATCAAGACTTGAATGCTGCGGTCCGATTGTTACCCTCGAACTACAATTTTGAAATCCACAAGACTGTATGGAATATAAGGAAAAATAATGCCAAAAGAGTAGCTTTACAGATGCCAGAAGGATTATTGATATATTCTTTGATTATTTCCGACATCTTGGAGCAGTTTTGCGAGGTTGAGACCATCGTAATGGGTGATGTGACCTATGGAGCCTGCTGTATTGACGATTTCACGGCGAAATCTTTAAATTGTGACTTCATAGTACACTATGCCCATTCATGTTTGGTGCCTGTGGATTATATGACCGTAAAGGTCTTGTACATATTTGTTACCATTGCAATCGAAGAAAAACATGTCATAAACACCTTGAAGTTGAATTTTCCTGCCAACAGCACCATGGCTATTTTCGGAACCATCCAATTCAACCCTAGTATTCACAACTTGAAAAGGGCGTTAGAAAATGACCCCGAACATCCAATTTATCTCATACCACCACAATTAAAACCATTGTCCAAAGCAGAAGTGTTAGGATGCTCATCGCCCAGATTAGATCACAACCATATACTGGCAATGATATACTTAGGGGATGGTAGGTTTCATTTAGAAAGCGCCATGATCCATAACCCAGAAATACCTGCTTATCGTTATGATCCTTACTCTCGTAAGTTTACCAGGGAATATTACGATCATCAACAAATGCATAATGTCAGACGGGATGCTATCAGTATCGGTAGACAGGCAAAGACAGTAGGATTAATACTAGGTGCATTGGGTAGACAAGGGAATCCCGTAACTGCCAAACTACTCCAAGATAAGTTAGAGTCAAGTGGCTACAAGGTGGTTAAAATTATATTAAGTGAAATTTTCCCCCAAAAATTGTCCATGTTTCAAGACATTGATGCTTTTGTACAAGTGGCTTGTCCAAGATTATCAATTGACTGGGGCTACGCTTTTAACAAGCCATTATTGACCCCGTATGAGGCCAATGTTATGATGGATGATGATGTTGAGTTCGACAAATACTATCCAATGGATTATTACTCCTCCGATGGCTACGGTAGGGGTAAGAAGCCAGTTCGTCACGAATTGAATTGATAATGAACGTCTTATGAGTATATTTATTTATAAATTATGAACTATAGATCTCTTCCACTCCCAATAATGTCGCCATTTCCAAATCGTTCCATACCAATGATTTGTTCAAGTACTTTTTCGTTATTTGGTCAAACTTCACGGTGAAATGCAAGAATTTTATTGAGCAGATCTCTGTTATGTCATTTGATAGTATGGGGTTATTCAAGTTGGAAAAATTCCTTTGAATTTCCATTAGTGCATTCGGTAAGTACTCTGAGATCGAAGCGTTGACTTTGTCGATTTCCTCGCTATTAAAAAGATTGTTCTCGGTTATGGGCTCATAGATCTCTACCACAAAATCTTCAACAGCCTCTGTGCTATCCAATGGTAATATCATACTTACTATATTTTGGAAGTCATACAAGTGACAATTTTTCAAGATATCATCGTACTGGAGGTCCGACAAATCGGATTTCAATTTCTCCATCTGATGATTTAATTCAATAATTTTATCATTCAATAAATTGATAGGCAAGATCTTTGACAACATCAAATCAATAAAATTTAGCTTTATAATAATTTTTTGGAATTGACTGAAGTTTTTGGACTGCAAATGCACACTCAATATTTCTATTGGTTCGTTGACGATTTTCTGCAAGAAATCATTCAACTTGTCTCCCTTTAAGCCGAATATTGAATTAAAGTTCATTTTTGACTGTTCTATTAATGGTAGGAGCTGTGAATAGAAATCTATCAACCATTCCGGTGGTTGCAAATCAATGTTTAAATCCAATTTTGCCAGATTTGACGATTTAATCGATTTCAATTTACTGCTGATTAAATCAATTAATTTAATTTGGCAGAACTCTATCAATTGGTTTAATGTCTGAATCAAGGAGTTTGACTCATCATTGTTGAACTTTTTATTGAACATTATCTTATACAAATCAAATGAATTGAATATCGAGTAAATTATCTTCAAGTTTAGCTCCACAGAAATAATTGTTTCGAAGTTAGATTTTAACAGCTTGGAAATCTTTTTGAAAATGAGGTTCAATAATAAATGCAGTTTCTCGTTGTCGTTGCTAAAAATCGAATTTATCAATTCCATTTCATTCAATACCATCATATGAAGAAATGCCAATAGGTCACCAATATACCTCACTGGATCTCCATTCACCTGATCGGTGCTCAAGTTCTTATTAAATTCCTCGATGAGGACTTTATATCTGTCATCGCTGAAATCTTGAATAAGCTGATCATACATCCCTCTATTTCTAGTTTGCAACAAGTCAAGAGTTTTCTGGAATTTTAACAATCTCTCAGTATTGAAATTTGGATTGGGGTTGATCAATATCCTTTTGGCTGAGTTGAACAATGTCTCATTCGATTTATTGACGAGTTTGTTCAATTTTTCAATGATTTTGGTTCCCAAATTTGAATTATCAATGGTTAGAAGAATAGGGGAATTTTCATTTAAAGTGTCGAGTTTCTCTATGACCTTGAAGAATTCATCATTTATGTCATTACTATTCAACGTGAACTCCTCAAACTCATTCAATAGAAAGTTTTTTTTGAAACTTGTCAATAGTTCCTTCTTCAAATTTATCTTGATTTTATCATTATTCAAATTCCTGAAATCGTCACTGAACTGATTCAAATTGTTGAGGATGTCTTGTATCTTATCATTATTAATATTGTTCAACTCATTTAGCACGGTGACCTTACTTCCAATCAAGTTGAGGTCTCTGATAATTGGTTGGTACTCTTTCAATATTATAGACTGATTTTTGATTAACTTTAACTCGATCTTGCTTCTTAATTTCTTTCGGGTAATACTCCCCACCAAATTGGAATCAATCAACTCATTTTCATTCAAGTCAAGCGAGAATAGCTCTTTAACGAGTGAATCGTCCACGGAATTGTTCAAGACCTTGGACAATTTGTTGGATATATAACTGGAATCTTCACCTATGGTGCTGAAGTTAGCCTTCGTAACTTCAGCTGCATCGTTGGAATCAGTTTTATTATCTTCTGTGCCACTAGATAACTCCTTAGTCACTAATTTCATTGACAAATCAGCATATTTTTCATTCACTTCGTCATTTTCGACCTTAACTTCATCGTCGAGTCTCAACAAGCTTTTGAGGTTATTGAATTTGGGGATCTTGAAGTTCAAGCTTTCAAAATCACTGGGTGTAGGAATTGATAAAGCTGGTTGAGGCTGAGGTATCTCATCGTCTTGAAACGAATCGTACTCTATAAATTCCATTGAGGAACGAGATCTAACAACTTCGCGATTTCTTTATTCTTTCCTACACATCATCAACTACACTCCAGAGATCCACTAGGTCAATAATTCGTCGATTTTTATGCTGATTCTTCTGAACTTATTGGGTTGACTATCTGAAATATTAGCAGCCTTTAATAACGAGTCAATACCATTATTTTCTTTCAGTTGAAATGCTTTGGAAGTTGGTGACAACTCCCGCATATCATTAAAGACAATCCTTGGCTCGTTCAATGAATCTATCTTGTGCTTATAGACGAAAGGCTTTTTGAGCTCGAAAGCTGGCGAATTGAAACTATAATACTCGGAGGATGCCGCCAAATTTTGTGGGAATCTTAATACGGAGCTTGCGCACGAGACACGATGGCTGTTACTCAATGCCTGAAGACATTTTGAGGCCTCAACCACTTCAAAGTCATCTTGCGGGAGATACATGCCATAGAATGCGGAATCATCAAACTTTAGCTCGCGGAAGTTCTCGTCAGATGGTTTTAAACAGTATTCAGGAAAATCATTGCCAAATATGGGAATCAATTGGTATCTTATATGATAACAAAATCTTCTAGCCAAAACCTTGCACAACTCATAAGGCAACCAAGTACCCTGAATTTTCAAAAAACCGCCTCTTATACGTTTGATATAATTTTGGTACTGTTTTGGAGTGCTATCCAATAACTTAACTATGTCCGCTTTCGGTTTGTTGTTAGAATCTTTGGGTGTATTCTGATTGACCTCGAAGCCTGTACCAGGGCTGCTATTCTCTGCAGCTCTCCAAATACCTGTCAAGTGAACGAACCCTGTTTCATAGTCCCAAATAACAGATGAATTATTCACCGAATACTCAAAAACAGTTAGAAAGTTACGAGCAGGGTCGATTGCATTGGTAGCATATTTTCTTATCTGGATAGATAGATAGATTGACGTTACCAAATTGTATACTTGTAAGGGCACTAGTAAATTGGTGGGTAATCCTCGAATGGGGAATTTCACTTGCTGCTGATATGAAAAGGGCATCATGAGCATACCTTCCCCATGAGCGATAGCACCCAGTTTGTTCAGTGGGTCTATGGGATACATTTGACCCGCAAATGCAGCCACTGTGCCAAATCCCTGGTCATAGTCCCCGTATTGCAAACCTTTTCCTTGCTTACTAGTTGCCGAACTGTAGTGATGTTGAGGACTCGTTGTGTAACTCAAACTAGGGGTTATAGGAGTCATAGGTGAAGCATTTGAGAATTTTGAGCTATCCATGGAAGTAGTTGAATTAGCAGGTGTCATGGGTGTCATGGGTATGCCTGCTCGGTCGTTATTATTGTAATGATATGGCATCATGTTCTCGATTTCTTCCTCCTTATGATTGTGTGCTAAAGTCAAATTGTGAAAAGTTTCGGAAGCAGACGACTTGGTGTGGGTCCAAGTGGACTGAGGATATCAATTTTAGTCACACAGAAGTCAAAACAGGGAAAAACTCTGCGGGATCAAATAAGAAATTAAAGGGTTTACAGATCAAAAGGGGTTCTCGATTGCGGTTGAGATTGTTCCAGTCTTGCAAAAATTGCTCTCTTTACAACCAGTTTTTGAGTTTTAGATAGTTCAGGCGCCCGTCGCAGTAATTTTCCTATTCTACAGTAGTTTGTTCTGCAGTCTGAAGTAAAATTTGCAGAAACATTGTGACAAATGGCCCGAATAATTACTGAAGTTATGCCACCGATAAGATATGAGGTTGCGTGTCAGTACCAACTTACTGCACGCACTTACTGCACGCAAAGTATTTTTACTGAGAACTGCAGGATGGCTTGTTGAGTTGTACGAGAGGTGCTTATACGTGATGAATGAGGTAAAGAGAACATGGTTCATACCATCTGTCAAATAGGAGTTTTGAGAAGTTTCGGAGCAATCAAAGGGAGATGAATAGATCAGGCTACTCTATTTAACCCTCAAACCTTGACAGCCTTGTTCAATCTATCGGCAACGGCATCGAGGAATTCAGTGGTGGTAACATAACTTGATCTTTCGGTTTTACCTTGAGCCAAAGCTAAATCCTTGGTCATAATGCCATCAATGACGGTTTGAATGGTTATTTTTTCTAAAGTTTCAGCAAAGTCAACTAATTCAGGGGTTTCGTCTAATTTACCTCTTTGATTTAAACCTCTGGTCCAGGCAAAAATCGAGGCAATTGAGTTGGTAGAAGTTTCTTTTCCCTGTTGGTGTTGTCTGAAATGTCTGGTAACAGTTCCGTGAGCAGCTTCACTTTCAAAAGCTTTACCATCAGGGGTCATTAAAACTGAGGTCATCAAGCCCAATGAACCAAATCCTTGCGCAACAATATCACTTTGCACATCACCATCATAATTCTTTAAGGCCATTATATATCCACCTTTAGATTTGATCATTTGCGCAACCATATCATCGATTAATCTGTGTTCGTACCATAACCCTTTCGCTTCAAAATCTTTTTGATAGGTAGTTTCGTAAATTTCTTGGAAGATATCCTTAAATCTACCATCATATTTCTTCAAGATAGTGTTTTTGGTTGACAAGTACAATGGTAAGTTTTTGTTCAATGCCATTTTGAATGATGAATGAGCAAACCCTTTGATTGACTCATCAGTGTTATACATACTCAAACCAACACCACCAGTTTCTGGGTAGTTGAAAATGGTCTTCTTGACTGGTTCTCCACCATTTTTTGGGGTGAAAACCATTTCTAACTTACCTGCTTCCTCAATAACTAAATCAGTAGCCTTATATTGATCACCATGAGCATGTCTACCAATGACGATTGGTTTTTCCCAACCTGGAACTAATCTAGGGATATTTGGAATGATAATACTTTCTCTGAAAACGGTACCATTCAAGATGTTTCTGATGGTACCATTGGGAGAAACCCACATTTTTTTCAAGTTGAACTCTTTCACCCTTGCTTCATCTGGTGTGATGGTAGCACATTTTATACCAACCCCGTATTTTTTGATGGCATTGGCGGCGTCGATGGTGATTTGGTCATCTGTTTTGTCTCTCGCCTCGATACCCAAATCGTAATATTTCAAATCTACATTCAAGTATGGGTGAATTAATTTGTCTTTGATTCTCTGCCAAATGATTCTGGTCATTTCATCACCATCCATTTCCACAACTGGTGTTTTAACATTGATCTTCAACGATCTAGCTGATTGAGAAAACTGTCTTATTTGTCTGATCATGTTACCTATCTACAAATTAATTCAACTATCGAGGCCGGTATATTTTTTCGATCTCAACTTTGACTCAGAGTTCGGTCCGATTCAGGAGCTCAATCGCAAATTATAAAGTTATCGGACTTCTCGATATTAGTATAAGAGGAGCCTCAAAATAATTGCGACAGTCGGAAAGCTTTGAGTGGTTGATTCTCTGCAAGCAACCAATCCACGAACTTACGACTCCCGCTTTAGAGGCTCAACAGAGCTGAGGATCGAGGAGCATTTGCTTTTGAACAACGAGGATTTCGTGCCAACACTGGAGAAATCGGATTTGTAGGTATAAGGGTGATTTGAATCTTGCGTTGAATGGTTCAACCCTAGTATTACCGCAACTGTGTAAAACTTTATCTCTGTTAAGTTCCTTAAATTTTTTGAATACTAATTTTATATTTTTTGCAATTTTCAGAAACTGCACCGAGAAGAACGTAAGATATTACAAAATATGATTAAAATTGTTCAAGGTTTATTTTTGATTTTCCGATATACAGAGAAGTCCAATGATTGGGCCAATCCATTTATTAATGTATGGCAAGTTGGCTGGTAAGAGGCCTGGCAAAATGTAGTTTAAGCGTGAGAGTTCATGAGATGGCTACTTGCTGGGTCAGGGTTTGTGAACTGTACCGACGGGTGGAAAGGCTGAATTTTGGACGCAAATTCACAAGTTTATCATCAGAAGCAATTTAGGGAGGAAGCCTAGGGGAAATCCAAACAGAGTGGGTAATAAGTATGAATGATTTCCTTACCGCTTCACGAGATATCAGGATATAATCAGCTGAAACATTAGTTTGATGTCTTTCTTTAGCAGCTGTCATGATCGATTAATAGTACAGTCCACACTCTGAAGATATATTGATCAAGTATCCTTTGGGAATCGATGAGATAATGGAAATTGTCTTTAATTCTAAAATTTATGCAATAGTGGAAATTGTCTTTGATTCTGAAATTTATGCAATAAAGGACCTCATCTATCCCCTTACACATTACGCCAACTAAGAAATACAATCACTCCCGTTTAATATTACGTCTCCAGTTGTCTCGGTCATATTTCCACCGCAAAAAAAAATCCCGAAATGCGGATTCTCGCCAAACTTTCCTTCTAAGGACCTCCCCACGACACGACTACATGAGTTTTTCTTTGAGGAGTTTGGAGTCGCAAGAGGAGTAGTGGTTTTATATTCCACAGGAGGCCCCAACAATGCTCAAACTAAGTCGGTACGTATCTAGGCCATTGGCATTGACCGTAATGGAGCTCGGAGACAATGAAACAGTAGCGGAACACTATATCAAATTAATGCGAGATCTCATGATATCCCAATTCGGAAAGACCGCCGCAAAACAGGACTTTTTGAACATTTTGCGAAATCTGGGGCACTATTTAAATGAATCAATTCCTTTATTGAAATCTACTTATTCGAAAAGATGCTGCTTGATATTGAAAACTTGATCGAGCAATTGACTTTGGAAGAGAAAATTTCTTTATTGGCTGGAAAGGATTTCTGGCATACTGTCCCAATTCCTCGTTTGAATATCCCATCGGTGAGAGTCAGTGATGGACCTAATGGTGTTCGGGGTATCAAATTCTTCAACGGGGTTCCCTCAAACTGTTTCACATGTGGTACAGGAATGGCATCCACTTGGAATAAGGATTTACTTCAACAAGCCGGCCAGTTAATGGGTCAAGAAGCCAAAGCAAGAGGGGTACATTGTATTTTGGGCCCCACGTGTAATATGGCAAGATCTCCATTAGGGGGTAGAACTTTTGAAAGCTATAGTGAAGATCCAGTTTTATCTGGTTTTGCTGCCGCCAAGATTGTTGAAGGGATTCAAAGTGAGAAAGTTTTGGCTTGTTTGAAGCACTTTGTCTGTAATGACCAAGAAGATTTCAGGAAAGGAGTTGACACCTTTTTGACCGAAAGAGCTTTGAGAGAGATATATTTGAAACCCTTTCAAATTGCTCTTCGAGACTCAAATCCGAAAACTTTGATGACTGCTTATAATAAAATTGATGGCGAACACGTCAGTCAATCTAAAAGATTCTTGCAAAATATATTGAGAAAGGAATGGGGATATGACGGCACCACGATGTCAGACTGGTTTGGAACCTATTCGATCAAAGATGCTTTGGAAGCAGGATTGAATTTAGAGATGCCAGGCCCAACCAGATTCAGAGAGGTTTTGCAAACTTCTCATAAAGTCTACAGCAATGAAATACACACCGACGTTATTGATGAGAACGTTCGGAAAATTTTGAAGTTTGTGAATGAGGGTTTGAAAATCGGAATTGGAGAAAACATCGTTGAAAAGGAAAATGATGATCCAGCAGCTGAAGCATTATTGAGGCAAGTGGGTGATGAGTCGATCGTTTTGTTGAAGAACGATAACAATGTGTTACCATTGAAAAAGTCCGAGAAACAATCGATTGCTATAATTGGACCAAACGTCAAAGCTACGCAAGACTCCGGTGGTGGTTCAGCTTCAATGGCCGTCCGTTACAAGATTACCCCATATGAAGGTTTAATGAGAAAAATCAAAGAGGGAGGAAATAAAATTGCGACTGAATATACCATTGGTGCATTGTTAGACAAAAACTTACCTGATGTCGGAACTTCATTGACCAACAAAGAAGGCACATCAGGTGTTACTGCCACATTCTATAAAGACGCTCCAAAAGTTCCGGACAGAAGAGTGATCGAGAGATTCAATTTGGCTACCTCAAAGCTCTTCTTGGCTGACTTTAAGTCACCCAACTTGGACATAAATGAGTTATTGTATTATGCTGATTTTGAAGGCACATTCGAGCCTGAAGAATCAGGTACTTACGTGTTTGGTTGTTCTTGTTTAGGAACTGCTCAATTATTCATCGACGACAAATTGGTGATTGATAACAAGACCAAACAAGTCAGAGGTGATGCTTTTTTCCTTGGTATGGGAACAAGAGAAGAATTGACCGAAGTCCAGTTGACGAAAGGTAAGAAGTACGAGATCAGAGTTGAATTCGGTACTTCACCTACTGCTTTAGTAGCTAAAGAATTTAAGGAGCCTGGTGGTGTGTTCTTTGGGTTCAGACTTAAGTCAACTGCCGAGGAAGAGTTGTCAAAGGCAGTGGAGATAGCTTCCAGAAACGATAAGGTTATTTTGGTTGTTGGTTTATCAAAAGAATGGGAAAGTGAAGGATTTGATAGACCAAATATGGATATTCCAGGCTACACCAACAAATTGATCGATGAAGTTTGTAAAGTTAACAAAAATGTTATAGTTATCAATCAATCCGGGGCCCCAGTTGCTATGCCATGGGCACCAAAGGTTCAAGCTATTTTACAAGCATGGTACGGAGGAAATGAATTGGGAAATACTATGGCAGATGTTATATTTGGTGACCATAATCCAAGCGGTAAATTATCATTAACATTCCCTAATAGAGTGGAAGATAATCCTTCATTCTTGAATTTCGGTTCTACAAATGGAAAAGTTTGGTATGGTGAGGATATCTACATCGGATATAGATTTTACGAGAAGACTAAAAAGGATGTTTTATTCCCATTCGGCTATGGTTTGTCTTACACCGATTTTAAATTCGATAACATCAAGGTAGTGTTAAATGATACAACTGTCGATGTATCTATCGATGTTTCCAACATCGGTTCAAAGACTGGTGCTGAAGTGGTGCAACTTTATGTATCTTTCCCAGACTCCAAAGTTCCTAGACCAGTAAAGGAATTGAAGAATTTCGACAAGGTGCATTTAGAGCCCAAGCAAACAAAGACCGTTACTATAACGACCTCCATCAAAGAGCTTACATCCTATTGGGATAGTTATAAGAACAAATGGGCCTCAGATAAAGGTGTCTACAAAGTTTTAGTAGGTAACTCCTCAGACAATATCTTACTTGAAGGCACATTTGAAACCAGCAAATCGTTCAACTGGTTGGGTTTACAATAGATCTCTTTCGGGCTATATCCACAATACACAACTTTAAATAGTACACCTAGTCCATTTGGACTAAACAAAACTCTAAACAGTTCAATTAGGCAATTTCTTTAATCTCTATAGCCTTATCTTGAGATGATGTCGCGAGAGTTTACCCATTTACTATTAGACTAATCCAAAATGTCGCAGCGTTGTGAGTTATTTTGATTTTTGCAACACCCTCAATTTGGGATAATTGTAAACATCCTTTTACAGATAAATCGTTTAAATGAAAACTTTTCCCGAGTGTTAACTAAAGCTGACAGTAACCCCAGACACAAATACCCCCATCATCGACGTCATTCCCTTTATCACCGGTGTCATGGATTACTCAATTGAAGACATAGATCTCGAGCTAGATCATTTGTTGGAACCCGTCAAAAGAATTAGTAAGGATCACAGATCATCGCCAGTGGACAGAATATTGTTAGACAACCCACGATTGGTGTTGAGACCAGAAGTACATTCAAGCAGCACGAACACATCGAACGATGACCTATTTCAAGTGACAAACAATGACAATTATTCGATATACACCATAAATGAAGAGTTGAATGAATTGAATAAAAATGAGAAGTTGACAAGACTAATGCAAGACTTCGAGGAAGACCTTGAGCGGAACGGCTGGGAGTTGGATGACCAAGGCAGAACTAGAATATTCAAGGGAAGATTCAAGTTCAATGATGATGGCAACGATGAACTAGGCAATCAATTGGATCAATATCTCAACTCAAACAAGGAAAACCTCAGTCCAATACGACAATCCTCTTTCAAACCCAAAATCACAAAGAGGTTGTCGGAGAAACTCACCAACAAGTACGAAAAGCTCGACAACACCGAATTCAAGCTAAAGCCACTCTCATTACAGAGACCGTTCAAAACAGTAAGAAATACAGGAATATGTAAACCGAATCATAGATCTAATACCCCAGTTAAACCATCAATCAACTACAAGGGGAACCAACCACAAATTTATTTGGTTGATTCGTCCACAGGATCTTTGAATGACGCAACTCAATTTGGAACCGAATTAAACGCTTCCAACTGCGAAGGATTTCCCTTACCTGAGGACATAAATGAAGTGGTACAGATACCGACCAACGAAGATAACGAGAACAACAAGATGGCCATTATTAAAACTTTCAACAACAAAACATTCAGCACTAATTCCGATAGATTTCAGAGAACTGGTTTCTATCTGAAAAATGAATATGACAGATACCTCAAATCATTGCCTACCACCGACAGCGGCGTTGAAGTGGTGAACCAATTGTCACCCTTGAAATCAATACCCGACCTACGCAAACCCAGCAGGAAATCGGTCACATTTGCTGATTCGGATAGGCTAGAGTGGTAATCAACCTCGTGTCGTTGGTAAAGCACATTTCAGAAACATTGTAATACATAGGTTTGTTTTGGAGTCGAATTGTATAGTAATAACACATTGATTTATGAATTTCAGCTCATCTAAACCATCGATCGCGGTCGCGATACTTTGGACGAAACATAATTCGTGTGATAAAGACTGAATAGAGTTGCATACAATGTCGACATTTTTTGATGAGATGAAGAAATCCTTCACTGATGTGAAAATCAGTGGCGGTAAGATCGATACTGCCGACTTCTTAGAAGCATCTGCGTCCTTGGTCAAATTATTCGATTTGTTGGGATCTTCAGCTTTTGCTGTTGTCCAGAAAGATATGACCGGCAACATCGACAAAATTAGGAAGAAGTTGTTGTCAGACCCAATAAATGCATCCAATTTACAAGACTTGATCTTGAACGAAGCTGGTGGTAAAGACAAAACGGCTACACAAGGGTTATTATGGTTAACTAGAGGATTGGAATTCACCTGCCAAGCTATGGTTGAAACCATCACTAGTCCAACCAAGGAATTGACACAGACATTTACTGATTCATATAGTAAAACCTTATCCAAGCACCATGGTATGTTGATCAAACCTGTTTTCAAATTGGCCATGAAAGCCTGTCCTTACAGAAAAGACTTCTTCGCAAAGTTGGGTGCCGATCAACAAAAAGTTAACGAACAATTGAAGGTCTGGGTAGATGCATTAGAAGAAATCGTCAAGATTATCATGGCCTTTTTCGTTTCAGGTAATTACGGCAAAGGTTTATAAGACATAAATAGATGATCGTTTAGTTGCCCGTCCACTCTCACTTCCTTTTCATTTTTGGCCTACTACGGCAGCACACACAGAACTGAGTCTATATTTGTATTTACAGATCGAGCTTTTTAGCCTCTTGCATTAGCTCGTATAGTTGTCCAATTTGTTCAGGGGACATCTTATCCAATTCTTGCGGAGACAATTTGCCATCCATCCAAGAACCTCCATCAATGTTTTTCAAGTAGTCTTGCCATTGTGTTAAGAAACCCACTATGTGCAATGGGTTATCGATGTTTTTGTGAGCTTTGAATTCAGCCTTGACGTATTGGTCACCCAAGGGCCTTATTTCGACGGGTATCTTGTGGAGATGTGCCCTAAGGATTGCTCTATAAAGCTTCAATGGCGGCAACAAAGCATCGGCTTGTCTTTCGGGACGCCTGGGTCTAACAAATTTCACTAATGATGGTTTCATTGGTTCGCAATAGATTTTTCTCTATTTATTATTTCCTCACTCTACGAGTTGGTTTCTGATGAATTAGAAGTATTGATAGCAAAGCGCTAAATAGTAAAAATATTTTATTAGGTATACAAAGGTATTCATGATCATAAGTATTTAAGATAGACATTATTGGTTTTGAAATCAACAGCTCTTTTATGAATATTCTTGTGAATGTTTCTCTTGAACTTGGCTTTCAATTGTCTCTTTTTCATCGTCTTCTTGTTGCAGCAACATTGTTGAGCAACGGAAGAAGACCCCGAAGAGCTGGGGGTTCCTTTAGCAACAGAAGTTGAGGAGGATGATGACCCGTCATCATCGAAAAGGGTATCCAAGATCCAATCAACAATGTTACTGAACAATTGGCCCCAGGAGAACGAGCCGCCATTGGAGCCGGAGAAAATCCAGTCCAAAACTCGGTTGATCAATCTACCAATAAAGGAGAAAAGACCGCCTCCCGAAGAGCTTGAACCGGAACCAGAACCTCCTGAAGATGAGCTACCGCCAAACAACCAATTGAGTAACGTGTCAAGCAAGCCTGGACCCCCTGAACTGGAGGTTGATCCCGAGGAGTCGCTACTGCCGAATAATTTGTCAATCAAACCGTCAAATAAACCAGAAATAATGCTACCCAACGATTCGCCAGATCCAGTAGGACTGGATCTGGTTGTGTTTGAGCCTTCGGTATCAAAAATGTCATCCAATAAGCCGTCAATTAAACCGCCTAATGAGAAATTACTTGGTTTGGTTGGAGTAGTGGTGCCGTTTGAGTCAAAAATTCCATCCAAGAAGTTATGGCCGATATCCAAAATATCATCCAAAAGATTATCCGATGAGTTTGACTTGGGTGTGGTGGTACTTGGACTTGATGAGTTGAATAAACCACCTAATAAGTCGCCCAAGGAAGGGCCAGTTGCGGATGAGGCGTGACTTGAGGTTGTTGTGGTAGCATTAGATTTGGGGAACAAATCACCTAATAAATCGCCCAATAATCCCCCTGTCTTGGAAGCAGCGGCGGAGCTGGAGCTAGTTGTAGCAGCAACTTTGGTAGTATTATGAGGTCCAAACAAATCATCTAATAAACCCCCACCAGTGGTGGTTGCTCTGGTGGTGGGAGTAGCAGTTGTTGAAGCTTTTGGCAACAAACCAGCTAATAAACCACCAGTTGTAGTAGAAGCAGCGGTATTAGCGCCACCAGTGACACCAGCAGCTGCAGAAGCATACACATCGGCAGAAATATCAGCAGAAGCAGTTTCTAACGCTTGGATTGAATCCAATAAATCGTCTCTAAGAGTGATATCATCTTCACTGATTAAACCTCTTTTAACGCGATCAGCAACAACAGCATTGAACTCGCTAATATCCCTCGTTTGCAAGAATTTAGCAGCCAATTTTTCAACCAAACCCGAGTCTTTAATTTTGTTAAAGACATCATTGAAATCGATGTTTTTTAATGCACTTGCAGCCACATTCTTGATGTTATCGCTGTTTAACAATGATTTAGCAGTGGATTCTAATAACCCAGAATCTGCCAATGAGGCAAGAACCTTACTTACATACTCATCCTCACGTTTCTCAACAAGTTCTCGTTTTTGAGATGAGGGCGAGCTGAAATCAAGTTTTCCATCACTGTACAATTTCTTAGCGTACCCAAGAGCCTTTGAGGTGAAATCAGAATCATTCAACATGGAATGGAAAAAGTTTTCGACCAATTCCCCGTCAAAGCTTTGGCTCAATTGTTCAAAGTCCAAATCTCCGATTTTATTCAAAACTTGGTGAGATATGGCTGAATAGTTGAAGTTTGAAACCAACGATTGCAAGCTACCCTCAGACAACGAGGATATCAAACTAGAAACATAATCATCATCTTGCCTTTTTTGTAATTGGGTGTTTTCGTACTGTGACATGTAGTCCTCAATTGAAGTTAGTAAGTCCTCAATTATTACATCCTTTTTATTATTCACTGTTGCCGGGGCAGACAAAACAGTAGTAACGAATGTAATTGGTATAATCCAAGAAAACTTCATGTTGGAATTATTTCAGAAGTCAGCAGTTGGGAAAATATTCGGATAGTGGAATTTTGACTTTATAAATCTTTTTTTTGCAACTAAACGGAGGGCTCACCACCAGTAATCACTTTTCCCAAAACAGTAATTTTGAAAACCAAAACAATTCCTAAAATGTTAATTAAATTAACGAACTTTCTCCACTATTTGTGACTGCAATAGTCTGCACAATAGTAGAGGTGGAATATGATGAACTTTGAACCGTCAGACTAGGAAATCATCGGGTGTGGGATATTTGTTGAACTGAGAAAAATGTAAACACTTGATGAGATTATGGAGAAAAGTATCTACTCTATTTAAAGAACATAAGCATTGAATAGTTGAACCTAAGATTGAAAATCGTCCCCGGCTCTTGTCAGAGGTTTGCTTAGATATCCTCCTTCTGTATAATAGCATTCTCAAGCCATATGCGTTTCGTTACCTCTTGCAGTGGAACATTTGGATTTTGCTGCCCGAAGATTAGAATAGATCCTGGAGCTACCGAGTTCCAGATTCATTACTGTGCCTTATTACTTATCTTAATTAGGAATTTATCTTAGAATTAACATTAATGTCAATTAGCCTCGCAAATGAAACCTCATTAGCAAAATTTCCTAATGCGGTAAAGTGATTTATTGACGTTCCAAATAGGGAATTTTCAAAAATTTCTCCAAAAGGCTGCAAAAAAATGTTTATAACAAAAACCAATCCCAATAGGATTAAAATTTTTCTATCTGTCACTTGTTATTTTTAGCGGTATTAACTATAGTCAACGTCATGAGATTCGTTACCGTTTCCAACTATATTTTGTTGTTGTCCATTGCGAATATTGTTATAGCTGATGAAGCGAAAGTAAAAAGGTTCAGCTTGCTTGACCTTTTGGGTGGTAGTTCTGGTTCATCTGACGATAGTAAGGCCGAAGAAGCAGCACCAGCAGCGGCACCAGCAGCGGCCCCAGCAGCGGCCCCAGCAGCAGTACCCGCCGCTCAACAACAAGCCCCTCAAGCAGGGAATGCACAAGCTGATGCTATCAGTTCTAGTAGCAACCTTTTTGATTTTGATACCACGTCCTTGTTCAATTCAAGTTCCTCAACCACAGAAACTACAACATCCAGTTCTAGCTCGAGTTCAAAAACATTTATTCCCACCACATCAGAAGAACCCAATGGTTTGTTCCAACAACTTTTGGTTTCGGATAGTGAGACCTCGAGTTCTTCGTCAATATCAACCACAAGTTCCTCATCCTTGCCTTCGAGCAGCCCAACTGGCACAAAGGCTGGTAAGACAGGCTCGTCGTTTTTAGATTCTTTGTTAGGTCTTGATAGTGATGACGACACTGAAAGTAGTATTACTTCGAGCTCGAGTCTGATTACAAGTTTGTCGAGTGCCATTCCATCTGTCACTGCTTCTGCTACGTCAGCTGGACGTAATAATTTCTTTGCCAACTTATTCGGATCTTCTGAGGCTGTATCCAGCTCAATTGTTCCAAGCCAAAGCGTTTCAAGTGTTGAGCCATCTTCAACTGACGATTTTGCTAGATTGTTCGGTATTGCGGAGACTGGAAGCTCCAGCGAGGACTCAAGTTCTAGCGAAGATCCAAGCTCCATCATTTCGAGTGCAGAGCCTTCTTCGACCGGCAGATCACACGGATTGTTGTCCTTTTTGGGTCTTGACGATTCTGATTCCGATTCCGCAAGTGCTTCGATTTCTTCTGGAGTTTCTGGCTCATCCCTGGAGGAGATTTTTTCAAGCGAAGCGGCTTCGTCAAGTGAGCCATTATTCAATTTGTTTGCTGCTGAGGACAGTGCTTCTGCGTCCGCCTCAGACCCTGCTGACGATGACGAAGAAGATTGTGACGACGAAACTGACTCAGCTTCTCCCACAATCACTTCTAATAATACCCAACAAACAGGAGCCTTGGGTGGTATCTCGGGTGCCTCCAATGCCTCATCTTTGGCTGACGATGAGGATGATGAAGATTGCTCAGACGAAGAAAATTCTACTGCTCCTCCAGGAGCTTCAATCACTGACCCTGCCTCCCAGCCAACTGATCCAAGTGATGCTGGCAATGCTGCTGGTGCAGCTTCTCGTTTCGGTAACAGTTCCACTTTTGATGACGACGACGAAGACTGTTCGGACGACACTAGCTTACCAACAGTTACCACTCCTACAAGTGGTGGTAATAACGTTGCTGCTCCAACAGCTGGCGACGATGACGACGATGAGGATTGTAGCGATGCGCCCACTGCACCTCCAACTACAACTAGCCCAAACAGACCTACTGTCTTACCCACCGGTACCACCACAGACGACGACGACGAAGACGAAGATTGCTCCACCGAGACTGACGTTGTTATCACCCATGTTACTACTACTGATAAAAATGGCGCAACTGTTACCTCCACCAAGATTGTCCAATCTACTGTAACTGACGAATTCGAGGACGACGGTGAAGATGTCTGTGAAACCTTGACTTTGACCAATTATCAAACAACTGTCGTTACTGTCACTCATGAAGGTGTAGCAAAAGTAATTACCACCACCATTACTTCACATTTGGAGATTGCTTCCACCCCTACGCCAGCCCCAGCCCCACAATGTGACGACGAGGACGGTGATTTCGATGATGAAGCTGATTCCAATGGATCCGGATGGTCTAGTGGTGGCTCAGGCGCAAAGCCAGCTAGCCAAGGAGAATATGACGACGATTTCTACAACGATGGCGAGAACTGTCCCGAAGGATCGGGCTCTAGTCCAGCGGGAGGTTATTCAGCTGGTAAAGCTGGAAACTCCGCCGGAAACTCCGCCGCCGGGAACTCAGCAGGTGGATACGACGATGACTTCTACAACGATGGTGAAGAATGTTCTTCCTGCCCAAGTGACTGTTCTGCCGTTCAATGTGAAGCTGACGATGACGATGATTTCGACTTCTTCGACCTTTTGGACTACTTTTTCGGCGGTGATTCCGACGATGACGACGACGAATGTGACACCAATTGCGATGAGTGTCAGGCTACCCCCGAAAATGTGTTCACCGCCGCGACCACCACAAAAGCCGCCGCGGTTATTGTGGAAACCGCCCCTGTTGATGACGAGGACGAGTTCCATAACGATGGCGACGGAACCAGTTGTTCAACAACTGATTCATCCCCAACCTCAACCAATGTTGCCAAACCAAAAGTCTTAGAGAATGTTGCTAATGCTACTAACTCTTCCATCGAAGTTGTTCCTTCTAATAGCGGTAATATCAATTACCCAAGCTTGATGATAATTGGTTTGGTCACTTTATTATTCATCTAGCTTTGAGAAGTTTATATCAATTGCTGGCAATGTACTAATATAACGAACCTAATGTATAAAAAATATATACCTTTTCAGTATCCATCTACCTGCACATCTACTGCATTTCATCTTCAGGGTCTTCCTTCTTCAGGGTCATCCTAAATGATCACATGATTTTCAGGTGCTCGCCCCAATATATTTGAATCGCGAAGGTCACATACAAATAGATAAGATGCCGGGGAACAATCGACAATCCACGATCTTTTTCATCATAATGTTCATCTTCTTGATGCTACCTAGTGGCACTGACCAGCCACACTCGCTGCAAGAACGCCAGACATTATCACAGTTCCAGCAGTCGCTAAAATCTATCCATCAAGATCTAAGCGTGCGACAATACAATCAAGGATATGGCAATGTAACGGGGTTTTTATTGAGTTATGACGATATGAAACAAGGCAAAAATGCCGAGGATGGGCCATTGCATGATTATAAGGATGGGTCATGGATTGAAGACGAAAAACATAGTGTATTGCCCAATGAAATTAGTAGTAGAGTGAAGGAGTTTTGGGGTACAGATCGGGTGGATTTACAGAACGAGGAAGAATTGGGCTATTTGCTCAATATTAGTGGCAGATTGGAGGGGAGCTTCGAGAAAAACGCCAAGACTGAGAAACATCTTGTGAAATTCCCCTTTAGTCTACCTAAATACTTGAAGAGCTATTTCGAGTCTATAGAAGGTTCGACAAATGATTCTGAAAACGAGAAGAATGATCCAATTAGTTGGGATATCGGAAAAAATGGCAACATAACGTTTGATGAAGGTAAAGTGACAATGTCTATCAAAAGCAGAGGCTACAACCACAAAAACCCCGATTTGCTCAAATACATTCATGGACCAGAAGACGAGGTTCATAATGCAGCCTTGGTTGACTTGAAAATCAATTTGATGGATTTTCCAGAAGTTAACAAAAATGAGCTCGAGACCACAGGTGTATATTTTCAAGAGACTGGATCTCTTATAACCGTTACCAATAGTGGGAAATTCATAGGCAGTATTGGTTTACCTAGTTTGACCATGAATCAAGCAAATTTCGAGATCAGTAGAATATTGATGACCCAATCGCTCAACAGTTCCCATATTGGAAGACAAGTCAGCTTGGAGGATATGAATGGATTTATTAGCAAAGCCTTCGAACAATGTGAGTTCATCAATTATATTCAATTGGACAAAACAGAGTATTCAATCAAAGAATTGAGAAACATTGATGAGGAGCTAATCAATCCCAGTGGAAAACCAATCTCCTCCAATACTCCCAAGATCAAGATCAAAGAAATGTTGATGTACTCACCTGATTGTGGGGTGGTAATTAACAACAAGTTCATTGAAGGGGAAAAGTCAGAGATCATAAGCTTGAGGTTCCGTAACTTATTGATCGGATTTTTGGCTCTTGTGGGACTTCAATTATACCTTTTCTTGAATCAGATTGAACGGTCGAAAACTCCGGGTCAGTTGTCCAATATTTCATCAATTACATTATACATCTTGCAATACCAAGATGCCTTGGTGGCATTGGTATTTTTGCTTATATCCACAATATTTGAAAGACTTTATTTGTTACTAGTGGGAATCGCCATCGTCACCTACATAACATGTGGTATATTCGAAATGGGATTCTTAACTCAAGTCATAAAAACGCAAATGAACGAGCGTGGTACGACATGGTGGGAGATTTTGAGAAGCTCCGCTGCTGCTAATTCATCTAGCGAGAGTCCAAATGAAACCGGAGGAAATGGAAACGGGGCCACAGCTAATGATACAGATACGGCTACAGCTCCAGTTACCAATGCACAAAACGCTAGAGCTAACCCTGAAGCTAGGCCTGTCACCGAGGGCGATGACGCCAATGTATGGAATGGAATTTTTGCTCCCGGTTTTGCTATCACAATTATCTCCACCTTTCTTATCCTCAATTCATCGATGTGGAGAAAATCGTACAGAAAGGTCTTTGAAATTGCTGGCTTAACATTGCTCAATTCATACTGGATACCCCAGTTTTTCAGGAATACCTTGAAGAATCGCAAAACGCCTTTTTCAATCCAGTTCATTTTAGGAACGACTATAATCAGGGTCATACCGATCTATTATATCAATCTACTCGATACCCCATTCAATCACGGAAAGAATTATGGTTTTGTAATGTTTATAACCGCTTATTTGTTGGTTCAGTTGATTCTCCTTTATTGTCAATCCTACAATCCGAGATTCTGGATTAATGATAAATGGTTACCAAAAGCCTACAATTACCATCCGATAATAAATTTGAGCGATCTAGAGAATTACGGGTCGGATTTGTTGTCCTCCTTGAACATTCAAGAAAACGCTAATGTGGAAGACGGTGGGAATAGCGATGAAATTCATATCAAGACAGACTGTGCAATATGTATGAATGACATAAATTTACCTGTTTTCAAAAACAAGACAAAGAAAATCCCTAAAGATTATATGGTCACCCCTTGTTTCCATATATTCCATAGTGAATGTTTAGAAGACTGGATGAAATATAAACTACAGTGTCCCATATGCAGAAATGGGTTACCTCCATTATAGATAGATATATAATAAATGGCAGTTTCCTCTACGTCGTCAAACGAGTTGCCCGGTTTCACCCTATGTAGGAGTCCGTCGGTTGGTTCGCATTTCGCCCTCCGGTTGATCCCCACTGAGGGTCCTGCTCAAATATGCTCGCGGCTCAAATTGTTCCCGACCCTTCCTTAAAATTAGGTCCGAAATGACCCAGTCATGCCCGATTTTCTCCACAGTGCCAATTATCATAAATCCGCTCTCCACGACGGCCTACACATTTATATAATTTCGCGAAATTCTATAAAATCATACCATACAGTGGTATTGACACGACTTTTATCAGACCACTTTTGAATAAATGAGGACACACAAAAATCCATCAACCATTTTTATATCACACAATTTCTAAGAACATATTTGTTTAATTATTATTGGTAATATTGTCATCATGACTTACCAGTACGATTACAATAATTTATTCGATTTCAATGAAACCGATAATTTTTTAAATAATCTATCGTCGTCAATTTCGTCGATAAGTCCAGATAGTTTGGACGGGGACATCAACTATGACTTGAATGAATTAAACGGGATGAACTATGACCAAAGACCCGAGGTTAATGACGATATCATAAAAGGCGAGATGAATGATTTGACTATGTCTAATATTACTATGAATGATATCAATATGAATAATGATAAATTAAACTTAAACACAAGTTTGAACACCAGCTTGAATGATAGCGGTAACAGCTACAATGATATCTATGATTCACACGGTTCAGTGTCATCTCAAAATGTCATGACACCAGTTTCGCAACCTTCAACAGAGACTTCCCCAGATATCAAACAAGAATCTCCTTCTTTATTGGATGGCAACGTTACATCTATAAACCCCAAAAGAGGTAAAAAGAAGGACAAGACCAGTCACAACATGATCGAAAAAAAATACAGAACAAACATCAATAGTAAAATTCTTATGTTAAGGGATGCAGTTCCATCTTTGAGAATCGCCAGTGGTAAAACTTCAATGAAGATCGAAGAATTGGAAGGTTTGACCCCCGCTTCAAAGTTGAACAAAGCCAGTGTTTTGACCAAAGCAACGGAATACATCAGACACTTGGAGAAAAAAAATGAAGCATTGAGTCAACAAATTTTGAACTTACAAAGGTTAGTTCAACAAGCTAATTTGAATCAACCACCCCAAATGCCAATACAGCAATCTCAACATAGAACTCAATCTTCGCATTCAGGTTCTATGGTGAATCAGCCGATGTCACAACTGTCTTCCTCAGATTATGAATTTGATAATTTCAACTATCCACTTGATATTCAAGTGCAAGGCCAAGAACAATTACCGCAATCACATCAACAAGCAGGACCAAACAAATATTTACTCGGTGGTATGGCTGCAGTCATGGGAACGTCAATGTTCACAGGGCCTGACGACTTCAGGGGATTATCGGCTGTACCATTCCCCATTTTACGTCCAATTGTACAAATGATGTCCAACCCAGTGGCTGGGCAATTGTGGTACGTTTTGAAAGTATTGATTTTCGTTGGTTGCGTAGCGAACCTTTTGATTCCTCAATTATTTACTGCCAGCAACGAAAAGGTCAGAAGTGGCAGCCTCAAGAACTTTGTCTCTGTGAACTTGGGATTGAAATTACCTCAGCCAATGGAGGATGATATCAAAAAAGGTATCATCAAGAGATTATGTGGATCTCCAACATCAATCAACTCATTATTCAAAGATTTTATTTATTTATCATCCTTGGAGAGTAACTTCGAGAATATCTTTCTTTGGTTGTTATTGTCATCGGTGATTACTTCAAAGTATCCATTCTTATCCAAAATGTTGTCAATGGGTACCAACATGAGATACTCTTTGATCTTGAACTTGCAACCTTCAGACAATGAGAAGTTAAACAACTTAAGTAAATTAATGAAGTTAGATGGGTTAGTGATCTTCAAAAGTACTTTAATCAAAAGAATAAAGAACTTGACAGAACAGAAACCAGTGAATAACGATATCAATGATGATTCGAATTACTTGAAATTTATTGAAATCTATCAAAATTTCAAAAATTCTCCTCAAAATGTGGATGATTTCTATGACTTGATCTTCAATTGGAGAATCGTGGACATTCTAAATGATTTAATATTGGTTTATTTGGATAACAACTTTGAACTGAACAGCAAATTGTCGAAGGACATCAAATCGGTCGATCAGTTGTTGGATTCGACGGATTCCAAATACGGTAAACAGTTTTTGCAACAATTTAAAATCATCATCGAGCCAAAGAATGTTGGAGCATTGGTTCAATCAATAAACAACAAAATCAATAGGACCATGAAAGACATGTCTTTACATTTACACGGTCCAGATTTGACCGATGATGAGTCTTGGTCAAGCGAGGAAACTGAAACCGAGGAAGTTGAAGAAGAGAAAGTGAGTGTTCCAAACATTGACACCAATATTGATGGCAAACTACTTGCAAATTTGAATATTGTTTCGCCAGAAGAATTCATAATAATAACAAGCTCAATCATAATAAACCACAAAGAGGGATTAAAATTTTTGAAGTATTTACAATATGATTTACCATTATCATTGATATCATTTACAATGTTGTTCAAAATGGTTGACAATTTGAAATTTGAGAACAGTGAGGTTGAAATCGATAAGATTTTGAATAATTTGAAGCATTGGATTAGTAAAAACAATTTAATCAATGATGACTTGAAGATCAAATTGAATGAGAAAATCATAAAAAAGGGTATTGTTATAAATGGCGGTGAAGATTGATTATAGTGTAATATAGGTTTGCGTATGTGATTTTTTCTCTGACCCCCAATATGCCATCTCATTGTGGCTTATACTGCAGATACAAATTGAGTCCTTTCGAAGTGCAGAGAAGATTGAATTTGTTTGCATTATGCTCTGATACCCTAAACATCTTATATTTTACCTCACCTACAATAATGCTATCGAGTGATATTCAAAGCTGCTCCTCCAGCGACAGCATTCTACCAACACGAACTCTTTCTAATCGTCTATTAATTCTTTCTTCGCTCTTTCCGTATAGTTTGCCTTTTCCTTGTCATAGGAGGAGCTTGGGTTGTTGAAACCCCCATTCATAAAATCAAAGTCTGCATTAGCCCAATGGGCAAATGGGTAAGTAGGAAGGGTTTTCAATGGGGTATCTTCAGTTATGAGCCCCATATCTATTTGCCGCTTCACCAAGCTGTCCAAATATCCTGCAATGTGATCTCGATAAAGTTCGAAGTTCTTATACTTGATGATTCCTTCTGGTGCTTCATAGATGATTTTTCTCAATAAAGAAGGAATCATAGGCTCGTCCTTCATTTCTTCGATCGAATAGAATATTGGGTGATTCGTGAAAATAATAGCTTGGGATTTTGGTAATTTCCTTAATGTTTGTCTTTCGATTCTAACATTAAAATCAGTGGGGCTGAACAGTTTGGCTTCCTCTTTGATATGTTCGGTATCATCACGCCTATAAACGTTGTTAAGTCTCAATTTATGGTCCCAAGTCATATACCAACTTGCTCTTTCCACAGGGGAATCAGGAGTCAATCTTGCAAACCATCTTTCCATGGATTTTTTCAACTTTTCGTGATAATAAGGCACATCTTCATGGATGATGTCCAAATGCTTGCCCAATTTTGTCAGTATACCAAAAGATCCACCGGGGAATGGCACAGCAGCAGCAACCAAATAGTGTAAACCATCCTCTGGATTTTTCAAGACAATATAAAAGTCTTCTTTGGCCATTTTGGTGACATATATCAAAGGATGTTCTTTCAAGGGCATTGACATATCAAGTATTTCCTTGGTCAACTCATTTTTTACAATCTTGCCTCTATCGCCTTTGTCTTCCAACAAAGTGAAACACAATGGGTACCTTTTAATTAAATGATTGGTTACGATCTCCATTAATTCCAAAGAGGCATCGTAACCTTCAGGCAACCAATCCACATTTTCTTTGCCGTACTTTTTCAAAACTCTTTGTGCCTCTTGTATATAATGCCAGTAGTATTTATCCATATCCAACCAGTGATTTATGTCTAATTTAAAAATTGACATTGTTTGGTGATAGGGCCATCTAAAGGGCCTCCATGGTCTATCATCGTATGTTTTCACTTGCTCCGGAGTGATCATCAATGGAGTAGGTTCAGGTGGAATTTGGGGATCACCTGATTTGGAGGCATACGACCCTTTCCTCGATTGATTAGGTGTGGAAGGGTTGGAATACGAAAAGTAGTTCTTATAATATGACAAAAATTTGTCAGTGAGCAGTTTGATTTGTTTATGAGACAAAAACAACGAAGCTATCAAAGCTCCAATCAATGCAACAAGAACTGGGTCCATGTTCTGCAGGCTAATTTATCTAATGTACAATGTATTCATAGGGTTAGTATATATATAAAATGACTGCGAAAATGTCTTATCAGTGCGTTCCGCTTATCAGGAAATAGTTACCGCATCGAGTTAAACTTTACAAATTTCCTCCATAATACAATTCTAGTTGGTCATTTACGGCAGTGATATCCTGAGACAAATCGTCCGTTTTATGAGTAGAATTCAACTCTATGGGGGATCTGTGGTTAGTTTTTACCACCTTGGCCAATGCATTATTGGGTTTAAAAATTGACATGGAAGGTGCATAATCATGGTGGGGCCGACCAGTGAAGTTTATTATCAAATTGGAGACATAAAAATTGGGATATTTTGGATGCAACAAACCAAGCAATGCGAAATACTGATTGAATCCAGTTGATCCAATCTTTATTTTAAGGTATTTATCAGTTTTGATTCTCTCCTTCAATAGATAGGCGTACTTTCGATCAATTATCGATTCATACATCAAATTTGAGCATTTATCAAATACGTAGGTCTTGAACGTCTTTTTGACAAGGAAAGGTCTCAAGGTCTGTCGTTGGTGGTGGTCGATGTTGCTTTTGAGCAAAATCAAATTTATCAAGTATCGGTAATGTGAATACCCAATTAGCTCCAAATTTTTCGTCAAGTCATTAAGTCTCTTGATATGTCTATAAGTATGGGGACGTCTATGATTGTTTAGGTAGGTAAAAATGATGTGGCGATTGACTAAAAGCAAACGTATCAAATCGGCTTCATGATTTTTTAGCTTAATGTATGGCTGAGGGATCTTGATTCCAAATTTGTGTAAGTCTATCATTTCACTCTCGAGAGGCTTTTCGTCCCTTTGAAAGGAGGCGCGTAGGATCTGTATCAATGAATTTGTAGCATCGTACTTAAAGGCAATCAAATAGATGCCGAAATTGCGGAGGAAGTTACCTTCGGCTTGCTTCTTTTCGAACACATCGAGCACAATTTTCTTATTTCTTTCAGCATCCGAGAAGTAGTTCCCTAAAAAGAATCTGCCACTCCTGTAATTCACAAAATCATACGAGAGTTCGATTAACTCGTCGTCAGTTACATCGGACTTCAAATGAGGTTCAATATCCACTGGAATATCAATATTACAGTTCTTCTCGATTGTCTTGAATAGCACATGATCTAAAGTACTGTACTCAAACTTTATCCTTGTAGATAGCTCCTTCAAAACCTCCTTGACCTCTAAATTACTTAAATTATTGAAAATTTCCACATAGGTCCTCACATGAGCATCAATCCAAGCATCTATTGCTTGTGGCTGACTCAAAGTCAAGATAGTCATATATTTGCCAAACATCCTTTTGTAAATCGATCCCGGTCTGATTGATAGTGATGCCAAATCTTGCGGTACTAGCTCAAATATTTTTATTCTTTCCATCAAAAACTTTATATAGTGCTCTGATACAAGTAGGTTAAATAATTCGTTCGGTATTGCAGTTTCCTTGGATAAACACTTAAACAAAGCGTCTCTTACTCGAAACCTATAATAATTATTACCGTAATGCATCAAATTTTCATCTAAAATATCGTTATCGTTCAAAAGACCTAATAGTGTCGGAGTTCTAATGGATGGTAGTGTGAACTCGTTGTTTTCAAAAAACAAAAATTCATGGTTGATTGCACAATTGCTTTTGGGGTTAAAGACTTTTATATCACCTAGAAGCCCAGACAAATGGTCTAAACACTGCTGTGGATTCTGCTCGTAGTATTTGCCCACAAACACATCTATCGAACCATCCTCATTCGAATGCTGCTGTATTCGACTCCTTAGGGAAGCGGGGACTTTATCTACCGAATGTATGTTGAAAGGAAAATTCAATGACTCATATCTCCAGCTGATAAACTGTATAACACTGTTGCCCAATTTTTCTAACTCGTTCTGCACTTGTAACGTATCTTCGCGTTCGATTATGGGGAATCGATAATCTTTTTTGAAGCTTAAATTAGTGATGTTCCTCTCTAATACCGGCAATCGAACATTGGTGTTTATCTGTGATAACTTAAGTATCGACTCTACAACCATAGAACCTGTGGAATTGGTGCTTGACTGTCGTAAAAATCGATAGCACCTGGACCTGATCATAATTCGCAGCATTTTCCAGCTGAGATTTAGCTTTCAGTGATGATTAAACGATGGATCCTCATGAGATATTGCAGAATGGGTTCACAGAATTACAATTTATACGTAAATGTACATTTATTTATGTTGCAAATATGCAAAAATTATTAAACATATATATAGATGAGGATAGACACCAAACTATAATCTTCTACCTCTTCTACCACCTTTTCTTCTAGTAGAATCTGATGGAACTGGAGTGACATCTTCAATTCTACCAATTCTTAAACCAGATCTGGCTAAAGCTCTTAAAGCAGCTTGACCACCTGGACCTGGGGTTTTGGTTTTGTTACCACCGGTAGCTCTGATTTTGACGTGGACAGCAGTGATACCAACTTCTTTACATTTAGCGGCAACATCTTGGGCAGCCAACATAGCAGCGTATGGGGATGATTCATCTCTGTCAGCTTTGACTTTCATACCACCAGTGACTCTGGAAATGGTTTCTTTACCAGATAAATCAGTGACGTGGACGAAAGTATCATTAAAGGAAGCATAAATTCTGGCTACCCCGAAAACAAGGGAGTTGTCTTTTTGAGCTGTATTTTGTTAGTATATAAGGTTCACGGGCGATCTGATTTGATGGCAGAATTTTGGGAGAATTTTAATGCTTTGAGCTGTGATCATCTCGGGGAAGGTGGTGATCTTCTGAGATTAATTGAGACCTGTTGAAAATTGGTACATGAATCTACATTCAAGGCTGAATGTGGTTGAGGGTCTAGCCTTTCAAATTGAGTAAAAGATACTTCAGTTTCGGGGAGAAAGGAGATGTTGATGTTTCTTGTGATAGCACTTCGGCATTTTCAATTCTTCATTCTCTCAAATCATCAACGTTTCATTTATATTCGAACATACCAGTTGACATGATTAATATTCTATAATTTTTTTTCACTCAATGAGTTTAGTTTGAGGAAAAGATTTTTTCTCACGGAAACACACGACTTTTAGAATGGGGATAGTTAAATTCGCAGATCACGAGAGTTACAGGGCTTTAACCCTAACCTGAGAGATGCTTCACACTTACCTGACAATTTCGATGGTGCCTTGTTAAGGTTGCACGGGTACATAAGGTAGGTATAGGGCCTAAGGATGATAGCAGTGACGCAAATTAATTTGAGCTAATTTGGTTTTTTTCGTTGCACATTATGGAACGTTAATAGCGTTCGTAGAGAACAAATAGTACATTCTTCTATATTAATATTATACAACAGAAGTTGATGATGCTGTTTAATAAACAAAACCTAAAATTTTACCTGAAACGTGTTTTCTTCTAGCTTCTTCGTGGTCCATAATACCAGCTGAGGTGGTTAAGATAACGTAACCGAATTGTCTAGCAGGTAATAAGTTGTCAGTCCATTGTTCAATATCACCAATTTTGACGTTAAATCTTGGGCTGATAACACCACATTTGTTTAATCTACCGTTCAATTGAACGACGATTTTACCTGATCTGTGATCATCAATGTATTCGAATTCTCCGATATAACCGTGTTTTTGCATGACGGACAAGAATTTGATGATGACCTTTGATGATGGTCTGATTAAGACTTGTCTTTTACCAGTTTTTTCGGCGTTGTTGATGGCATTTAAAGCGTCAGCTAAGACTGAGGTTCTAGTCATTATGTTTTATTGATAAAAATTTTTAAATTTTTCACTCTGAGACTTAAAAAACTTCTTCACACAATGTCGCGCTGCTCCATCTTGGTGCACCTGAGTAACTCAAACCCCAGTTTGAACTCGCGACATAGCGCGCTGTCAACAGAATCTTGACTTTTTCAATAAAAAGCAGTCACAACAGCGTTGTTGCGCGACATCGTTTACTAGTAGTGTCCAAGTGCAATTACAATGTCCACCCGACATCTTCAATCAAGTATTCCAACTTTTGTGAGAAGAATTTTGAAAAGTTTTTCAGAGACAAATAAAGATGCCAGTATGTATTTCAAGTGATTAAAACATATCAATAGCAAGCCTTGTAAATAAAGGTATCAACATTTCCTGACTATGAAGCTGGAAGATTTCATTATATTTCAAAAGAACATTTCATTCTGTTCTAGTATCGGTCATCATCGTTAACCATAGAAGACTTCATTCGAGATAATCAAAAGATAATCAGCCAGCAGCATTATTTGCGCAAGCTTGCACCATTTGTGAACCAATACTAACTATCATAGTCCCAAAAATCTTTTAGAATTAAACAAAAATTAGGTAAGGTCCAAAAACAAAACAGACCTTTACCTCAATGGATCAGATTAAAGACTGGTAACACCATTAGATACAATGCTAAAAGAAGACACTGGAGAAGAACTAAGTTGAACTTTTAGATTCTTTTTTATTACTTTTATAAAAATCATCTAATGATTATCATATGTAATTAATATAAATCCATGACTTACTAGCCTCTGGATACTGGCCTTTGATCAAGTCACAGAATGACAAGAGGATATTGCAGACCACATAAGGGTAAAAGGAGACGAAGGATCAAGATGGCTACTTTCTACCTCTACTTCCATCAAAGATTTAGTTGCATATAGCAAAGCTTTACTCTTGAGCGTAATTTGTGGTGACCGACGAATACAGAATCCAGTGCCTTCTTCAACTAAGAGATATAAGTCTGTCTTAATTGTCCAAAAGACCAATCGTCTTTTATTATTCGAATATCTATATATAAGTCCTAAAAGAGGTCACCAAGCTTAAACTTCTTCTTCGAAAACAGTTTCAATGGGCTTTTCCATAAATGAAGCGTGTCCCAAGATTGTGACCCCCGAAGAACCAATCAACCACATCATAGTAGAAATAGGTGAAGCGATGAAAGCCCAAGGAACAGCAATAACAAATAAGCCTGTATACAATTGCGAAGTTGTAAATCTACCAATAGGTAAGACTAAATCGTTTCCTCCCAATTTACTGATACCGAAAATACCACCACCTACAAAGATCAATACAAATAACAACAATAAGTTTGTAACCAAGGCGTAGATACTCAAAATTGAGAAGATTACCAAGTAGTTGGCTTGGAAGTAGCCCAAATTGTACCCCACTCTACTTTGAACGTCACCGAAGTTGGCTGGTTTGCTGATTCTCCTGAAATCAAAAAATTCTTGTGGTGGGCGTAATTTGGAGATCGAGTTTTGCAAGGATGAGACATCACTACGGAGTCTGTCCAAATTCAACCGATCAGAAAACTGTGATAACTAGTGGTTAGTATCAACAAATTCATTTACAGGGGTCTGAAATTATACTTACTGGAAAAGACGCCAACGAAAATGAAGACATGTTGATGTTCTTGTGGTTTTTCCAAATGCGCGGCCTCTCATATAAAACACGTCTATTTCTTGGGTGCACTGCTGTGTAGATTTAATCTTGTGAGATGAAAAGAACACGTCGCTTCTATAATACATTCTATAAACCTAAATCCTTCCTCACCAATTGTTGACAGATTGGGTGATAATTAGACACAAATCTGTTGAAAAACTTGACAGCTCTTTCATGATCGATTTTGTTCAATGTTACATACCCTGGTCTGACAAACTTCATTCTACCAACAGTACCTAACCATTCACCTAAGATATCGAAGTACTTGTTGTTACCACCACTGACTTGAAGCAAGTAATACCTCGATAAAATTTCAGCATTCTGGTCCTCAGCGTACTTCTTGCCGTAAATAGCGTCCAAAGAGTTCAAAGCATCCAAGCTCCATTCAAAGTCGTCGTGTTTAGCGAATTCTAGCAAGGATTCCAAGAAAACAGTAGATTGGCCAGAGCTGAAGCTTGAAATATCACTGCTGTTGAATTTCGATAAATCCTGGTGGTTTTTGATCGAATTAAACCAGTCGTCGCTCAATTTGTAGACGGAATCAACCAATGTGGTATCAAAATCCGGTTTGATGGGGGGCATTCCTGGTTCGAATATCCATTTATGCCAGTCAAGGGAGTCCAAAGTGCTCTTATGATGAGGGAAAAACTCATACAAGGTAGTCAAAAATTGATAGGTATCCAATGAAGTATACTTGAATTTGTCGAAATAATGCACAATAAATGGGTCGAAAACCTCCTTGGTCAAAAGGTTTTCAATACAGTATAACAATGTTGAACCCTTTTCATATGGAACAACGCTAAAGGCATCATCTGGGTCACTTCTATCCTTCAAGTCATGAACCAAGGAAGTATATTTTCCTTCCATTGATTTGATGGAATTGGATAAATCATACCATCCTATAAGACAGTGAAAGTCTCTGGTAGCTGTGTCATGGACTCTTTCCAATATTCTCCTCTCCAAATACACACACCACCCTTCATTCAACCAAAAATGCTCCCATGAACAGTTTGTCACCAAATTGCCTGCCCAACTGTGAGCCAATTCATGTGCAATAACATCAATATTGGACTTGTCTCCCGTAATAATGGTAGGAGTTGCAAATGTGACGTTGGGAACTTCCATACCCCCATAAGGAAACGACGAAGGCAATATCAAAACATTGTAGTCCATCCATTCATAGCCAAATATTATGTCTTCTGCAGCTTTGATGAATTTTTCAACATCTTCGGCCAATTCATTATGACAGCGTTTCAAATTGACAGGCTCGGTGTATACTTTAGACCGTGGTCCTACATCAGAATACTCGATATCACCCGATGCAATGGCGACCAAATATGAGGGAATTGGGATAGGTTGAATGAATTTATACGTTTGGGGTTCTGTAGTGTTGACTGGTCTTCCTGACATTATCACATTCAATGGCGATTTCACAGTCATATTGTAGGTGCTTTTCAATCCAGGGGTATCAAAACAAGGGAACAAACTTCTGGCATGAATAGCTTCACTTTGACTGAACAAATAGGGGAACTTCTTACCATCGGTGGCTTCCTTTTCCAAAAATTGCAATGCGGTACATTTGGTGGTAGTTGCAAATTCTATCTCGACTTTCAAGGTTTCGCCTTGTTTGGCAGGATACGGTATGACTAATGGAGCTCCCAAAGGTTCGACTCTCGGTTCCAATTTGAAATGGGTTTGCTCGCCATTCACCTTGACGTTGCGGATATCCAAGAAGGAAGTATCCAACACGATCTCCTCGGTATGTTTTGTTACCTTCAAATTCAATTTGATATTGGAGTTCAACACCTTTGTGTCGAAATCGATGTCAAAGAACAATTCTGTATTAGTGGTCACAAAATGAGTGTAGTTTGATAAGGTGGATGGATCCCATTCTGACGAGTGGTCAGGGAACTTGATGTTGGGAATATGTACTACCATGGCCTTGTTTTATAGCTAGCTTTAATCGACAGATAATAAATACAGAGAAATTCGACTATTATGTACCTATACGTGAGAGAAGTGTATTGCGAAAATTTGATGCCATTCGGCTGGAGTTTTCATACTTATTATTTCTGGAAACGGCCGCTTCGCTCCCGTGTATGTCCGTTTAAACCCTCTCGTGGTTATTGCATGTCGCCTTTTATTGCCATCTTGGTGGCTGCTATTGCCGTCATGGCAGCTGGTATCGAACCAGTCGGTCTTTTACTTTTGTCTTCCATTATCCTATCCGTAGTTCATTACTGCTAAACACCGAATATTAGAGGCTTACTTCAAGCTGCTAGTGCTGCAGCTAAAATAAAGCCTTGACTGCCGGCCGAAGCGCTTCAACGCCATGGGGCAACTGCAGAATTTTACGGCGAATATACCGCAGGTGATAACGATTGAAAAAATGCAACCAATGAGATAATTTTCTGCGAAACCCCATCCTCGATGGCACTTTGGAACGCCGTCGAAAGGCCGCCTGCAGATGCGTGTTGCAGTAAAAGGCTCTTGACGGAAGATCAATGTGAAACGTTTTTGCACATGCTGCTTTTCTTAACTGTAGTTCCTGAAAAGAAACCGTATTGATGCCTCAGCTGAGCCAATTGAGATGAGCTTACGTGGTCTATGTCTTTTGAGAAAATTTATTTGGGGGCTGATTGAGACCTTCTCTTTGTGTAACTATCTGCCATGATTATAGACTCTTTCCTTGGAAACTCCAAGTTTGCTCGTGGGCGCATCTCATATCATGCCTAGTTTATGTGCATTGACGCAGCATACATAGAGTAGTGAAAGGGGTGCTACGTCACCTCATTGCTACAGCCGTGGTCCCACCTATATTTGAGCCGGCTCATATTGTCATATGCCCTGCACGTGATCATTTCAGTGCGCTGTGGTCCATGGTGAATGTTTGAAACGTCAGTTCAGCATTCCCTACCAACACCCTCAAAACTCGTAGAAAGTGATTTACTACTCACAGAGTTCCTTGAACTTATCGACAAACCCGTACACCACAACATCCCATATAATTGAGGCCGGTGCTATTTTTAACTTCCTACCTTCCTTTACACCGCATTAGTTCCCCGTAACTTACAGACAGCATATATAAGGACACTTACCATTTAGTACTGCCACTTCTCGTCATTTTTACGTTGTAAGATTAGTCTGGTCTGCCAAAACGCCATCATGAGCTTAGAAGATAACAGAATCGTGAGTTCTCCACTCCAGCAATTGGAATTACATGCATTGAAAGCCAAGGGGCTGTCACCAGAAAGATTCGAACCGGACCACCCTCAACTGCCCCCTTCTCCAACGCTAAGAGATCGAGATAGTGTTTACTCATTCGACTCTGTGAGTACCAGCGGCAGGTTGTTAGACCGCTTGGATCTAGATAATGATGATTTGTTCGACAATGAGGAAACCGACGTTTTATTCAACCGCTTCAATAGTGTTGGCAGCGGAAACACCAATCAGCCCATCAGTTTGAAGTACATTCCCATCACAAACCCCAATAACGTCGCCCGCCTACCGTCGTATAAGTTGAATCGCTCAAACTCCAAGAACAAAACACCCGGAGTTCAAATCAGGAATGTTTCCAACACTATTGTGTATTCCAACAAGAACCAGTCAATCGACTCATTTAAGGCCGATAAGGAGACTCTTAAGGATCCTGTCACCTTCATACCTGCGACCTTACCCAAAAGACGAGTAAGCTTGAATGTTTCGCCCCAATCAAGCCCCCATTTTGAGGACAGGGGATATGACAGCCCAGAGGGCCACAGCGTGTCAATAGGAATCTCGCCGTCCCAAGGTAACACCTCGGATGATGCAACAGAGATTTTGGGCGAGCTTGATGAGTTCAACTTCAACTCTTCAAATGAGTCTATTGAGTATCCTTCGACCCCCAAACGAGTCCCTTCTGCGCCTGTTTCTTCGGAAACACCTCCAAGATTGCAATTCATCACTACCAAGCCAGTTAAAAGGTCTGCGTCAGGACAAAGCACCACATCACTCTCGTCATTCAACTCAATACCACCATCACATCAATCCTCGCTTTCACCATTGCCTTTGAATAACTCCAGCCGAAGGGCAGTCTCGGATTTCACTTCCTCTCCGATAGGCAAGAGTCCCAGTAAAGCAGTTGAGTTGAGTCCAGAAGCAAGGCTTGTTTTATCGTCGCAGCTAAGAAGTGTAGGAAAGCATCGTGAGGCATCATATCAGTTACAAATTGCAGCAAATCCACCCTATAACGATTTGAAAGCTATGTACCTCTATGCCATGGCCCTCAAAATCGGCCAAGGAGTCAAACAAAACGATAAAACCTCATTGAAATGGTTATGTAAAAGCATCATCATGTACCGAACCCCAGACTTGAAGAACTTCAATGATTTGAGACTAGAGGACTTGTTGAAGGTTGTTTCGAAAATCATAGACAACGATCAATCCGGGGTTGATCCTTACGCACTATATGACCATTATATGACATTAGAACCCAACCTGATCGCCAAAATCACAAAGTCAATCAAGCTGCAGTCGAACATCATGGGGTTGGTGTATCAAGAATTTGGTAACTTCATGATCAATGGCTGGGGGTCAATCAAGGATGAAATTTTGGGAGTGAAGGCTCTTACTTTATCGGCATCAATGGGAAATTACAATTCAATGAACCAAATGGGAGAGTTATGGAGCAACAAGACCAAACAAAGGAAGAAAGATTTGCATCTCGCAAGCGCATGGTTCCGTTTGGCGGAGATTTTCGGCATAACATCCATTGGCAATAGCTGGATCTACAAAGAAAAGTACATCAAAAGAAGAACCTAACGAAATAATACGAAAAATGTGTTTGAATTCTCTATATGCGCTGTGTAATGCAACTAAGGACCCTGTAAGCCGGCTTTCAAACTATAAACTAAAGGTTCTTTGTTGGTGTCGTTGTAGATGGCGATAAACTCGTTGACAAGATTGTAAAGCACTTTAAGAAACTGGTTTAAGTTTAAATAGGGTCCAATAGGTAGATAGAAGTCCTTGTCAATTGGTAAGATGTTCTTGCCCTGATCTAATTTGGACAGTTTGTTTTTCCACGCTCTGGGGAAATTGGCCCTGATGAAATCGTTCAAATTGGGGAAAGATATCTCTATGCTCCTTTGCAAAGCCTCTATTTTGTGATAAAGTGATATTATATCAAGGGCGTTGTCACTGGGATCGTAAAGGTGGATGATTTGCTTATATATGGCGATTTTGAAGTGTTGTAGCAATTCCACGAGGACTTTTAAAAAATGTTTGATATCAGAATATTTGTCTGAGTTTAAGGCATGTTTGACTCTGCCTATGGCCTCATCTATTCCACCTGTCAAACTGTTCCAACAACTGATGGCATCCTTCAGCTGGTCGTTGTAGGAGTAGGAAATAGCAAAAAGCGTCAAGGAATCTAGCTCGATTATCAAGGAAATCAAACCTTCGGTACTTTTGGCCATAAACCTGCATTCTTTCGCTAAATTTATCCAGTAATTCAGCTTGAACAGATCTTTACTGCCCCTTGGCTTATTGTTTGGATGGTTGTCCAAATTGTCTTTCGGGGCCAAATCGGTTGCACCGGTTTTCCGTCTAGGATCTAACGGTAGCTTTTGTGGCGATCCAAGCTCTCTTCTCGGGGTTCCTGGTCTAGCGTCGGTAACAGGCTTCGGAATTGGGGTTCCAGGCTTTGATAATTGACTTTTGGTGATGGGTGTGGAGGGTTTAGCGATAGCTGGAGTTCCAGCCCTGCTAATTGGCGTCGACGCTCTAGAGGGCAACTCTCTTTTCTGAACCCCTTTAAGCTGAAGCGGGGAGATCGAGAACCTCACCAAAAGCCTGGGGCGGCTTATGTCGTCCAATTTGTTGACATACTTAACTATATTCGACTTGAACACCCTTTTCTTCGGCAGCACTTCGTCGGCGGGCTTTTGTGACTTGACGGACCTGATTTCTCTTTCCGACGCTACTAGGTTGCCTGCGTCATTGAGATTGGAGGTGGGAAGCGATGAGATACTCGGGATCAGCGGTGGCAACGTTGGCGAAAGCATAAGGGGTAAACTTCCCAGTTCTTGGTATGCCTTGATCATGTCGTCTAAATTCCAAGACAACTCCTTCTCTGAGCGAAGAGATCGCTTCTTGAATTTAGATACAAGACCTGGTGATGCTGATCTCCTGGGGGCGGTTTCCTTCTTGTCGAAGATCGCTGACCTCATTGTCCAATCGAGCAATTTGTGGAACTTGGTTCACCCGATTTGATCTCGTTCGCATCGATTTGGTAATCGTCGCTTTTGAGACCTGGAGTTCGGAATTAATTATGCAAAGAGGGGTGGCCTTTACACATTGTTTGTGTCGACGAGTTTACAGATAGAGAAAGCTGTCAACGAATGACGGGTTTGATGTTGTGTCGGTGATAAGAAGTGAACTAGACACGCATGTTGAACGGCGTGGGGAGATATCTGAGGTGCCAAAATGGGACGGAGAGCTAATGTGGTACCAGTAACGGGAGGTAGAAGGCGGTGGCAGGATATAATAATGATCGACAATGGTGAACACCGCTGGCCGCCACTCAGTACCCGACATTGATCTTTTGTCGGAGATAATCCCTCTTCTTAACCTTACTTTAACAACCTCAATTGAGCTATTCTGGATCACAGGACTTACTTTGTATCACCACATTCACAGGAACGACGGGAAATTCACACTCATATATACCCCAATTTTCGCGCAGAAGATGAAAAGTTCCCGAGATATTACTTCAGAATGCAAGTTTCAGACTCACAGTTAGAATTCAAAGGGGACTTCAAGCAGCCAACCACTACATCCTTTGAATTGACCAATCCGACAAACTCCCCCATCGCCTTCAAGATCAAAACCAATGCTCCAAAAGTGTATTCTGTGAAGCCTAATTATGGGATTTTGACTGCCTCAGGTTCCACCAAAGTAACTATTACTTTAGGTGCCTTGACTCAAACCTTGCCCAAGAATTATAAATCCAACCACAGATTCTTGGTCATGGGTGTTCCCAGTGGGGGTATCACTGACGCCTCTCAGGTTTCCACCAACTGGGCCAAATTACAAGACAAGTATGAAGCTGATTTGACTACTCACAAAATTAAGGTCAATTACGTCACCGGTGCTGAAAAATTGAATGGAAGATCGAAGAGGATCTCTAAATTCGTTGCCAATGGTACAGCTAACGCTTCAGCTGTTGGTGCTGCTACCGATGCTGCGACTGCTGGTGCTGCTGGCGCCGCAATTGGGGCTCTCGCGGGTGCTGCCCATGCGAAACATCGTCACGGCCACCATAGTGGTTCAAATGCCCACAAAGCCGGTCTGGCTAATGGCACAGCTGGCGCAACAGGTTCTCATCCTTATAGGGAGATCGAGCCCTCTACTCCACGTCAATCCGATGTGTTTGACCGCTCGGTCAGCAGTCCCGGGCCCTCATTGGCGGGTGATTCTGGAGTCAGTCCTTTAACAATCACCAGATTAGAGAACAAACTTGACCAAATAACCAGTCAATCAGAGAAGACAACAAAGAAGTTGGAAAATGTCGAAAAGTTGTTGGTTATTGCCTTGATGTTATTGTCCTTCATCCTTGGTAAATCCATGGTTTAGCCTGAATATCTTTAGGTATTTACTGTGTTAAGCTAAACGGTATTTATTTTTATATACAAGTGAGGTTGAATAGCTCTAAACAATCTTCCAGAAGGGTTCGTCTTTCTTTTTGTTGGTTTTCAAATCCTTGACCTTGCTCTCTAAGCTCACAATCTTGTCATTAGAAATTTCAATATTATCAATCAAGTATCTCATTCTGTTCTTGATGTTCAAATTGGCAAAATCCACTGAACCCAACTCATCTTCGAATTTTTTCAATTTCGTTGACTCTACAGTGATCATATTGTTGAGGAAATTCATTTCAAAACTCTTGTAAATATCTGGGTCCTCGGTTATATCTTTGAAAGCCGCCTTATAGATTGGTCTACCGGTGGTAATATGGTTAATTATTCCTTTTTCTCGTTTCAAGGCTATCAAATCATTCTTCTCCAAAGCTGATAAAGTATCCAATGTAGGATTACTGTTCTTAAACAACGACAGCTTGCTTATCAAGTCATTGAAGCTGATTGAATCTTCCTTGGACAAAATTTTGATCAATTCCCAGACCTCCATTGGCGACCAGTTTTTATAGTTGGAATCACCTTTGGCAGTTTGATTGTGTAAGAAGAAGCTCGTGATCTGCTCCACAGCCTGACCCACTAGCTCATCCAATGCTTCCTCGGGAGTCTCCCCGGATCTCACACGTCTTATGAAACTCTGCAAATCCAACATTCTACCCCCGAGAGGTTTCAAACATTTGGATATCAACGATGCGTCAGCTTTTTCATATTTTGTCAAGTCTTTAAGTTGGTTCATAACATAATGATAACTGCCTGTCTCGTTGGCATCATTTAAGGAAATCGTTTTAAAGACTTGATTGGGTAATGCCTGATTCAAGTGAGAAATTGATCCAATATCACTGGTTATATAAACAACATGACCCAAGTTACTCTGGACCAAAGTTGCGCTCCAATCACTGATCATCTTGTAGATGAAATCATGGTTATCAGCTTTGGAGCTGAATTTGTTGATGATAATAATGGGCTTAGCTTCGGGGTACTGTTGCAAGTATTCTTCCTCCTTCATGACTTCTTCTAATTTGATGTCTAGCTCGGGATTAGCCCTTAATCTATGTTCTTGCCTAGAACGTTTCTTCAAAACCTCAGCCTTATAACTATCATATTCATTCAAAGCCACTGATTTGATGGCTTGAGTGGATAAAGAGAACATGTTCTTTATCTGGGTTTCTTTGCTCTCGCTCAAGCCTGATTTTTGTCCAGTGAAACTCTGGACTCCCAAATCAATGAACAGTGAAACCAGATTCAACCAGCTGAAAACAGGGAAATAACCAAGCTGATGAGCAACGTTTTCAATTAACTTCGTGTCACTTCGAGACTTAACCATTGCCTCCACGTCCAAATACAATATTTTGCGGCGTAACTTCTCGTCTTCCATTAAAGTATTATCCACCACCAATTCTTTCTTTCCTGATCCTTTCGGACCGTTAATGATGATGAAAGTTCCTACATTTTCGTAGATCCACAACTTTAATTGCTTCACCTTTTCGTTCCTCTCGTTCCACAAGTCGTCGCCCTCAATTTGGTCATCTGAGTCGAGATCGCTTTCGTTGCTGATAACATCATCTTGACACTTGGTATTGAGTTTCTCTCCAATATAATCATAACCACTGAAAAACCAGCTTTGTACCAAGGTCACAGGGGCAAATATGAATTTGAAATATCTGTTATTCCTATAATTGCTGATCGAAAATCTGTGGGCAATTTTCTCTTCGATAAAAAATTGTCGGATGGGGTCAAAAATAAGCACTGCAAACCCGGCAATCAATGCTAAAATCACAGGTATGGCGATTCTTTGATGGCTGCTAATGAACTCACCAATACGATTGACCTTTTGGTCAGGTATGTATTGTAAGTGTAAAGTTGTATCGCCGCCATTCAATTTGATACCAGTAATACAATTCTTAGCACAAATTGCTGCTCTCAAGTATGCGAATTTCACCGTGGATGGTTGACCGGGGGTAATATCAATGATCCTACCATACCTTCTGAATAACATGTACAATTCCTCCTCTGTGAGCGGGTTGCCTTCAAATTTAACTGAAACCAAGTGAGAAGGAAATCTTTGTAAATCTTCGATCCACGGAGTACCCTTCACTTCATAGCACCTGGGGTACGTATGTACTATCTCGTTATAGTATTTCTTGATGATGTTTTCGTCGTGGGTGACCTTATGAAGCTTCATGTTGTGATAGATTGAACTGACCAACTCCTTTTTGCTCATGCCCGCAGGCACCTGATACTTGACGAAAGCTCCCCCATCTCTCCTCAAGGGTATAAACTCCAAAATTTTGGCATCCTCGGGTAAGGGGTTTTCTTCGGAAGTAGATAATTCCTTGACTCTAGCTTTCAACTGTTCTTGGCTTTTGCCTGGAAGAAGCATAGCAATGTATTGCTTGAAACGATACTTTGAGATGGCATTGGGATAAATGTGATCATAATATAAAAGTATTTCAGACTGGCTTAAGTCAACTACTCCCGTGGTGGAAGATGAAACATCAGACTCGTTGCTATCAGACTCCCGCTTAATGATATTGATATCGCTTGCAAATCTCTTTGAAGTCCAGTTGTACCGTGAAACTACACCAGTCGCTCCAATTTTTCGTAAGATCAAGGGCCCTCTGGAATTGAGGTAATGTAAATGCCTTCTGCAAGTCAATTCAGTAACTTGCTTAAACATAGCAATTATCTTATCAGGGATGATTCTCAATTTTGATTTCGCACCTAATTTTGTAGCACCGTTGGCCTTCCGCGGGGGACTGGTATTACTGTAGTACTGTAGGCTTCGCTCTTAGAATTATTCGTAGGTCTATATTATGTTACATAAAGTCGAACTGAAGCCTAGTCGACAGACGACGATGAAATACCACCGGAAAGGTTCTTCAAAAAGTCTGAGGTATTAAGGGGCTTGGCTTCAGGTTTCGCTTCGTTTATCTTCTTTCCCCCAGCATAGTTAGATTTAATAAAGTCTCTCATCGAGTTCAAAGCTGCTTCTCTACAAAGTTCCTTGAGATCCGACCCACTATATCCCTTGGTATGTTGAACAATGGTTTCGATACTGAAATCAGGAGCTAATTTCGAATCTTTCAATATTTTAGTCAAGATAGACTTTCTTTGCTCAGCATCTGGTTTGCCGATAGAAAACTGTTTGGGAAGTCTTCTCATGAATGCCAGATCGATATCGTTTTGCCTGTTTGTGGCTCCCATGACCATGATTCTCCCATTGGATAACAAACCGTCCCACAAGGTCATGAATTCTGCCTTCAACATAGCACTAACCTCATGATCGTTAGACGAACGATCTCTCAAAAAAGAGTCAATTTCGTCAATAAATATAATGCACGGCTGTAACTTGTTGGCTAACGAGAATATAGCGTCTACTATTTTATTGCTTTCTCCATACCACTTATCCATGATTGTGGACATTCGGATCAGTAGAAAGAAAGCTCCGCTCTCTTTAGCAATAGCTTTGGCCAACATTGTCTTGCCACATCCTGGTGGCCCATAGAACAACACACCTTTAGGAGATTGAATCAATGATTGGTGGGCTGTGAATAGCTCTGGCTCCGTCAAAGGTAAAATTACTGACTCTTGTAACTCATCTATCACCTTAGTTAATCCCCCAACATCATTGAAATCCACATTTATGTCGTCAGGGGTAATCAAGGAGTTCAACAACGATTTTTCGTAATCACTGAGCACTAAATTCTTCAAGTGTGGATTGCCGTTAGTAATCTTTTTCAACATTCCCTGGCTTTTCTTTCTTGACTCTCTTGATTTGACTGACTGATCACCCATGGAATCTTGAAGTATATGGTTTATCAAATAGTACATTGAAAGCCCGGCTCCCGTGAGGAAAAATATATCTCCCAATAGTTTTATATTGATCTTGCTCCAGTCTAATCTTAATCTATTCATCGCTGTATATCGATTCTATATTGTGAGACTGCCTGTGAAAATAGTGATCCTTCTTGAGACTTTCGCGATAATAGGTCGCAAAATTTTAAGATGAGGTCTAACAAAGATCGGAGTGGAAAGCACGAAATAAGGCTACCAGGTGTGTTGTTAGACTCTATACGGGAGAAGGAAGAAAACGGTGATTATGAAAATAGACCCTATGGTGAAAAGAAAAGACAAAAGGGAAAACTAGAGTCCAGAAAAGAGCGCAGACAGAAGGAAAGACAGCTCAAGAAACAGAAAAGACTGTATGGAGCTGTGCATAATCAACCCAATGGAGCAGGAGATCACAAAAGTAATAAAAAAGGTATTATCTCATCGAAAAAGCCAAAAAACTCCAAGCATACGGCAAAATTCACAGAAATAGACTTGCATGCTGATCCTAAAGAGACCTCAAAACAGGAGAAGGTTTTCAATACTAGGACCACTAAGAAAGTTCAATTTGAAAGCTTCACGAGTGATGAGGGTCTGTCTTTGGAGGATGAAGGGTTTAATGCTTTTGTGGAATCTGAAGGCGAAGAGGATCCAATGGAGGCCTTGAGAGCTTTGAAAGCCAACAAACTGCAAAAACCTGAATCCATACGATTAATCAAGGAGGATGACTTACAAGACGATAGCTTTTCCGAAGAAGAGTTGGGCGGTGACGAGAATGAGCTCTCCGATGGTGAAGAAGAAGACCCTGTGGAAGCTTTGCGGAGGCTCAAGGAATCAAAATCCACAAAAAAGCCAACAGAGAAGGAGAATATTTCGCTTGATTACGACGATGTCGATGACGGTTTTGAAGACGATGGTTTCGATGATTTCGATGACGATGAAGAAGAATTGGAGTACGAAGAGGACCCTTTGGCTAAATTAAAAGCTTTAAAAGAAGCTAAAAAGGCCGGTCAAAAAGCCCAATCGACAGCTAGCCCATCTGAGAGACCGTCAAAGAAAGACAAGAAGGACAAATATACCAAGAAAAAGTCTGAGAATCCAGCACCGCCACCCCAAGTTCTTGAGCAGATGAGGAAAGACGAAGATGATATGGCATTTTACGCAAAGAAATTGGGTCTTAGTAAGAAATCGAAGCTTTCCAAAAGCGGCGATGACGATTTGATCGGTGGTTTGTTGGATGGTCTTGATTTCGATTTTGCATCAGAAGAGAAAAACGCTGAAGCCTACTCACAGGAAGAAACTGAACCAGAAATCCAAGATCAAGAAAAGGGAGATGAACAGGCTCTTGAAAATCCATGGACAGATGACAGCATTAGTGAGGGTGACTTCGACACTGAGGTGAGTGACTTAGAAGACGAAGACGAAGATGAAGCTAACACCATCCCAAGTAACGAGAACCCCTTCGTAGCTCCATCAACTGACAACTCAACCAAATACATTCCACCAGCCTTGCGTCGTAAAATGGCCATGGAGTCCACTGAGCTTTCGGAAGAAGCTTTGGCTATACAAAAGGCAATAAAGGCCTCTTTTAACAAATTGTCAGAACCAAACATCTCATCAATTGTGAATGATATCAATGGCTTGTACATATCAAATCCTAGACATTTAGTCAATGAGTCAATAACTAATATAGTCATCGACAGTATAGTGCAGCAAGATAGGCTCCTAGATACTTTTGTCACGCTTCACTCGTGTGTTGTGACTGCCATTTATAGATTACAAGGTGTTGAAATGGGTGCTCACTTTATACAAAACTTAACCGAAAAATTCGACAAGTTTCATAAGTCCGGTGACAAAACCAAGGAGGTGTCAAATCTCATATCCTTGTTATCGACCGTCTATTCCTTTCAATTGGTATCTTCAAAGTTGATCTATGATATCATCAAAGTGTTGATTGAAGACTTTAACGAGGCCAATGCAGAAATCTTGTTGAGGCTAATCAAGAATTCTGGAAATCAGATTCGAACTGATGATCCTGGGGCATTAAAAGAGATCATCTTGATGATGAATAAGGTCTCCTCGTCTATGAAAGAAATCAGTCCCAGGGCACAATTCTTGATCGAAACCATCAATTCATTGAAGAACAACAAGTTGAAAGTCAACAACGATTTCAGCCATGACTTGGTTGTTAGACTACGAAAGTTCCTTGGCTCCTTAAGCTCGAGTAAACTCAATGATACCATTCAGGTGAGTCTTGAGGATATAAGGAACGTAGAAACCAAAGGAAAATGGTGGTTAGTTGGTTCTGCATGGAAAGGGAACGACGATCTTCAAGAAAATTATAACCCCAAAGCCATGAACGATATTCTTGACGCAGCCGAACCCAACTGGATGCAAATTGCCAAAGAGCAAAGGATGAATACCGATATAAGAAGGGCTATATTTATCTCCATCATGTCAGCAGAGGATTACGTCGATGCCTTGACCAAGTTGGACAAATTAGCATTGAAGAAAAATCAAGAACGTGAAATTCCAAGGATTTTGATTCATTGTGTCAGCGTGGAGGCAAGCTGGAACCCCTATTACGGATTATTGGCCCACAAGCTATGTGAATCTCATTCATATAGAAAAACTTTTCAATTCATGTTTTGGGATTTGTTGAAAGAGTTCGACGACAATTCAGACGGTGATGCAGAGGATTTTTTTGGATTTGATAACGAGTCCACCGATGACAAGTTGAAGAGGATTTACAATCTAGGCCGGTTTTTCGGCTATCTCTTGTCAGAGGGTTCTTTGCCGTTACATTCATTGAGAACAGTGAATTTTCTTGTTATTACTAAGGATAATGGCTTGTTTTTGGAGATTATGTTGATATCATTCCTCGATCAAATTGCTAAGAAGTCGCAAATCAACGTAGTTGGTGCCGGTGTAAGTAAAATCAAAAACGCTGACTTAAAGTTCCATGATAAATTGTTGATTGACCGGATCTTCAAAGCCAAGGACGAGATCACTTTGTTGAGAGGGCTTCAATACTTGATCCAAGAAAAGGCCAAAAATAGTAGTTTTGTAGATGGCAAAAGACAAAGGAAGAGAGTTGAATGGGGTGCTAATGCGATGTTTGACGTTATAGATGAGTTGTTACTCGACTCCGATCGCCAGGCATAGAGTTGTAAATAGTTTGGGCAGGAATTTATAGATCATCACTACCAATGAGTTCTAAGACGGCAAGACCTTCAACATGCTTGGTTTGAGGAAAGAAGTCGAAACCGCTAATGTCTTTGACTCTATACTGTGGTTTGTCCTCTTGTAATTCTTCGAATTGCCTCAAATCTCTCGCCTGGGTAAAGACGTTACAACTGATATAAAAAATGAGCTTAGGTCTAAACGCAAGCAACTGCTTCAAGTATTCGTTATTAGAGCCTTTTCTTGACGGATCCATGATAACTATTGACTCCTCTCCCTTGATCCGTTTGAGTTCGGGGTCTGCGAATATCGTATCGGCGGTGCCACTTATGAACTTGACGTGCGATTCTTCTAATCCGTTTATTCTTGCGTTGTGTTTGGCATATTTTATTGCCACAGTTGAAATTTCGATCCCCAATACTTTCCCATTCTTTGGAATATCCTTTGATAATGCAATACCGAAAAACCCTGATCCACAGTAGGTATCAACTATATTCAAAAACTTGATATTCTTTAAATGGCCCCTCATGTGGTTTAGAATGACCGGTAAAATGGAATTATTCGTCTGGAAAAACTCACCGGCTGGAAACTGGTATACAAAATCCTCCACTTTCTCGGACACTAGGTCCTTGTGGTTGTTGATTGTAGTGACTGAAAACTCTCCTGTTTGAAGGTCAATATCAATACTTTCCCTTATTAGGGAAGTCGACGAATTCGTTCTTTTCGAGGACTTTCGAGATGTTTCATCTATTATGTCTTCTCTTAGTTTGGGTAGATTCGCATTGATAGTCTTTGTTGCAATTGAGCAGTCGGAGACATCCACTATCGGCTCGGTTGGTTTGACGTTCTCAAACCCAATATTGAATCGATACCCTTCTGTCCCCAACAATTTAGGTCTCCATTTGTAGTGCGGGGTGAGTTTTGTTCTATAGTGATATTGTTTTGGAGATCCTTTGATGCTGAAAAAGTCGGCGGTTTCGGCTTTGTCGAATAATGACGGGTAAAAGAACCTGAAAGCCCGTTCCATCACTTCCTTCTTATAGTTGAGCTGACTGTCATAAGTAAGCATTTGAAGTTGACATCCATTACAGGATTCAAAAACCGAACATCTGATAAGTTCGTTGTCTCTTTTCTCTGACAACTTTTGGATATGCTTCAAAAAGGCTTCAGCATAGTAGTAGTGATGCATCATCAATTCTACTGTGACTATGTCGCCTTTAACGGTCTTGGGAACTGTTACAGCGGTGTATTTTTCCACTGACTTCGCATTGTACAGTTGTTTGAGGAAACCGATACCAACCCCATCGACTGTCTCATATATGATCTCAAGATCCAGAATCTGAATCTCCGGTCTGTTCCTCGACAAAAATGACTCTATGACTTCCGTCGAATTTTTTACTTCGTCTATAGTGATATCAAGATTATGCTGTTGGTTATAGACATTTAAAGCCGCTTTAATGTCTAGAGTCCTTATGTTTTCCAAGCTGCACTCATCGGAACTTCCTCTTTTCAGGCTATTCATCCTATGTAGCACTTTCGCCACCCTACTGGAGTTCTTCGGTGGTTTAGCTTCCAGACGACCACGGTTTATAAGTCCATCGGGGTTTGTCACATCATTTGTGGCCTTGGGTGCTCTATTCAGCTGAAAATGAGTTCTCCTATACGAAGGCCTCGTTAATCTTCCTAGACCTCTCTGTGTAAGTCGGGGCACTTTGTACATAAGTCTATATCATCAGTGTTAATGAATGCGTTGAGTGCGCGAAGATTCGAAGAGATGAGATACGATCACCAAACATTAAATTACACGTTGTTTAGGCTGTAGCGCCCACTACTGGGATATCTTCTTCAGGATAACCACGTAAATCGAGAGTCAAAGTCTTTGAACTATTTTCCGTTTGCTCCCGATAAATACCCACCAAAGCATCAGATTTCTCGTACAAGGTATTCTTCAAGGAAATAACGATAAACTGAAAGTTCGGATTGGAGACCTTTTTTATATAGTCAGCAATCTTATTGACATTTGCAGAATCCAAAGCAGCATCGACTTCATCCAAAATAAAAAAGGGAGAAGGCTGGAAAGAATGGATGGCAAACAACAAGGCCAATGCAGCGATTGTCTTCTCCCCTCCAGAAAGTAACTCCATGTCTCTAAATCTCTTCAGTGGTGGCATGGCATGGTACTTGACTCCGGCAGAATAAGGCTCATCTTCGTCTTCCAATGTTAAGTAAGCTGAACCACCTAATGGCGTCGAGTTATTGGTAGTCAAATCCTTGTAAATGGAGTCGATTTTGTTAGAAATATGCTCGAAAGCATTCATAAATTTTTGGTGTCGTAACTCCTTAATCTCATTGAACTTCTCAATCACCTTGGCTTCCTTTTGTCTTGCCTTTGTAAAGTCTCTATCGAATTCTTTCAACCTGTTCTCTGCCTCTTTTAATCTTTCTGCAGCTTTGGCATTGGGAGTTAATTTTTCCAAATCTTCCATAATAAGTTCAAGCTTGACTAGCAATTCAGCCTCTACTTTGCTGCTAAAACTTTCCCTTAACTTATCATTCAACAAATCGTAATCAAGTTGAACATCTGAGTAGACTTTATCCACTATGTTCTCCAGTGAATCTGTCAATGAAACCTGTTCCAAAAAACCATCTTGCAAGGGTATCAAAATATTCTCAATTCTACAGTTCTTCAAGATATTCACCCTTTCGATGTCCGTTTTTAGCGATATCTCTTGTATACTCGAAATCACATTGTTGATTTCGGTTATCTCACTTTTAATTTCATCTTTATGAGCCTCTAAGTCATTGATGGACTTGAACTTCTCTGATAATTTCTTTTCAAGCTCACCGATATCTTCATCCAACACCTGATAATCTGCAATCAAATCATCTAGTTCGACCTCGAGTTGTTCTTTGACGTCAGATATATCATTAGCTTTCAATTCTAGATCTGAAAGAAGTTTTTCCAAGGTTTCTTTCCTGGGTATAAGGTTTTTCAAATTAGTTCTTTCAAATTCCAATTGGTTGGATAGGGTAGAAATGGTTTTGAGGAACCCAGTTCTTTCCTTAGCCCTGACTCTTAATGATGCACCATGAACATTTTCGTAATCCTTGATTCCATTTCGAAACTTGTACTTCTTACAAAACTCTTTGAATATTCCCTCACAAATGGTATCGATTTGGCCCATTATGTTATCTATCTCATTGTTGAGTTCAGATAATTTCTTTTTCTTATCAGCGACTGTTTCGTAGATTTCATTGATTAAATTTTGTTGAAAAGAGACTTCTGTTTTCTTGTCATTGATCAATCTCTCGAGATTTTCGATGTGATTTCTGATTATCGGCAAAGCGTCGTCTAATTTAGTTAATGCTTCGTTGATCAAGTTAATCTCCATCTCCTTGGGCTTCTGGTAAGCTAATTTATTTAGTTCCAGCAACAATTCATCTTTGGTGTCACTTAATTTGGTTAGTTCTTTCTTATCCCAGTTCACCGACGCGTTGTATCTTCGATTACTCATTCCCCCAGTCATCAACCCGGTTCGGTTGATAAGCGAACCGTCCACTGTGACTAGCTTGTTTTCCAATTTATGTTCGCTCCCCCATTTCAACTTTCTGGCAAGACTTAAATTATTGACCACTAAAGCATCGCCTATCATATATTGAACGGCTTGCTCCAAAGATTTGTCATCATAGTCTGCAATATCAACACCAGGTTGTGCATCAGGATGGATAGATCTCAAATAATTCAAGTTGATTGGGTTGTTATTGATTGAATCCAAAGGAATAAACGTTGCAGTTCCAGCTCTTTTCTCCTTTAATATATCAATACATTTGAAAGCCACTGCGGTCGTCTCCACGATGATAGCATCGGAGTTCTTTCCTAATAGTACGATCAATGCGTCCTCGTATTTTGACTGAATGGGGCGGATCAACTCGTATACAAATCCTTTAATTGAATTTTCCGGAACTAAATTTCTAAGCATGGACAAATTCTCCCTTAATTTTTTTTGTTTGTTGGATTCCCTTTGTTTTGAGCTCAAGTCATCTAACTTGATCAATACTTCTCGCAATTCGGAATTCAACTCCAATTCCTTGCTGTTGTACACGTCAATCTTTTTTATTAGTTCGTTCTTTAACATCAACTTTTCATTTTTGGTTGCTAATATCTCGTTGATTTCAGCATCAAAGGAATCAAGTTTATTTTTTAGTTCATTATCATTATGAAATTTGAGATCTTTTATATTGGTATTGTAATTGCTGATCTGATTTTCATGATTCTTGATCATATTCACTAATGATTCTTTTTCGTTGTTCAATAAACTCAACTGCTCTTCCAACTGAGAGCCTCCATTTGACAAAAATTCGGATCTTAAACGTTCATACTCCTCATGGGCCTCAGCAGGAAGTGACGACACCGATGCGTTGATTTTATCCTGAAAATTTTTGAATAGTCTTTTTGCTTCTCTCAATTTTGAGTCAGTTGATTGAATAATGCTTTCTTGAACCTTGATCTCATACGTAAGATCTTTAATCTTCAGCTTCGTCTGGTTTATCTTAGTCAATATTGCCTTTTTGTTGGAGTCAATAGGTATGATTTTTCTCTTTTGTGATTCGATGCTTTCACCAAGTTTCTCCTTAGCCAGATTTTGTGATTTCAATTCCAAAGAATTTTTGGAGTATTCAACAACAAGCTTAGAATGGGCTTTTTCTTCCTGCAATAGTTTTTTATTCAAGACCTTCAATTCAGCTCTCTTTTCAGCAATTGAGTCCTGGAACTCTTTGTGCTTTTTCTCGTTATGATACAATTTATACAAGTTAATGATCTTGATTAGATTGGATTTGTCAAGTAACGTTCGGGTAAATGTTTCCTGTTCTAGCATCTGCTCTTTATATTGTTTGGACTCAGAATTCAAGTTCCTCTTTCTCGAGAAAACTGAGCTGGAATATTCGTGAGCCTTATCCATTTGGTCTTTGAGATCGTCAAACTCCTTGGCATATTCATTGGACCCACTAATATTTTCAATCAATTTAGTCAAGTCTAGAGGAGATTGAGAAGCGATCAGCTCAACATCTCCTTGAAATACAAGGAAGTTCCTGGCCTTGATCAAAATCTTTTCCTGTTTCAAAACACTAGCGTATTGCAACGAAGTCACTGCCTTGTTGTTGATTCTGTACTCTGTGGATCCATTATGATTAATTGATCTTTTTAGTTCCATTCTTTCCCCGTCGTCTTTTTCATACATGACCCTGACGTGGGCTCTGGTTGGATCAGATCGACTGATTTCATCATCAGATTCGTACGCGTCATTTATTCGGCCCCGATATATCAAATCCCTCATGTTTTGTGATCTTAATTGAGACGACTTGATACCTAACACGAATGAAATAGCATCCATCATATTAGATTTACCCGCTCCATTGGGCCCTATAATCGACGTAAAGCAGCTGGTTCCAAACCCTATGGTACAAATACCCTTATAAGACTTGAAATTGTAAAGTTCTAGCCCGACTAATCTCCCCATATTGTCTTGAACTGATCTCAGATTACAACTTTTAATTATAGACGCGCGCGCGTTCGGGTGAGACCTCATTAATTTAATACTATACAAAAATTATTCTTATTAGCACCTCGATTGATTTCGGTTTTCCGGAACTCTCTTGGGGTGATGCGCTTACTCCATTGGAAAAGCCAGTACGCGAGTTTGGTGGAGTTGTGGTGGTTGACCTGGGTGAAACCTAAAGATTCCATTATATTCAATAACCTATCGTTATTGAAATATCGAGAATTGTCAATACAGGGTAATGGTAAGACTAAGAACAAGTATCCGTTTGGTAATAAGAATTCAGTGATCCTTCGGAGCATATCTCCCCGTCCCTTGGGGCTGTCGACGAAGTTTACCACCAAAGAACATGATACAAGATGGAACCGATCCTCATCCGATTGAGGTAATGGCCGTTCCATGAAGTCTTGTTGTTGGATTGATGGATGCTGGCTGTTCAAATCTATCCTCGTAATCAGCTTGAAGATCCCGCAAGTTGTAATAACGTTATCTGGACTCAAACATCCGATTTCCAAAGCGGATGATCCGTCAAGATCGAAGTCCTCAATCCATTCAACTAGCTTTTTAGATGAATCACTGCCTCGTTTGTTGCTTTGTCCTTGAGTCGAGGCTATCTGATAGACTTCGAGACCTCCGTTTCTTTCGATTTCTCCTTCTATCTGGCCGAGAGTCTTCACCAATTGTGCTTCTGTCAATCCTTCTAATTGGAATAGCTGATCACATGGTTTGGCGAAGCCCTCTTTGAAAATCTTCTCCCATCTACCTAGCTTGAAGTCTTTTCTCCACCCTAGTTTTGCCAATATAATGCTTTTGTTCTTAAGTAGTACATGGTATCTTCGTATCAATTTTCGAGTGTTCTTTGGTTTCAAAGATTTGGGTGTAAATGGCTTTTGCGTTATGCTTCTGGGGCGTTTTAGTAATCCTCCTTTACCCATCGCGCGTTTATGTTAAGGCCAAAAAAGCAGTATTCTTTCCCTATGGAGTTCCACGACTTTCAACGGGCAGGCGCAGATTGACAAACAGCGGTATTCGGCACAGAGATGAGATTATGCACTAATGAGCGCGATAAGAAAATGGTGCGAAGATATTGATGCGAATCGGTCTTTCTGCACCTCAATCATGTTCCGACCCAGAACCTTGAAAGTTACACGATGGATTTCCATGACCTCCGGACCGCAGGGTATAGACGGAAGACTTCCACTAGGCTCTTTAGGGGCCACGCAAGTTAACCTGACCGAAATATCTATCACCGATCCTTTTATATTGTATCAGAACTATATACAGCAAGGTGTGCTAGAAAAGGATGAAAATCAGCTAAGAGTGATGAAAGATTTTCAAAAATTGTATCGAAGGCTAATCAACTATAGCCCTCCCGATGATCTCAATATAAGAATTAGCTTAATACTAAAAAAACTTGAATTGAGGCAAGCTGAATCGATTTTAAGCGGCAAGCGAATCATTAAATTGAGTGCCTTGAAGAAGTTTTTCGGTCCAAGACCATACCAAGACAAAAATGAGCTAATAAAATTGCTTTCTGACGAAGAGGAGTTGATCAATTTTGATTCCCCTCAAGGGCTTCTCATAAACGGGGAAGTGGGCTGTGGTAAATCGATGTTGATGGATATATTTGCAGCAACTTTGCCCTACGACAGGAAAATGAGATGGCACTTCAACAACTTCATATTATGGGTTTACAACGAAATCAACAACATTCAGAACGAAAAAATTATGATTATCAATGCGTATAATGGGTCTAAAGATGTCAAATTGAGTTTGGAAAACGAGTTCATATTATTCGAAATTGCTCAGAAGATGATCAAAAAGAATACCATTTTGATGTTGGACGAATTCATGCTACCAGATATTGCTAGTGCCAATATAGTGAAGATATTGTTCACCTACTATTTCAAATTGGGCGGGGTTTTGATTGCAACTTCTAACAAACTCCCAGAGGAACTATACTCCAATGAGTTCCATAAAAGCAAGTTTAAGACTTTCGTCAACATTTTGAACTACAGATGTGTTTCTGTTGACATGAAGTCATCTAAAGATTACAGATTAGAATTCAATCATGGAAAACCGAACCATGTGTCCAAATTAAACAATAATAATCACGAAACTGAATGGTTACAGATGGTTAAAGCAGCTTTGAAGGTTGATCCCCTTAACAGTAAACCATTGACCGAATTCGGTGGTAAACCTTCCGATTTGACAGTGTACAAAAGAACATTCACGATACCACTTACTTTTGGTGACGCATGTTATCTTGATTTTGATCATATTTGTAAAGGGTTATACTCGTCCTCAGACTATATCACCTTGGCATCTAATTTCAGGACTATTATTCTTGACAATGTTCCGATTTTGACCACCAAAATGAAAAACGAAGCCAGGAGGTTTATTACAATGCTAGATGCCATTTACGAATCCAAATGTCAGTTTTATTTACGGTCCCATGTACCCATAGATTACACATTCTTTCCTGATGCTAAAAAAGACATTCCACTCGAGATTAAAAAACTAGTGGATGAATTTGATAACAATAATTTGCAAGTACAAGATGAAGAGATGTTTTCCAAAACACAGATAGCCTTATCGAACCCTTATAGACCAAATGTGTCGACTTACGATCAGAGCCACACATCTTCATTCAATGAAGAGCCCAAAAAGCCGCAATACAAGAGTATGCAGGCATTCACGGGAGAAGACGAAATGTTTGCGTACAAAAGGGCTGTCCTGAGAATAAAGGAGATGATCGGGTCAGAAATATGGCGGGGCAATGACAGGTGGGTTCCTATCGATAGATCGATGAGGCCATGGGAGTCTACAACAGACACAGCAGTCAAAAAGCTCGAACAGCTGGAGCTGATAAGAGATATAGTTGTTACCAAAGAACAGCTAGCGGCGGATCTTCCTCGTAATCTAGCAAAGGAACACAATATTCCATTCAGAAAGTTCAACCAATCATTGGCTCCTGTCTTCAGTCAGATGCAGCACTTTTGGGGCTTGGGAAAATGGAATAAAAATGCTCGGATCAAGGATAAAATAGCCAAAGCTTGGATCAATTCATCCAAAGATTGAATATATATCTAAACAGCGATATCGGACGAATCCTCGCCCTTCGTCTATGAGATCGTCATTCGCATGCGCCAACCGTCCGCACCTAAATTAATCTTACTTCTCCTGCACGCCCCCTCAACATTTTTAAATATCTCCTTTTTGTGGGGTAGCGATGGTATATAGGCGCATTTTCAAACCACAAATTTCTTTCTATCTAAACCCACAACGAATGAACAACTGAAGTGTAGATGACGTAGCTGAGACATCTAAACTTTGAGACTTAAAAAAAGAGCTATCAAACCTCCCAGGCCAACACAGATTATTTTGCCCTGACCCTGTTTTAGAAAGGTTTATGCACCGGTGGCTAAATGGTATTACCCCATAATTACAGTACCAAGAAACGCAGAAACTACCTAATGGAGTTAAGACGCCTATATTAATAAACACCACTGTGCAGTGATTGTTGTACCCCTATTAAAGGATCAATTGGTACTATAAGACACTGATCCTCCTATTACTGATAACTCTGAATGGAAATAGTCATCAGACACTCATGAGCAACGATTTTACTATAGCGGCCATTGGGTGGAAAAATATACAAACTATGCTAATATTTCGGCTCAATTATTTGCGTAATAATGGTCGGTGTCGCCACACAAATAATTCCGCTATTGGAATGGGAAGAATATGTTTGTACGAACGCTGCTTTCCCCTCCAGATGTATAAGCGGAGACCGGAAATGTCTGAATGTTTTCCAGTCCTACTGCTGCCCCCACCAATCGGAGATCGCCAACCGTTCTGGAATCAAAGGGTTCGGCAACGCGCGGACTAATAAGGCAACTCTGCCTTTTTATCAATTATCGGAAAAATACTAAAATGTGGTGTATAAAAAGACCTTGAGATCCTGGATTTGAAATATCAAGCTTTTCAAGTCCATTGAGTCAACAAGATGAATGACTTTAATGTTGAAGCTGTTTTAGAGCAATTGTCTATCCATGAGAAGATTGGATTATTGGCCGGAATTGATTTCTGGCACACTTTTCCTGTTGAAAGGTTGAACATACCTTCATTGAGAATGAGTGACGGTCCAAATGGGACCAGGGGCACTAAATTCTTCAATGGTGTCCCAGCTGCTTGCTTCCCTTGTGGTACCGGTTTAGCTTCTACCTTCAACAAAGATTTATTGCAGGAAGCTGGTAAATTGATGGGTAAAGAAGCAAAGCATAAAGGTGCCCACATTATCTTGGGGCCCACCACCAATATGCAAAGAGGTCCTTTAGGAGGAAGAGGCTTCGAGAGTTTCTCTGAGGACCCATATTTAGCAGGACATGCCTCTGCTAGTATCATCAACGGTATTCAGGACGAAGACATCGCTGCCACTATAAAACACTTCGTTGGTAATGATTTGGAGGACCAAAGACAATCATCCGACTCTATCATCAGTGACAGAGCCTTGAGAGAAATTTATTTGGAACCATTCAGAATAGCTGTGAAATACTCCGACCCGAAATGTTTCATGACTGCCTACAACAAAGTTAATGGTACTCATGTTTCTCAGAACAAAATATTGAAGGATGTTTTACACAGAGAATGGAATTGGGATGGTCTTATTATGTCTGATTGGTTTGGTACCTATACTGGTAGAGATAGTATTCAAGCTGGTTTAGATATTGAAATGCCAGGTCCAACCATCCATAGAGCTGCTGGTGCTATTAAGCACATGGTTGATTCTAAGGAGTTGAATATTCAAGATGTCAATGATAGATGTGAAAATATCTTGAATTTGGTCAAATTTTGTAAGAAATCAGGGGTTCCTGAGAACGGCGAGGAAAACACCAAAAACAACACTCCTGAAACCTCAAAATTGTTAAGAGAGGTCGCCCAACAATCAATTGTCTTGTTAAAGAATGAGGGCGATGTCTTACCATTGAAGAAAGAGGAAAAAATAGCTGTTATTGGTCCAAACGCCAAATATGCTGCCTACTGCGGGGGTGGTTCAGCTGCATTGAGGCCCTATTATACTACAACTCCTTATCTGGGAATTGCTGAGAAATTATCTTCGAAGCCCGTATATACTGTAGGTGCTTACGCCCATAAGTCATTGCCATCATTGGCTACTCAATTGAAGAACCCCGTCACTGGTGAAGTCGGTTATAACATGAAGTTTTACAAAAACCCAGCCGAACAAAAAGGTGATAGAGGCCAATTCGATGAATACAACAGTGATCAATCCTTTGTTTTCTTGGCTGACTACAAAACTGACAAGATCGACACCAATTTATACTACATAGATATCGAAGGTGATTTCACTGCCGAAGAGGATGGTGACTACGATTTTGGTTTGACTGTTCAGGGCACTGCTTTGTTATATGTCGATGGCAAATTAGTTGTCGACAACAAAACTAAGCAATCAAAGGGTAACGCTTTTTTCAACAGTGGTTCAACCGAAATCATCAAGAGCACCACCTTAAAGAAAGGACAGACTTATAAGATTCGAGTTGAATTTGGTTCAGCTCCAACTTTTACTGCTGGAACTGATGATGATGTCAATTTCGGCGGTGGCGGTGGTTTGTTCTTTGGTGCTGCCAAGGTTATTGACGCCGACGAAGAAATTGCCAGAGCTGCTGAAATTGCTAAATCTGTTGATAAAGTTGTTTTGTCAATCGGTTTGAACCAAGAATGGGAGAGTGAAGGATATGATCGTGAAAACATGGAATTGCCTTTGAGAACTAATGATTTGGTGAAAGCCGTATTGAAGGCTAACCCTAATACTGTCATTCTCAATCAATCAGGTACTCCGGTGGAATTTCCTTGGTTAAAAGATGCCAAATGTTTAGTTCAAGCTTGGTATGGTGGTAATGAGTTGGGAAATGCTATCGCTGATGTATTGTTTGGTGACTATAACCCTAGTGGAAAATTATCATTGACCTTTCCTTTCAAGAACGTCGATAACCCAGCTTATCTCAACTTCAAAACTACCAGAGGTAGAGTTTTGTATGGAGAAGATATCTACATTGGTTACAGATATTACGAAAAAGTTCAAAAAACTGTTGCATTCCCATTCGGGTACGGTTTATCTTACACTGTCTACGAGTATTCCAACTTGAAAGTTTCTGTTGATGAAGAAAGTGATAAGTTGGAAGCCACAGTGGAGGTCAAAAACGTTGGCAAAGTCGACGGTGATGAAACTGTCCAGTTATACATCAGACAAGTTGATGCACAAACCGATAGACCAATAAAAGAGTTGAAAGGCTTTGAAAAGATTCATATTAAAGCCGGCTCCTCCAGTACTGTTTCATTTTCCTTGTCATTGAAAGATTCTGCTTCTTTCTTCGACGAGTACTATGGTAAATGGAGTCTCGATGCTGGTAGTTATGAAGTCCAAGTTGGAAAATCGAGTGACGATATTGAGTTGATTGAAAAGTTTGAAGTCAAAAAGCAAAAGTTCTGGTTGGGTTTATAGCCAAGTAAACACGGTAACACAAGCCGTTATACTTATTTCTTGAATTCTATCACCCTTAACTCTATTCTGGTATCTCCTCCAGAGTTGGTATTATCATCTGAGAAGACACGTTACTAACGGGCTAACGGTACCGAACATTTTTTCGCGGCTGTATTATTATCGGTAAAAAATGATTGCAAATTATTGATCCTCGGTAATAAAAGAGAGCATTTTTACCACGGATATAATTTAATTTACCCCAGATTTAATTTAATTCAATTCATTTACGCTTACGTTGTCTTTTGGATCGGATAAAAAGATACCAATTAGGCCTTTCATTCAACCGTGTCCTCTGAGCTTAGTAACCAGTCCGTATCCTCTTGGGTCCTCACAATTTGCATCGTAGAGCTCGCATTTGTTTACCGTCGGAGTTGATCTATATCTGTTATAAATTCTATCCATCTTCGACGCAATGTTCAGAGTTAAGAGTCAATGGTACTTGATAGTATTTCAATCAAATGACGAATATCCATCACACTTCTTAAATTACCATAGTTAGCTTCCTGTAAGTGCCTGTGAAATTTCTCACCCCCCCGCAAGTCAGAAGACAGTGAGAAATTCTTTATAAATTGAAAGATCCCACATTGTAATTTTCCCTGTATCTTTGAAGATTATTTTAAAAAGAATTGAAGATGTCACAATTGTCATTCAAAGATAAGGTTGTCGTTGTTACTGGAGCCGGTGGTGGTTTAGGTAAGCATTACTGTTTGGAATTTGCCAAAAGAGGAGCAAAAGTTGTGGTCAACGATTTAGGTGGGTCATTATCCGGTCTGGGTGGTGGCTCCAAGGCTGCTGATGTGGTGGTGGATGAAATTAAAGCTGCCGGCGGTATTGCCGTGGCTGACTACAACAATGTTTTGGATGGTGAAAAAATTATTCAAACCGCCATTAACAGTTTCGGTACTGTTCATATTTTGATCAATAACGCCGGTATCTTAAGAGATGCTCAATTCAAAAAAATGGAAGAGAAAGATTTCCAGTTGGTGATTGATGTTCATGTGAATGGTGCGTTCAAAGCCGCCTCTGCTGCTTGGCCATATTTCAAGAAACAGGGCTTCGGTAGAATCATTAATACCGCCTCCCCTGCTGGTTTGTATGGTAATTTCGGGCAAGCCAATTATTCCGCTGCTAAATCTGGTTTAATTGGTTTCGCTGAAACTTTGGCCAAAGAAGGTGATAGATATAATATTCATGCCAATGTTATTGCTCCATTGGCTAGATCAAGAATGACCGAAAACATCTTGCCAGAATCAGTTTTAGAACAATTGGGTCCTGAAAAAATTGCCCCATTGGTCCTTTACTTGTCTCACGACGACAGTGAGGCTAACGGTCAAATTTTCGAATTGGCTGCAGGTTTCTATTCTCAAATCAGATGGCAAAGATCTGGTGGTGCATTATTCAAACCTGGTAAAGATTTCAACGCTGAATTGGTTGCAAAAAAATTCGAAGAAATCTTGGATTTCGATGATTCGTCTAAACCTGAACTCTTGAAGAACCAAAGCCCACAATTGATAAATGACTACATGTCATTAAACAAGGCAGCTAGAGAATTACCAGGGAACGACTTATCAGGAGCTCCGTCCATCTCATTGAAAGACAGAGTTGTTTTGATTACCGGTGCTGGTGCTGGTTTGGGTAGAGATTATGCCTTATTTTTTGCTAAATATGGGGCAAAAGTTGTTGTTAATGACTTTGCTGATCCTTCAAAAGTTGTTGAGGAGATTAAAGCTGCTGGAGGTGAAGCTCACGGTGACAAGCACGATGTTGCTACCCAATCCAAAGAAATAATCGATAATGTTATCAACAAATATGGTACTATTGATATTTTAGTTAACAACGCTGGAATTTTAAGGGATAAATCTTTTATTAAGATGACTGCTAAAGAATGGGATCAAGTTCAAAAGGTGCATTTGAATGGTACTTTCAACTTGACTAGATTGGCTTGGCCACACATGTTGGAAAAGAAGTATGGAAGAGTTGTCAACATTTCATCTACCTCCGGAATTTATGGAAATTTTGGTCAAGCCAACTATGCTACTGCTAAATGTGCCATTATTGGTTTTACTAGAACTATTGCCATCGAAGGTGCTAAACACAACATCAAAGCTAATGTTGTCGCTCCTCATGCTGAAACTGCTATGACTTTAACTATTTTCAGTGAATCTGATAAAAATTTATATCCACCTGAATTAGTTGCTCCATTGTTAGTTTTCTTGTCATCTGAAGATGTTCCAGTTACTGGTGAATTATTCGAAGGTGGCGGTGGCTGGTTCGGTAACACTAGATGGGAAAGGTCCAAGGGGGTTGTCTGTAAGGATAAGGTTGTGACCCCAGAATTCATCAGAGACAATTTCGAAAAAATCACTGATTTCACCGAATCCACCAATCCTAAAAGCACCACCGAATCATCAATGGAAATCTTGTCAAGAGTTGAAGATAATGACGAAGAAGATAATGATGATGATGAGGACGATGATGAGGACGAAGAAGATGCCATTTTCCATTATAACGAAAGAGACGTCATCTTATATAACATTGCTATTGGTGCTAAAGCAAAGGAGTTGAAATATGTCTATGAAAATGACTCAGATTTCCAAGTGATCCCAACCTTTGGACATTTGGCAACTTTCAACTCAACCGCTTCACAATTGTCATTTGCAAAGTTATTGAAGAACTTCAACCCAATGCTTTTATTGCATGGTGAACATTATATCAAATTGGAACAATTCCCAATTCCAACCGAAGCTAGGGTTAAGACCACATTCAATCCATTAGCAGTTACACAGAAAGGAACTAACACCATCGTTGTGCACGGATCGCAGTCTGTTGATGCTGAGACCGGTGAACCGATCTTTTCCAATGAAGCCACTTTCTTCATCAGAAATTGCGAAGGTGAGACCAAACAATATGCCCAACGTAAATCGTTTGCAACTTCACAATTTGTTGCGCCAAAATCACAACCCGATTTCACCACTGAAGTCAAAATTTCTGAAGATCAAGCAGCTTTATACAGATTGACTGGTGACAGAAACCCATTACATATTGACCCTGCTTTCGCTGCTGGTGCCAAATTTGATAAACCAATTTTGCATGGTATGTGTACTTATGGTTTGAGTGCCAAGGTCTTATTGGACCAGTTTGGTGATTTCAATGAGATCAAAGGTAGATTTACCGGCATTGTCTTCCCTGGAGAAACTTTGAAAGTTTTGGCTTGGAAACAAGGTGATGTTGTCATCTTCCAAACTCATGTTGTTGAAAGAGGTACTATCGCCATCAATAATGCTGCAATCAAGTTGATCTCAGAAAAAGCTAAGATCTAGTTTTGGTTTTTTACGATAAATGTTGTTCTTTGTTTAAACTCTATGACGTACTACCATAATCGTGTCGACCGCAATCACAGCCCGTCCCTTTCCGCCTTTTCTCCTTTGAATTTTTGCAACCACAAATTTTTTACGTAGTGCGACTAAAACTAAATAATATTGACTTGAAAAATATTGCCTCACTTGCTAGTACTTGGTGCCGTACACTAAGTTATTCACACATTGATGCGCTTCCCCGTTTCCTTTTTCGTCCGAATATTATTGAAAGGCCGTTGTTTTGATCTTCGCTGATCTCACCTTTAAACCCTGGATGACTAAAAAGCAAAAGCCTACGTGATCAGGAATCTAAAATTTGAGCCACATAAACATTGTAGTCAAAACAAGCAGATTTGTTCGGTTCACTCTGATTGTTGATCCGAAATGCTACATGTATGACCTCATGCTTCATTCCTTCCATTATGGACCCTTATAAACGCGAAAACATTAGATTGTAAACATCTCTAAAAGCTGCGATAATGCCTCCAGATCAGAGGGCCTACAGTGTTTTTCTCCAAACCAAAGCACGCACATATAGCTGAATTAATTGACCCGTAGCTCATCGGTTGTTGGCATAGAAGAGAGAACTCGTCGATAGAAAGTGTATTAACTAACCAGTAGTTTAAAATTTTTTATCGTAGGGTATGAATTCGACCGGAGCATCGTTGATTGGGTCAATGGAATTATTCGAAATCGATGTTAAAGTCGAAACCGGGGTTGGCAAAGGAGTCAAATTTGATAACGGTGAGCTGATGACCGGTGATGAATGAACAAGGCTAATTTGATGGCTATTACTGATCGATTGACTCCTGGAGTGATTTCTGGAATGATTGGGATTCCTTGAGCTGTTTCTCGAATGACTTATAGTACTCAAATTATTAACCGTATTAATAGGCTTCAATTTGCTTCTTGGAGAACAATTACCGGGAAAACTGAAGTCTTTTTTCTTTTTCTTCGTAGTTGAATGTGAGTTCGAGTCGCTATTTGCTCTTGGTACATTGAAACTTAATGTCGAGTTGGAATTCCTCAAAAATTGATTACTGCCATTAAGATATGAATTTGAGTTGTTCTTGGAGTAACTGTTTGAATCATTTGTTGAGGTTGACGAAAAAAACTCATTGATTTCCATGATTGGACTATTGGAAATTGATACTGAGTCACTTGATTCATTTGATGAGAAGGTTGATAGCTCACTGAGTGAACTATTCAAAGAATTGACCGAATTGGATGAATGATTGAATCCAAAATTCAAAATTGGCGGTTGAAACTCTTCCATTAAATTCGAGTAACTGTTCAAATTCGTGGTGGAACTTCTAATATTGTTGTGGCTATCAAAATTTGAATAATTTGAATCATCATAGCAAAATGTAGAGGCTCTATTCAATGATAAAGTGATGGATTTCTGTCTCTTCAAAATTTTTAGGTTCTCTGAATGAGATGTTATGGTGGTATAACTATTCGATCTCAAATGGTTAAACTTGTTAGACTTGGCCAAAGATTTAAGCCTATCCAATTCGGGTGATTTCTTGTTCATTTCAACGTATTGTTGAGGAAAACAACCTATTTTATATTTTTCAAAGAATTTTTTGTATCCCCCTTGTAAAATTAAGATATCCGGATAATTCAAATTAGGGTAGTTGTTCAAGTTCAATATTCTGTCACATTTTCTCAAATGTTGAGCCATTGTTGGGCCCCTGAGTAGACTAAACTCACAATGGAATATTAAAAGTTTTTTACCCTCGAAATGAGGAGTAACCTTATTAATAAATTTTTCTTCCAAATCCTGCTGATTGGAGATATTTATTGCATTCTTAATGTGACCCCCTTCGAATTCATAGTCAAACCTACAATCAATGATAACAACCTCTTCGAAATTGTGGCTGTATTCTTCGTTAATTAATTTGAACAACGAGTCCTCATCAATTCTTGGAATCACATCATTTTCGAATTTAAAGTACTTAATATTGGATTGTTGCAATATCGAGTTGTCTTGCAATATATCGTCTTTCTCCTTGCTGGTATGATACATCGAATGGAATCTTCTAAGTTTTAAGGGAGTCTCGGACCTCGAAGGTTTAAACTTTATGATGTCCAACTTATCACCTTCAGAATCTTCTTCGGCATCTTCCTCTCCTGGTTTATTCCCCTCCTCTTCGCTGATGTCTTCTTGATATTCATATAATCCATTTAGGATGTCTTTATCATGTGTTGTGTCATTTGTGTCGTTGGTTTCATTACGTGTGTCGGATTTGTCGTCTTCATCCTCTGTATCGATTATAGTAGACATGGTGTCATCATTCTCCTTGTCCTCCTCATCCTTGGATCCGGATATGAATCTTTTAGTTGAGTTTCCGAGCTTTTTACTAAAGTTCATGATACTTGCTAATGTATTGGAATTCTTATTCTTCAAAATCGAGAAGTCTCTGAAAGACTTTCTTTTACTGATGGGAGAGTCGATTTCGGCTGCAGCATCTTCATCTGAATCCAAGTCGAACTTCCTTTGTTGCTGCTGCAAATGGTTGTCTAGTTGATTGCATGGGCTTTCGAAATAACTACTTAATGGTCTGTCTCTTTTGTTTAATGGTGACAAAAGATTTTTATCCATAATGCAAATGAGACGGCGTAATGGTTAAATGTATGGAATCAGAAACAAGCCTCTTTCGGGTGTTATCCTTGAATGAATAAATTCTTGTTCTATGAGCGAAGGCGTGGATCTAATGCAGAAAATACAGAAGGCACCTCTACTCGAAGTGATCAAGGGACCTTATGAAGCGAATGACGAACTTGATGAACAGGAAGGAGTAATCGCCTTGATGTATGATTAAATTGAAATGATTGAAAATTGAGTCAGTGGAAGCTTATTAATTATCCAACTCTGACCAAAGCAGGGACCGTCAATGTTAGAAATTCGGAAAAGGATGGATTATAAGATGCTAAAATAAACTATTGCGATTTTACAAAAGGAAAAACCTGCATTAAACAAATTTGAAATTTTTCTTTGATTTTTTGTGGAACAATCAAAAAATCCTGCCTAGGGGAACCCTGTATTTTAGGGACAATTTCAGCAGATAACAGAGACCGGTTACCAAATTTCAGCTGGTGCCAAAGGCAATACCCACGTACCTCCTACTTATCGGAGCAAATCACAGAAATTCCATGACCAGAGGTTAAACGGTTTTTTAGAAGGCGATCTGAGGAGAGGGACTAAAAATCCCTAGAGGGGTAAAGACAATTTCTTTTAATTTGAAAGATTACCTATTGTTGTTCAGTTTACTATCGTTTGTGACCAGTGTCACGTATGACCTACATGAAATCCTGTAGCTGGAATACTACGGATTTGGTGTTGTTATCGAAATAATAGATCGGGGTAATTGAGGTGGATTCAAACCCTCTACATTCCTGTAAACCGCCTGAGGCAATGTGGTGCATCTTGCCCTCGTCCAGTCACGTTTCACAGAATTCCTAATGTTTAAATCCCAATTCTTTCAATCCCAATCACGCTACAAAACCCTACATCTTATAATCCTTTGCTTATTCCGCCACGCGCATTTGATGTTTGTTGTGGTTTTACTCAAAGGGGCAATTCGAAAATAGTAGGAATGAAATAAAGAATAAACGATTCATACAGGAGCATAATGTGGGTGAAGCTTGGCTGATAGCAAGGTTACACACTCATGAAGTTGTGGGGAGACATCAAAGCCATTTAAGCTTTGAGAGCTGTCGCTACTTCTGGCCTTATCAGGATTCACACCTCATGTGTTAAAACCATTTCGCGCCAGTGTTATTGATTGTTGTTGAATCAGCCCTCTTTAGGTAACTCATCGAACGGAAAGTGCATATTTCAGCTCATGATGCTTGTAAAATTTCTGGATATTCCTTGAGCATGCAAAAGATACACTTTGGCTAATAATCGGAATTTTTTTTCCAGTGGCTGTCGACAGTACCGTACGTGTTTTGGGTTTCAAAATTTTAAAAAACTCTTCAGCCAGAGATGAAAATGAAATGAAGAATACAAGATAGCCGAGCCAGAGATGAAAGCATTTATCAGAGGAATGCGGGCTAGCCTCGCGGCCTCGTTTTGGCGATCAAATCACCACTTAACTTAACAACTGCACCTGTATTATCCTGAAAGCGGACCGCTGCAAGGCCCCCTTTTTGATTTCCGTTTCATTCCTACCGCATTGAATTAGCCGAATAATAGCACATCGTTTCAAGGCAGACTCATCCATCAAAAACAAATCCTATTGTTCTCATCTCGTCTAGCTGTCCTTCCAGAGTGTTCTGGCGAACCATTCATTGTATAAATTGCCATTTATGGCTTTTGACTCTCGTTAGATAACGCCTTTGTTCCAGTAATTTCAAGGATCAGGTTCGGAAGTCGTTCCTTATTCCAAACTTTGCAAAAACAATCCTTTCGCCATTTGTGGCTCAAAAACATCAATGATCTACTGATTGGCTAAGCCCATTAGCCAATTTTGTCGTCAAGTTAACCCAATCTCAGCCCTATGATGACTCAGGAAGCATTATAGAAAGGCAAAAGAGGATGAATTATTGGCAAGTCGTTATTCATTAATCAAGTCTATCTAAATAATCACTCATATCCCTATATTTGTTATTGGGGTCTATTACAAAAGTAGAATCAGCTTCCAGAGCCACCAGTTCATTATCACTATCCTGATAATTGACATTATTGTGTTCGTCTTCTGATCCCCATGCTGGCGATTCGTATTGTGAATCAGTTAAGTATGCGTTTAAGTTTAATGAACTACTAGAACTAGTGATTTTCATTAAAGGCGAGGTGAAGCTATTCTGTCTTGGTCTGAAAATATTGGGAGGTTCCAAGATCGATTTATCGTTGTTTTGCTTTGATAATGAGCTGATCGTGTGGATCTCGGAGTTACTATCCATGCTTTTGATCTTTTCAAAAAAATTTCTCGTGGGACTGTACACGGAGTTTGAATTGGGACCAATGGTAACAGTAACGTTTGAACTTACTGATACTGGTGATGATGTAGCAATAGAATAGGGCGACGAGGAAAGATTCAACGGAGGAGGCCTAAATGATTTATCTATCTCGTCGAATCTTGAGAACGATCCGTGTCGACTGGTGGTGATATTAAAATTGGCTCTTTCAGGGGTCCTTAAATCATTAAAGGAACTTCTGGAGTTGTTCTTCATGTTGAAAGAACTGTTTTGGATTGGAGTTTCGAAATTATCAAGGTCTGATATTCTCGAGCCATTGTCATCAATGGAAATGTTGTCAATGGTTTCGGGATCTTCCTCTTCATAGTCTGAGGAATCGACAAAATAGCTGTCCAATAACTCATCGACTGGTTCTAAATCAATTAATTCTTGTGGATTAACTGATACTCTCACTGGTGTGATATTAGCTACTGGTTTTCCACCAAAAAATTTCTTGATCTTGTTCGTAAGATCCAACTGTTTATCGATCAATGCGTTGTTAAGATTTTTATAAATCATCGATTGTTTCAAAGTCATATCAAATGTGGTGAAATCGTGATTTTTGATCTCTTGCAAAGAGTATCTCTTATTAGGATCTTTCACAAGAATTCTGGATATCAAATTTTGCAATAGCCTGAACTCTTTCCTTTCATGTTCGCTAATTTTAAATTTCAACTTGGGGAATTTCAAATCCTTCGTTACTATATTCTTGAATAGGCTGAATTCATTTTTACCATTGAAAGGTAAATCGTTGAATATTAAGCAGTACAATATAACTCCTAAAGACCAGATATCTATCCGTTTATCGATCTTTATCTTGTTTTTGCTCTCATCATCTATCATACTCAATCTATTATTGACAAACTGACATAACTCAGGGGCATAGAAAGCAGGGGTACCCATGGTTTTTCCCAACTCTTTAGAGTCATTGGCATTATTTTCCAAAATCAAACTGACCCCGAAGTCACTGATTTTTATCGTTTTATTTTTCGAAATCAAAAGATTGGATGGCTTCAAATCACGATGGACTATGCCTTTGTACTCATGCAAATATTCTAAGCCATTTACCACGTCTCTTAAAATTCTATTCAAAGTCAATCCATCTGGCTTGTTTCTTTCGTTGTAATGGTTGTACAATTTCCAGTTTACCTCTCCTAATGAGCAGTATTCTAAAACCAACAAGATTTTATCGTATCGTAGGTCGTCGATGACCTGAAAAAGCTTGACAACATTAGGATGGTTACACTCTTTCATGATTTGGATCTCCCGTTTGATCTTGAGGGTATGGCTTAAATACGTCTTGGTGATCAATTTGGTCTTATCGATTCGATTAATGGTTTTGATGGCTATATATTCGCCATTGCTTTTCTTCGATAGCATGACCTTGCCGAACTGCCCTTCTCCGATCTTCCGAATGATCTCATACTCGTCGTTGATGACCTTTTTACCATTGGAGGTGGATATGTTGAGGGTCCTAACATCCATAGTTAGTAATCTAAAGATCGCGAATCAATCCCACGATCATCTCACTTGTCAGCTTCCTGTTGACGTGACCCTGGCCTGAAACACTTAAGGACGAGCAGAGGCCAATAGCCTCCTGTGAATATGGCACTAGTGAAAGAGCTATTGAGCACTATAAAAGCGAGCAAGCCTGCACTCAAACCGTCGAAACCATTAGTATGGATCGACTGCGAGATGACGGGCTTGAACCTTAATACCGATTATATCATCGAAATATGCTGTATTATCACCGATGGCAAGCTAAACGTTGTTGATGATTGTTACGAATCAACTGTGTACTACGATGAATCTGTGTTATCGAAAATGAATGATTGGTGTCTTCAGCATCACCAGAAATCCGGTCTTTACGATAAGGTTTTGCAGAATCCCCAAAGATCACTCGGAAAAGTTCAGGAGGAATTGTTGGAGTACATAAAAAAATATGTCGATCCAAATAAAGGAATCTTATCGGGAAATTCCATCCATATGGACAAATTCTTTATGTATAAAGATTTTCCCAAGGTGATTGATTATTTACATTATAGATTGGTCGATGTCAGCTCGATTATGGAGGTGGGAAAAAGACATAATCCAAAGTTGATGCAGTTTCAACCCCCTAAGGTGAAGGATCATACCGCAAAACTGGATATTTTGGAGAGCATCAACCAATTGAGATGGTTTCAAGAGAATTATTTAAAGGATGAAGAACAGTCAAGGTCCTTGATTGAAAAATATGAAAACGAAAGAGAAGAGAAGTATGCCGCAAGCCCAGAATAGCCATCAAAACTGATTTTTCTACCTTTTGGTATAGTTAGTATTTATGTTACGATTTCATGTACAGAAATTCAAACTTTGTCCAGTGCATTGTGGACTTGTTTCTAGCCTAGCTTTAGTTTATCGATGGTATTCTAATATTGTAAAAAATTTACACATTTTATTTGAATTTATTCTGTAAAAAACACACTTTACAAACTCTTGTGAGAAGGATTGAAAAAGAACCAAAAATTTACGTAAATATTTATTCGTAACTAGAATCTACCTATCATTGTCGCTTTCGAAAGTTTCATCATTTTTGTAGATCTTGAACTTCTGAATGCAAATCTTCAAAATGTTGTAGTCAATGGGCTTTTCCAAAACATCATCAAACTGACCACTTTGACTTGCCTCCTTTGCAAATGATGTGATCGCAATTATTGGGGTACTGGAATTGATGCCTTGAGTATGTTTTATCAACTTGATGGCGTCAATACCTCCTATTTTGGGTAATCTCAATGCTGTAAAGATTAGATCAAACTTAACTTGACTCGTGGCTCTTCTAATCAAATCATCGCCGTCATTGACCGTGACAACAACGCACCCCATCTTTTCAAACAACTTATAATTAACATGACGAACAATCGGGATTGCTTCACAGTACAAGATATCCAACTCGTCCATATTAACAACCTGCCTTCTGGAACTTTCTCGTCTTTTTTGCACCCTTAGTAAAGCTTTATTATTATCCTCAGTATCAGACGAAGATGGCGAATCCTTGTATTTCAATGACGATCCACTGGATCTATGTCGTATCGGTATATGTGGCAATGAAAATTGTGTATGAGGTGAGTTGGCACTTACTGGAGTAATAACATTATTTTTGGGATTAAGGTTTGAATTTGAATACGGCGAAGCTAATTGCTGAGTCAGACTCTCAGTAGGAGTCAATTTGCCAAATTCTGGTAGATCATCATCATGATCTTGAGGCTTAAAACGGGGACTTCCGTATTCTTTCATTGGCGACGAGGCTCTGTTATTGGCCATGATGATCGGTGAAACTGGTCTCTTGAACGGTGACGAGTCTTTAAACCCTGGATTGGTAGGTGTCCCAGGTTGTAGAAGACTTCCGACGCCCAAATTGCTAATACCCATTCCTATTTGTTGAGGTTGATACGTCATTGGGAAGCTCACTGGGCCGGATATTGAACCAGAATTAGAATTGTTAATAGAATTCGCTGTCGACCCCGACGAATTGGAAATAGCCATACTCAAGCTCGGAGAATTGCTCTGTGGTAATAGTGGGCCACTGCCTATACTTCCGGCGCTTGATTGGCCAAAGGAGGAGCCTCTTTTTCTATTTGGCGTGGACTCTGACGACGAAGAGGAATAACTTCTTTCTAAATGCTCGTTTTTCAACCTGTTGATAACGTCCTTGTTGGCCTTTTCCAATATGTTCAAATTACGGAAATAGAATGATCCAAACTCACTAGGGTCTGATAATTTACTACTTCTTCTTTCTTTCTTATTATTTGCGCTACCACTTCTACTGGTATTTGTCACCGCCGGAATAACACCTCCTGGACCACTAACACTTCCATGCCGACTGCCATGTCTGGATCCATTCCTGCTACCTTTTTCACTACTATTACCCCCGCTAAGACTACCAGCACTGGTTTCGCTATTCAAGGAATTCACACTATCAACTCTTTTGTCACTTCTGAAACTATTGACTCTCGTCGCATTGTTGCTGTTGCTCCCGTTACTGACACTATGCTGTATTGAACTATCTTTTTCTCCCGATGGTTTATTTTCGTGTTTATCATCGTCACTCGAGTCATCTCGGGGAAATTGTGAAATATCAGCGCCCCGCTGATCGAAATAATCTGTAGCTTCAGGATCATCTAGATTCGGTATGAAAGAAGGTATTTGATCAAACAATTCATCCCAGACGATTCCTTTGAAGTAAGGATGACTCTTTATTTCCTCTGATCCTTTGTATCCCAAGCGTTCTTCAGGATTAACAGTCAATAATTTATTGATTAAGTCTTTGGCACTTGGCGGGCAGATTTTATTAAATTCCTGCGGCTCTAAAGGTGGCCAATCAATCTCTCCCAGTAAAATGTTGGTGAATACTTGCTGAGGAGTCGAAGCGTGGAACGGTGGATAGCCAAACAAAAACTCAAACATGATGCATCCCAACGACCACCAATCAGAAGCTTCACTTTGACCATCTCCTTTGATTGTTTCGGGAGCCAAGTAATCTGGTGTTCCAACGAACTTGATGTCGCTGCTGTAAGGTTCGTTTTTCTCTTGGGGATTATAAAGTGTAAAGGATGTAATATTTTCGCTGGCTGAGGGACTTGGCATGTCGTCATCAACCAACGCAAACGACGTTTCTGATGCAGTTCTAGGAATCAACGGTTTCAAATTGGGGGAATCCATACTTGAGATTGATCCTCCAGCTGCCCCTTTCATGGACAACGATCTTTCACCTGTTGGTGTTGACGAGGTATACGATTTGTACTCTACAGTTGGGGAAAGTGAAAAAGGAGTAACAGAACTTGTCCTTTTATGGTCGATAACTGGAGATTCGACAATACCACTGCCTGAATTATGAGGCAGTGGAAACTGGTTTACCTGTAAACTTTTCCTGAAGAATTCAATCCCTTGTTCTGAAGAACTGCTATTTCTTTGTAGTCTGTTTTGTCTGCCAACGACACCCAATCTACTCAATCCAAAATCTGTCAATTTCAAATGGCCGTGTGAATCTATCAACAAATTATCAGGTTTCAAGTCTCTATGGATAATACCCCGTTGGTGTAAGTCACTCACTCCAACAATAACTTCGGCAACATATCTTTTGGCCCAGTCATTCTCCAAAGTACCTAACATTTTAATTAAGGTTGCAACATCCCCTCCGTTCAAATATTCCATTACCAAATAAAGATAATTATTGCTCTGGAAGGAATTATATAGTTGTGCAACATAGGGAGAGTCTGATTGTCTCATCATGACTGCTCTCTCACTTTTCACATTCAACACCTGATTTTTGGCGATCATATCCGATTTCTTCAAACATTTGATGGCAACATAATCGCCTGTTAATTTACGCTTGGCCAAAAATACAGACCCAAAAGCTCCTTTGCTGATAGCCTTCAAAACTTCGTAATCTTTGATCGAACCTGTGGATACCTTGTTACTTGGGGTTTGACTGACGAGCAACGGCGAAAGTGGGGGCTTCGACTTTGAATTCAAAAACAATCTGTCTTCTAATCCAATACTGCTTCGACGAGAACGAGAAGTTCCAGATAAATGCTGCGGTATTGAACCACCATGATGAACATGGGGTATATGGGTTTGCATCGGGGATTGATTGTGATTTGGGGAATGAATCCCTGAAGAGCCCGATGATATGTTTGAAAGATTTAAGTTATTTGTGCCAGCCGTCAAATGAGAAATCATTGGACTGGAAGAAGGGGTATTCCTCTGATACGAGGAAAAGCTCCCATGGTGGTTGTTAATGGGAGAAACACCCCTCTGGGGGCTGAGAAAGCTATCTTTCTTCGAAGACAAGTCGTTCATCCCATCATATATATCTTTGGACGACTTAGAAGATTTGGAAGATATCGAGCTAACAGAATTCGAAGCCCTTGGAAACTCAGCAAAAGATGAACGCCCTCTCAACAATATATCCTTGGGCGTCACTGAACTTATCGAAGGCGGTGGTTGCAAGTTATACGGGTCAGACGAATCGTCATTCAAATTGGAGGGGCAATCTGAGTTTAAAGTACCACTTTGATTTGAATCAGGAGCTTTTGCATTCAAAATTTCTGCATGAGCTATAGGAGAATTCAATTGATAATCAATCGGAGAATTTAGCGATACCCCGCCTAAAGATTCATTGATTTTATGCACCGTCGAGGTGACGGACTGTAAAACCAAATCATTCACCTCATTCTTAATTTTTTCACTGATCTTGAGAACTGAATACAATCTCGATAAAGTGTCAATTTTATCATTGATGAGCTTTTGGGTGTCTTCAATTATCATCTTTATTGATTTGTCAGTAGTTTCAAAGGGTCTGAAGTTCAAAATCAAGTTGATTGATTTTTCTGTATTCGGGCTGAACTTTATCTCACCGTTTTCATTTACTTCGATTGGGTTTATGGTCAATGCTTCATCGCATAAATCGACCAACCGTGATAAAAGGCCGAAGGGAAACTTTTTTATTGGCAAGATCAGCTTTGTGTTGTCATTGCTGAAGTTCATTGGAGTAAAAACCGGCTGATCAGGAGTTGGCGTACTTACAAAGTTGGAATTTGAGCCTTGATTCGAACTACTACTTGAACTGTGATACGAGTTATGACTAGGACTTGGTAGCGGCATTCCCTTGTAATCTCTAATGAAATCCAGTGAGGAAATTGGATCATTCAATGAATTCTGGGAAGAATTTGGCAGTATAGGGTTATACGTCTGCTGATACAAGCTTTCATAAATTTTTAGAATTTCATCTTTTTGGTCACTTATTAAATCGTGACATAGCTGTAGATCTTCGCTAGTTCTATGTTCAACGATACACAAGTCGGTGTGTTTCTCAAGAAACCAGCTTTGGATCTGCTGCTCGCATATTCTGCACAATATTTTCTGGGGTTGGGGAACTGAACTCTCATCCGTTATTTTCAAGTCCTTTAACTCCCATAAATAACTTTCAAATAGCTGTGATCCGAACCCCAATAGATCTATCAATCTTTGTGGAATTGACAAGTCAAGATCAATCGGTATATATGGTTTTATCGTCCAAATTGAGTGGGTTGGCAAGTTTTTAGAATCATGAATCAAGATACCTTGAGCTTCCAATTCAATAACATCTCCATTATTTGATAATTTTGAGCTTGTGTCACTACTAGCATCATCAATGTCAACGATTTCTGTGCCTTCATCAACATGTTCGTCTAGTAGCTGCTGGTCCTGGGGAGAAGCTGAATAGTCAAAATCCATGATATTATCATTGAGATTTATCTGGGAGTTATTGGGGGTGTGGTTGATTTCATATTCCGTATACGATTGGTCATTTGTGGCCGTTATAAACCGAACCTTGTAGCTAAAATCGTCTTGTACCATTTGCTCAATAGCGCTATTGAAGATCTTATTATCATCACCATTGCCAATTATGAAGTTGGAAATCGGCTTGCCAATCAACTTTTTTGTCTTTGTACCGACGATTAATTCCCAATTTTTACTTAGATACTTGATATTGCCATCTAGGTCCAACTCCAATACCGCCGTTGGATTATTTGATGATGCTAAACTCAAATCTATTTGCTCTTGTAATAGATCATTGAACTGCTTGTTGGTGCTAATAGGTCGAGGCTTGATCTGTAGGTCTTCGTCATCGCTGGGCTTGTCGTAGCCGTTGTCGGGTATAATCTCTCTCGGGGACACCGATCTCTCAAGATCCCTCAAGTTTGTTTGTGATAATTGGAAAATTGGCTGATTAAAAAATTCATCTTTACTCATTATACCACCGAATGGTGATCTTGCCGATACCCTTCGTTATGAATCCTACTATTGTCACTTCAATTGTCGAGCGGGTTTCGAAATTGGTGATCCAGAAGTTTGGTATGAGGCGTATTTTTATAGTTTTTACAGGGGTATTATGCGACCTAAATTATACTCCACTAATGCGCATTATTTCAGGTTACAGAATAAACCTGTCAAATTTCCGAGACAACTATTGTGTAATCCCCAGTTGAAGCACGAGAGGATGACCAGAGGACGAGGAGGAATTACTGGGATTGTTAATCGTCGTCTATGGATTGACCAAGAGCAAATTTCATTGAAATAGGGTTTTATGGGAATCTTTCGATCAGATGAACCCTTAGTTGAACCCCTTTTCGAGGCTTGAATCCTACTTGGCGTTTCTGCCTCATTCCGGAACTACGAGAAGCCAATTTGGAGTTTTGTTGACACTGGTCACAGCCAAACATCTGATTTGAAGTCATTTAGGAGCTGAAAGTTGTTAATATTCTCCGATACCCTTTATAGAGCCACCAGTGAAAACTATAGTATTCTATGTATTATTATTATTATTTGTTGGAAATAATTCACTATTTGTTGGAAATAGTGGAGAATTAAAGTCATAAATAGATACCAAGAGTTGGATCTTAATATCTGCGTTAAAAGTTGGATTTTAACCCCTACAGATGTAGGTTTGTTCCAGGTTCAACCGGAAACGTTATGTGACCAGGCATGCTATTTGCCCGATACATTTTTTTGTGTAACAGCCATCATATGACACCTGTTAGAATTATTTGGTGTATTCAAAAAAAGGCTTGGATTCCATTGATCTGTTTTTGATATTCTGTAATAACTCATCATTCTTGATGTTGTTCTTTTCAATGATCAATTTCTTCAAGCACTTGTTTTCCATTTCCAAAGTCATCAACTTCTTTTCCAAATTGTACACTTTGTCTTGCAATTCTTTTGATTTGGATTCCATTTGCTGTTCTTTCATTTTTTTCTTTATTCTGAATCGTGCCGAAGCGGCAGTATTTCTTCTTTTTTTGTCTTCCGAAGCATTCAGCCTGGCATTGTCTGGGGTCACTGGGGTAGGAAAATTTGTGAACTCTTGCTTTATCTGTATATCTTCAATTACAGTTGGCATGACTTGTTGTTTAGGTTGTGGAATGTACACTTGTGGTTCATTAGGGGAAACCGGCGACAAAAAATCGAAATCTGGCTTTGGCTTGAAGTTATCCAAGTTGAAGAAATCTTCCTTGGAAAACAAGTCTAAGTCATTGTGGTTGTATTCTTCCTCGAATTCTAGATTCAAACCATTCAAGTAATCGGATGGTTGGAAGTTCATTTTGTGTGTTGTTAAAGCGTTGTTGAATATCAGCAACGGGTTTGTGAATGTATTTGATGATTTAAACGTTCTGAAAATTTTTTTCTGATGGGTCTGACTCTTAAAAATTAGGTTCCGCACGACGCTGATTAATAAGAACTGGATATTTTTACCTGATTAGTCGAAAGGAAAGAACATAGAAAAGAGTAGACCGGTCAACCAACAATTGACGTTGCTTACTAACTTGGTGGCGGGACGGTTGTAATGCTGAGTTACGATGACAATATTCAAGAAATAGGTACTGAATTAAAGTTGCTTGTTCGGTCAACTGCGACAAAACTCCAAACAATTGCCCAGGCTATTGTTCAGGACAACGGTCGGGCCGATCGCCAATCACAATAGGTGAATTTTTGATCCTTTGTATATTGGGTAATATCCTTATAATGTTTGATACCTAAGCTATGTCAGCTTGTTGTAGAGCTCTTCTCTCGATGTTCTACACTTCCTCTTTGCGTCTTGGTCATTGCTGCCGTCATACAGTGTCGTCCAACTGTCGAATGATGAAATATGAGGAAAGTGGAGAAAACAGGTAGTCTGAAACCATAACCAAGAGATTATGTTCTTCTAACCAACTAACGATTGACGTCAGGAATAAAGAGTTAGTCAAACATCATATTCTAGTTCAGGAGCTCAGTCCCGGATGCGCGGCTTACCGGCCCTTTAGTGGGCCTGAACCGCCTGCGCTTGTAGAAGAAAAAAGAGATAAACCCGAGATGGAAAATTGAGGGAAGAAATTTGTCCATATCCATACATTCTAAATCTAGTCATAACTCATTAATGATCTATTTGATCGACCAAGGACTTCAAAACAAACAGTTCGTCGTTGACGTCGTCCTTCTTTCCATTTTCTATAAGGAAATCTAAATTGACTGAACCAATCGATGCAATTGATCCAATACTACCACTGCCTCTACTTACGTTAACGTTGTCGTTGATGATCCCTCTGGGCACTTCATTTTCATTGCTAGTCCAATTGTAGTTGTATTGGAATGGTACTTGGGCTGAGAATTGTGCCGGAGGTTGATATGTAGGTGGCTGAAATGATGTTGGTTGGTACGACGAAGGTTGAGCTCTTGGCTGATTCGGTGGTTGTTGTGGCGAATGTTGTGGTTGTGATTGAGTCTGCGATTGGGAATTTTGTTGTGGTTGTGGACTATAAGGCAATCCAATCACAGCACACATCCAAATTCTAGTTTTATAGATTCTGAACAATTCCTTGACTAAATCTCTGAAATCAATTCTTTTATTGGTTGAGTAGTAGAATATTAGTTTTTTCCTGTCAAACTGATATTCAGCGTCTATCAACCTCATATTAATGCCAGTAAAGGAGTTATCCAAAGAAAACGGCGAGTTTATTTTACTCAAACACAATCTACAAGCCTTTTCTTCATCCTGTTTTTTGTTCAATATTTGCAACACTTCATTTTGGCTTGCCAATCCAATAATTGACTTAGGAAAGTGTAGAATTTGGTGGTTTATAGAAACCGACGAAGTAGGGGAACTACCCTCGTCTTCGTTCAATGCCTCTTGTTGTTCTTGGTATTGCAAATACTTCAATAATCTTGCTTCATCGATAGAGATATTTAATTTCAAAATCTTGCCCAAATCTTTACCCCTATCAGCTTCAACAATGACCAAATCATTGACTTTAAACTCTTGGGAGTTATGGTCTTTATGAGTATAGAAAACATCTATTCTACCTGCCTTGAAGCCAATCAACACAAGCTGGTAGTTTTTAATTGAATTTTCAACAGGAAATTTGGGTAATTCGATGAAATTATCGTTGTTGAATTTGAAATTCAAATACTGCAAGTTGACTTTGACCCTTTTGTGAACGTCGTTCTGAAAGTAATCGTTAATAAGCTCCGCTGTTTGGGAATCCATATCACTAGGAAGACCCACATTGATGTTTGGGGCATTGTTCAAATTCATATTGCTCATAGTATTGATGGTATTCATATTATTGACTGGATTCATCAGTCCCAAAGGATGGAGGTTCATGTTGTTCATGTTCATAGTGTTCATGTTCATAGGACCCATGTTAGCACCACCTATATTCATATTGAGGTTGTTCATATTCATAGTGGGAGCTGCGTTCATGTTCATTCCCATATAGTTGGTGTTAAGATTGTAGTTGGTCAAATTGTCGTAAATATCATTATGGCTGTTCCTTCTGTCATATTCCAACGAGGATATCGAACTGATTGAATTTCTCTGACCACTTCCGGTACCACTTCCGCCGCCAACAACGTTCCCGTTACTAGAAAAACTACCGGTGTTTGCGTTTGGCGACAGTGCATACGACCAGATGTTATCCATGGTCAGTGGTCTTCTCCAACCATCACCACTAAACGACGAAGGACGTGAACTCATAGTGTTTGCCCGTAAATGTGTGTTTTATTAGGTTTTGGTCTGTAAAAGTTTAGCTTGCCCCTTGTTATTGTATATAAATATAAATGACCAGATTACCTAAGTCAATGCCCGATTTATTAATACAATCAAAAGCTATTGATCAATCACTTGAATCAAGGGTTTTTGTTGAATCGGTTTGTGGAAAAAATTCAGTAACACACAAAAAACTCAAGTAATGACGCTTAATCTCCTATCTCACTTTTCTCTATAAATTCGATAAGTTGATTATATTCTTTTATCTTTCTGTGAGCTAGCGCAACTGACTCCGTTTTATCTTACACAATACCAAGTATAGTTGGTTGGATTAGAATAAATTTAGGGATAAATTAGAAATATTAAATCTCCTCAATCTGTGGGTTATTTTACGAGTATCCCTTTTCATAATTCTCCATGTATCGGCACTTAAGTTGAGGACCCGCTTAATTTCGAAGTTTATTGCCCGCCTGTTAGTAAATAAGGCGTACAATATTAGTCATGTCTTTAACGACAATAGAGTTAAAGATGGTTAATGATCATCAACCATAGAGACCTCAGGTGAGGATCTACACAAACATGGGGTAAATAACTGATAAACACTATTTTGTAATGTATCAGACAGCAATGATCTTTTAAAACTGAAAATCATCGCATGACAATACACACACTCAGAGCCAAGTTCTGGGGAACGGCGTATTGCCAACCAAGAAACCCTTAAAAAAGCCTTATTCGAAAAGGGGAAGTTTTTTTCGGCCAGACCACCAACCGGGTAATGTCTCGGGCGGCCTCCAAGACATAAAAGACATTTAGAGGCGGAAGCAAGCAAATAAAGCGGACAGATGCAGAGTAGGTCTAGAACGGCCAATAAACAGAAGAACATATATTACATTATTGATATTGTTGTTGGTTTTGAACCCCATTAGAAATGTTTTGGAAATATTGTTGATAAACACTGTTATCAGGATAGCCTTGGTGAGGTAATGGCATGGGGTGGTTGTTGCCGTAAGGCATGCCTGGAGGCAAATGTCCTGGAGGTAAGTTTGGCTGTTGGTGGGGTTGAGGAATCGAGGTAGTTGGTTGCACTTGTTGAGGTTGTTGTTGAGGCTGTTGAGGCTGTTGACCATTATTGGGCGAAGCAACTGAATCAGCAGAGTTATCGTCACTACCGTTTTCCTGGTCGTCTCCCAATCCCTCTTCTGGAGCATTCAAACATGCCTGAATTAAGTTCTTTCCCTCACTCTTGGTGACCAATGGCTGTAATTTTGGTGTCGTGAAAGTATAAACCAAACCTGTTTCACTAACGACCAACAACAAAACCTGAGTACCGGTCAAAACCGATAATTCGTAGGCTTTTTTCATGATCCCTGCTTTTCTCTTGGAAAACGTGATATGTCTTCTGGATTTGTCTTGAATAAATTTAATTTCGATCTTTCTTCTTTCTTTCTGTTGTTTACCCCCCGTTGGTTCATCATCTTCGTCGTCATCAGGTTGATTGGTGCTAGTATTGTTGAATGCACTTGAATTCAATTCATCGGCATTTCCTTCTAATTTAGCTTCTTGTTCACTCATCTAAAATTGTTAGTACCCCTATTTAATTTGGTAGTTGATTTCATTGACCTGCTGAAACATCAGTGGTTGCACTTTTGATTGACAGAGAGCCGGGGTAGTTGTTTAGACTATGGTTTCCTTCATCAACGTCGATAATTTGAATTATGACGTGACTAATACATTAGTAAACAAACTCCTTGATCACCAATTGACAACATCAACGCCACCCATTCGAAGCTCCAAACCGCCATCAATCCATCAATCAATCATCAATCATCATCACATTAGCCAAATCCCCAACTAAATTTATCATTCTGTATTAGGTTATGTGCAACCTATCTACATTAGGAAATCACCAACCCAATAGGGTAATGATGAAATTGACACCAAGATGATTGAACATGATCAACAGATTGACCGTAAATGGGCTGGCGATAAACTCGACCCAAAATATCATTACAGGTGTCATCTTAAGACCTGTTATCAGCAAATTACATCAGTTCTACCATTGTACGCTGTGTACATACGTTTTTGATTGATAAAAAAAACTTCTCAACAAAATTGGGAAAATTTGATTGATATTTAAATTCCGCCTTATGTTCGCGTACTTTCTCAATAACAGAATAATGAGAGAAGGTATTACCGCTCACGAAACAAGTACACTTTCCAGAGAAAAGATGGGTGAATTTTAATCATGCTGTCTATTCTTTTGATTCAGGGACTGGAGTGATGGTAGGTGTTTGACTAGAGTTGTCATCGGTCTCGACTGTTGTTATTATCTCGGGGTTTCTTTCGACAACCAAATGGAATTTCCCAAGAAATTTGTTGATTTCATCCCTCAAACTGTCATCGGTGCTGTTGTCTCTGCAAATGCTTATGAGTAATTTCAACAATCTAGACCTGAATAGTATCAGGTCGGGTATTGTGGTGGTTTTTAAACTGTCTAGAATTTTGATTTGAGTGTCATTGACTTTGCCGAAATTGTGTGTTGTCAGCTGGCCATTTTGTTCACCGTGGCTATCTCCGTTTGCGAGGCTATCCTGCTCCAGGGACTCCACTTTTATCTGAAATTCCACTGTATTGTAAAATTCCTCGGTCAATTTGTCCAAGATTTCATTGTAATGATTGACTTCTTGCAAGCACAGTTTGCTGTCTGGACAATCTTCGAGGAATTTTTGCTGCTGCTCACGATCTTCAAAAATGTAATTGCCTTCTTGGTACATTTCATCTAAACTCTCCTCCACTCCCCAATCGTCATCGTATGTTATGTCGAGTTTGAATTTTTTGTGTGGACTTTCGACTACTTTGAGCCCACGTTTCTTCGGTTCATCTTTGACTTTGGGCTTGGGTTCGGCTCTGGCTTTGGGCTCAGTCTCAGCCTTAGATTTGGTCTTCAGTACACGCTTTTTTGCCTTTTTAGGTTTAATTTCTTCGATGTCCTCCATCAATTCTAGTTCTTCTTCAGGTATGGGCTCACCACGGGATCCATACAAAACAAAGAGGTCCATATCCAAGGGGTTTCTTGCTAGCTCGTATGCGTAAGTCAATGTCTTGTCTTTCCTTTTGACTGAAAGAAATTCTTCAATAACTTCAGGCTCAAGAATCTTGATATCATCAACTTTGATCCATATATACGTATCATCACTGAAAAATCTTACAGGCAAATGAATTTTCTTGTTTCTGGTTTTTGGCTTCTTGTTTTTGACATTTTGTGGCAAGATATCTTCATCCAAGACCATTGCTGGCCAGTTTGGGTAGCCTTTGACTTTCGCAAGTACTATAGTTCTAGGAGGGAATTTCTCTCTTATTTCCTGAGGCATTTCATCCTGATCATCTTTGGGCTCTATCTGTTCAGACTCCACCTGTTGGCTGACCTCGTTTGGTAACAACTCTGGCTTGAGCTCGATTTCTGGACTGCTCATAGTTAATGTTGAAAAATCGCGTTTATTCCATATATACAAATCCTTCATTTGAACTTGCAATGATTTTCCCCAGTTTGACCATCACCTTATTGATGATTGGAGAATCCACCGCATAGTTTTGCTTATTTACCATCAAATTATTGGTTCTATCCCACTCGATCCTTATAATCTTACTCTGTTGACTGCCCACGTATATCGCCACTTTGTCCAGTGACGGTTTGATATCTACTGATATCAAGTACTTTATCGGTGTTGTCACATTGTAGATATTCACCATCTCTTTTTTGATGTGGTCGTAGACGAAAATATCTCCCCCATCGGTGAGACCAATCACGTAAGAGTTCCAAACTTTGAAATTGACGATAACGAATTTGAATGTGTGTTGCTGCAACTTATCACTTTTGAGATCAATGACCAGTAATTTGCTGTCACTCGTAGAAACAAAGACCTTGTCATCGATTTCGATGTGATTGATGTTATCTTTGCAGATTTTCAAATCCCAAATGCTTTGCCGTATCCTGAAGTCAAACATTTTAATACGTGAGTTGTAGCCCCCGGTAATGAAACATCTGCTGTTTACGAATTTCACATCGTTGATTACATCCTTGCCATCGATAAAACTGCTATCGAGTTTATTCAAGTCCCAGTAATTGATTTTGTTACCTTGGCAGGCTAGTATTTTTTCATTCAAAGTATCGATGCAGTTGACAGATGTTTTATCTATCACAAAATTATCACCGGATTCAGTATTAAGATTCCATAATTTGGAACCACCTATGATGACTGAGTCGCTAGTCTTGATATCCCCTATGTCATTGATACTGCTTGAGCTCAATTTGATTTTCATTAAACCTATTTGAGATTTTCATCAACGGATGCGATAAGAACAAACAGAACCAGGTCCCAGGTCTATCATGCAAAGACCCAAATGTTACGGAGTATAGTATTTGACTGTAACTGCTATTCGAATGTCGCAAAATACGAAGTGGAGTTCCCAAGCCTTTTCAAGCAGGAACGGTGCTTGTTGCGAAAGTGAGTTACACAAAATTAGAGTTCCAGCTTGAGGGGAAGTTACCTTTTAAATCTTTCAAGAATATCCTTAATGAAGTGATTCCCCAGTGATTGAAAAGAGATTTGATCATGTTGGGCTTGCCTTAGAGTAGAACAAGACGTAAACAGTTAACCACCTTGTCCTCGATCTACTTTTGGAGAATAGCGTTGATTAACTCGGGGGACTTTTATATGTACGTTAATTTGGAATAAATTGATAGACTAGGGCCTTTAAAGCTGTGAACATACACTACATGTTCAAAAGCAATACCCAAGGTTTTTACAACTACTGATCCATCTTCAAAACGGAAATAGCACAGACTTGTCGGTCTATAATCTGTCTACATTAGAAAACTGGTATCTGGTCCTGGGGCTAGTAAACGTCAACCCAAATATGCAAAAGATCTCATTCTCCAATCTGGCCCACGACATTACAAAAATCCCCTCTTAATTTCGAAAATGCAGATCTGGGGTTTCATGCACATATTTGGGGGGTATTTGAGATTATATGCTAAGAAGCAATTTTGAAGCGATTTACAATCACCAATAGATGTCGCAATGGAGGTAAGCAAAACTGTTTTGAGAAGACAATAGACCTGGTGATCGTTTAGATTGACGCGACATAATTATTCTTTCCAGGCCATCCGAAAATTAGAGCCTCCTCAGCCCTCTTGCTTTACAATTTCTAGGTCTTTGCGAAATGCTTACTAATTTCATTGCAGTGACCTCAATATTTATAGATTCATAAATAGATTGATTCAATGATCAAGAATCTTCATGGAGATGTAGTCATTAATTTTCTTTTTGTAACATTAGGGAAAAACCCGAATCACCCTACTTTTATTTTTAGCTACCACCGCGCGACACAAATTAGGGGGAAGTCCGGACGGGTTTAGCGAATATAATGGTAGCAAGAAATTCTCCGGACTTAAATTTCTTTTTCGCAGATGGCGTTACTTAGACATCACTCTATAAGACTTTTGGTCCGGATGGCTGACGACATAATCGTTGCCTAAATTCCCTAACAGTTTATAAATCGCAACGATCGCTTAATCTCTATAATTATTCTTAAATAGAATTTCACTGTAACATTAACTATGATCGATTTTGTATCTGTTAAAAAGAGAAAAAATGAATTTGAAAGCTTCAGCAATTATCAGTACGAAAGAAGTGAAGCACAGGAATTCAATCATGTACCGAAAAAGGTAGAATTCCAGATACCAATATACCTCAGAGATGAAAAGTCATTTATCAAGTGGTATAATTACATAAAAACATCCTTACCAGTTACCAGGTTTGACAAGTTGTTGAATTTGAACTATGTTAACGAACGAGACGAAGACTACTGCAAGAATCTAAAAAAATACAGTGTGAAGTGTAGTAAGTTTAAGGATTTAAACACGGAGTTGAACACAATCTTAGGAAATTCCATAGACCCCGCTTTACTAAACCAAATTGAGTTTGATCATCAAGCTTTGGCTTATTGCAACTTTGAAAAGGTCAAATTGTACTTTCAATCGAAGATAAACGTATTTTATCTAATGGACCTCGAAAATTCCTTGTCTTTCAACACTGCCAATAAGTTAAAGTTTTTAAACGATTTGGATCATTTGTATCATGTATATCATTTGGTGTTGAATGAACCACCCGCCGAAGAATTGAAAATAAACTGGATTATTAATTCAATCAACCAGGATAAACTATTTCAAAATAATGAAATTTTGATAGAAATTCAAAATAATTGGGAATCGATCTGCAAAGACCCTTTGAACTTAAGGAAGGTTCTTCTTAAATATTAGTGGGTTCGGTGGGTTTGTATATTATTGAATTGTATTATTAGAATAGAGGATAATGAATAACGACTTTCTTTATATTAATTTTCCCCGTATTTTACATATATTACATTATGGTAGAGTATCCTTGAATAACTGTCTCGCCCTTTTCAACAAATTCTTGAAATCGTCCGATCGAATCAACTTCCCATCAAACTCAGACATATTTATCAGGGGACTTGAACCTGCTATCCTTATAACATCAGTAATCTGAATGTCGATAGTGTACGGCTTATCAATGTTATTGCTGTCGATGTTTATGAATGAAAATCTCAATATTCCTCCGTCTAATGGGGCAATGGTTAATCCCAAATACTTTATATACTTCTCTAACTGCAAACTGTCAATCTTATTTTGGAGAATTAAATCATCTTTGGCCTGTTTTATGGTATCATTTAACTTACTAATTTCATAGGATATAGTGGTGACTTCCTCATCTAGAATCCTCTTTTGTCGGGTCAACTCATTTTGCTTTAATTCTAGCTCGTCAACTTTGCTTTGCTGTACTACCAAGTTATCGTTACTCAATTTGATGTCAGTTTCGATTTGTTGTTGTTTTTGAGTCAACTGCTCGATCTTCTTTATTAATTCGTTTTCCTGATACTTCAAGTCATTTAGTGTGCTTATATGTTGCTGTTTTGAGCTAATGACGTCTTGGCGCTTGTCATTGACTATGTTCTCTAGCCGGGATTGGAATTTTGATAATTCTTTCAGTAATTCAAAGAACTCTTCTATAGAGCTCATGGTCGCGATATTTTGATTTCCGCATATTCTATAGTGATATATCGCATCTGCATTTGATTAATTAGTTATGTCCCAAGAGTACAAATTGCTCACATTCAATGTTTGGGGTTTAAAATATGTATCAAAGTTAAGGCGCCCAAGGATAGAAGGTATTGTTGAGAAGTTGCTCGATGCTAGTGAAGACTATAATATAGTGGCATTACAAGAAGTGTGGTGTGAGGAAGATTGGGAGCTCTTCGATACCAGATTACAATCATTGTACCCTTACAGACGATGGTTCAAAAGCGGGGTAGTTGCTGGTCCTGGGTTAGCAATCTTGTCCAAAATTCCAATTGTCGAAACATTTTTATACAGATTCCCACTCAATGGAAGAGCTGCGGCTGTTAATCGAGGTGACTTTTATGTTGGTAAAAGTGTCGCTGTGACCAGATTGAGTAATAACATGGTGATATTGAATAGCCACATGCACGCTCCCTACGCTTTGTCGGGTGATGACGCATATGTCGCTCATCGGTCTGTTCAAGCATGGGATATCGTGAACATCATTAAGCTATTCAATGATCTTGGCTTGGCTGTTATATTGGTGGGTGATTTGAATTCTCGACCCCGATCCTTACCTCATAAATTATTCACTGGTATTGGTAAATTGCGGGATTCGTGGGAGGTCTTGAAACAGAATAATAACGAAACGATTATGACTTTGAGTGAATTAGCTGAGTTGTCACCAAAAGACCAAATTTTGCTTGGAGGTGTGACTTGTGATTCTCACTTGAATACTTGGAGGAAAGATAGAAGATTAGATGAGGCTTGTAGACTAGATTATGCATTGATCAACGATGAATTGGACGTAGTGGACGCGTCTGTAAAGTTCATTGATAATTTACCGAATTATGACTGTTCTTACTCGGACCATTTCGCCTATTATGTGAAAGTGAGACTTTCAAAGACTGTATATACAGAGGATATTGATAACTATTCGACCTACAAAGAGTTAGTTGGCGAGATTGATTATTACTTAAACTATACCATTCCACGATATTACCAATGGAGAAAGTACTATTTTTTCCTTTCGATCATTGCCATTCTAGCCACTATAGCATTCACCCCGATATCAGGGATTTGGTCAATTTTCTTGGTAATTTTATCTCCTATTTTGTCCATTACCGGGGTTTTAAATGGGTTGATTTGGTTTATTGGTGGTAATCATGAGATAAGAAACTTTCAAGAGGTGAAGCAGCAAGTTTTAGATCAAATAAATGGCCTTGCTTACCGATAAAATCCCACAGATTCGGTTTAATGGATCCTATGCAGCATTTAGTGACCGATTTGTAAATCGTGGTCACAGCCAATTCTGTGCCATAGTTATAGTTTATGGTAGTTAAAAGTTACGTGTATTTCGATTTCTAAGTGCGAAATTCATCGATGAAGGTTCTTTTACTATTGTTAGTCACCGTTGTTCAAGGCAACATTTTCGACTTCTTTCAGTCTCAGTTTCATGGCCAAAAGCAGCAGCCGGAATCAGTCGAGATCGAGAAATTAAATATCGATTGTAATAGTTATTTATGTCCGGACACTAACGCATGCGTCGATTCGCCTAATCATTGTCCATGTCCGTTCCCTTCTAGTCAATTGAGGTGCTACCTACCAAATGGTAATCACATTTGTATATCCAAACCTCCTATCCAAGGTTATGATGGTAAGGACAATTGGAAAATAGATGCCAAAGACGACAATGTTAGAGATTGTGGTTGGGTCAACAGGGCTTATAAAGGTTTGATCTAAGGGGTATCTTTTGAACTAATATAAAATAAAAGAGGTCAAAATAGCGTCACAGCAGCTACTTACTTGCGAGGGGTGAACCAGATCTAGCTGGAATCGGTGTATATAGAATGTATTCCATAATTAATCCTGTGCAATACATCAAAGGGAACTAGCCACTCTTATAATCCACTCTATGTTCTTTGCTCAATAGCATCGACGCCTCAAAGCTTCAGATGACTGCAACATGTTGAATTAGTGCTTACTAGCCCGAAAAATTCCTTATCGTATTGTTGTCTCATCAGCAACTTTTGATCATTAAAATCGCACTGACCCCAGCTTTGTGTTCAGGATCGTCAGTTATAAGCCACATTCAAATAAATAGTTGAGTCCACATAATTTGAAGAGTGCCAAGGTGTTCTGTCAATATAGCATATACCTTCCAGATAAACATTCTGGTAGGCTTTCACATTTCGGTTCCAAGTAGTTCATTTTAGTCCTCATGACTATAGATAACAGCCTTCAGTCCCCTAAGGAACACAGGAAATCTTTCTCCACGACTGTATATGGGAATGATACCTACAATCGATGTTTTCAGAATTATTACCACGGCCATAACTATCTCAAACCAAACCCTAAGTATATCACCAATGTTAAATCAAATGTTAATCATTGGCAACTAAGAGATTTACTCCAAATCAATCAAAATTGCGGAGACATATATTTCACCAAAAGCTACTCTATATGGAAGTTGTCTGGTTTCGATGGAATCGGCTCCAGAGGTGATCGACCAACTTCCAAAGAGATTTTAAAACCTGATTATTCTCCCAGATGTTTCGACATTACCAACGACAATAAGATGGTTATCGGAGGCTTAATGACTAGCGCCTACAAGATCTTCTATTCGAATATCGAAGGTTTGTCGTTGAACAACACCAAAACACTTCGTCCTCAAAAAGGATTGTTCACATTCTACAATAACGACTTGAGTATTGGTAAGACTGTCAAGATTGGAGAAATGATCAATAATGCAGTTTCGGTTTCCCCTTCTCAAAATGATACTAATCACTACCAATCATTTGTCTGTAATAATGACTCATCATTGTACTGTATTGACATCCTAAACAACGATAGGTTATCCATAAGTAACAGAATCGTATGTGAACATGACGTTTCTTTAAACAATGCTGCCATAAATCCAAACAACAATAAAAGCCTAATTGTTACTGGAGACTCTCCATCGATATTTTTAGTCGACCCCACCATCAAGAATTCGAGAATAAATACCATAAGAACAAATAACGATTCAGGTTTTGGAATCAGTTTTCATCCAAATGGAAACCTTTTCTCGGCATCGTTCCAGAATGGACATTGTATGGTTTACGACATGAGGAACGTTGCAACCCCGTTGAAAGAAATACAATCTACGAGGCCTGGGCATCAAAGTGGAGCATTTAGGTGCTGTAAATTCTCAAATAATTCATTTAGTGACCTTCTTGTGGTTCTGGAACATGTTGGAAGAGTTCATTTAATCGATTTGAGGAATTTGAACGATAACAACCATCAAGTTATAATTTTCCCATTCGCTTTAGACCAATTTGGTGATTATAAATCTAGCCAGATTCTTGAAGTTGGAGATGATAAAGTGGATGATTTAAAAACACACAAGTCGAGTCACCGTAATTTGGACATCTACGAAGATGAACCTAACATTACTTTCAATGCCCCTTTGGTCTACGATTATGACTATTTGACCAATATCAATCCCAAATTGTTCAAATACTACACTTATCAGCCCTCCACTAAAACAAACAGCTTTACCAGCCCAACGAGGCCTATCACCGATGCGTATTCTCCGCCAGCGTCGCCTACCAATCTTTTGTCAACTTTCCAGGACACGTACAATATGCCAAATCATGATGACGATCTGAACTCCACCGTAAGCTACAGTACAGATAGCTATCAACACTCAGACAATCACATTTACGGGGAAATGGAGTTGAGCGGGCTCGACTGGTTCGATGACAAGTTGGTTATTGGATGTGAAAACGGCGGATTGTTGAGTTGGGATGTTAACTATGTCGCCAGAAGAAGCTTCGGGTCATTTTCATTCGTTTGATCTCTGGAAGATTTAACAATAAAACAAACGGATTCAGTTCAATAGCAATGGAGTTTTTGTAGTGATGAACAAGGACATATAAGACGGTTTGAGTCATGCTTGATTTGTTTCCTTTTCTATATACCTTACACCATAGGTTGAAACCTCTAAACTTTCTACGTCTTAATTGATATCAATCGCGGTCGCGTTAAAATAATCCCATCAAGATTTAGATGCACGTATTCCCTTCACAGTTTTCTAGAGTGTACGATGAGATAAAACGAACGTCGTTGTCCCATTCCAACTGCAAATTGATCATATTTGTGTCTTGTCTTGATATTGACTCATTATGTTCCTCCAAACTTTTGTGCAATATCTTCAAGAAAGAACTAGTTCAATATCAACTTATACCTGTGGTGGGATATAGTGACTTGAAGTCCCACTTCTTAAATTTGGATGATGAGATCACCAATGTCATTTTGATAGGATGTGGAGCTATGCTAGACGTGGAGAGCTTTCTAGAAATCAACATAGATGAGTTTACATTGGGGAGAATCGACGATAAACAAGATAACCTAAGCAAACTACCCTTATTAAGAAGAAGGATTTTCGTAATTGATGGGCACAGGCCGTGGAACTTGGATAATGTTTTCGGTTCCAACATGGTTATCTGTTTCGACGACGGGTTTATAGACGAAAATCTAACCCAGGAAAAGAAAGCATACGATAAATTGGTGGAGTTTGATGATCAAGAAGGGACTGACAGTGAGAGTGATAGCGAAAGCGACGAGGAATTGGAGGAGGATGTCAAAGACCTTGAAGATGAGGATGACGACGTCGTAATTGGGGGAGATTCGGAGATCCATTCGGATGATGATGAAATAACCATCAACAGAAAGCGAAAAAGACAGCAAGACCAGTATAAAAAATTCAAGAAGCAAAGGCGCCAGGAAATCAGCCATAATGAACACATCATCGAGAAATACTATAGCCAAGGAACGTCCATCATGACATCGACAACAGGTACGATTTATGCCTTGCTATCGTCAATTGGTGAAACGTCGATCGAAAACTTGTGGTTGTCAATCATCGGGACTTCCTCATTGGACAATCACTACCCTGAAGTCTATGACAAGTTTCATCCTCTATTCAGGGATGAAGTGATACGTTTGAACCCTTCGAATAGCTTGTCTGATGAAAAAACTGCTGATTCGACTGTACTAACAATGGACAAAGATTACCATTTGTTTTTACTTAGGCATTGGACCTTGTATGATTCTTTCTTTTACAGCAGTCACGTCAATTCGAAATTGAACTTGTGGACAGAAGATGGTAAGAAGAAATTACATAAACTATTTGCCAAAATGGGTGTATCATTAGCTATTGCGCAACAAAAATGGATTTACATGGATATTGACGTCAAAAAAAACTTGCCGTTCATATTCAATAAGTATTTGCCTCTTTATGGATTAGAGGGAATCGTAAGAGAAGGCTTTATAAGGACTTTCGGATTCACTGGTCAATTATCGGCAATGGAATGCGTAGAATCATTAACCGCATTGTTGGAATCAGATAAACGATTGTTGTCCGATGGTAAATCGTTCAACCAGGAAGACGATGATGCAGAAGTTGACGACGAGGTTATAAATTCCAGAATTCAAAGGCGTGAAAAGATTTGGGTAAATAATTTTTGGTCGTCCTGGGACGCATTGAATATGACAGTGATTAACTCAAATAGTCAGATATCGTCCCTCGCGACTCAATCGAATTTCAAGAAGTCCAAGGGCCTAGATTTACTCCTACAGGGATTGGAAAATGCCAAAAAAATTCAACAAATCATCTTCAAAACTGGAATGTCTCTTTTGGAGAGGAAATTGGTCAAAAACTTGAGATTGTATCGATTATGTGTTTTGAACGATGGCTCAGTCCCAGATTTGAACATCTTCAACAACCCTTTGATTTTATCGAAGCTCGGCGGGTGGCTTCTTGAAAATATAACCGAGTTGGAATTCCTAAACAACAAAAATACCTTGAAACCTCTAGTGGTGGCAAGTCTAGATGTTCAGAGTGATGCTTACTTGGTTATTGGTTTGGCTCCCAAATACCCACGTGGGATGAACAATTCAGAGAAGGCCAAACTATTCCAGCAACACCAGAAAAAACAACATAAGAACCAAGACCCTGAACCAAATGATATAACGGAAGAACACGATATCGATAGGCATGCTGTGACAACAAGGTTAAATACATTCAGTGTGGCATTTCAGCAGGTTGCAAACACCTCGGGTGCAAAAGTGAGAATCGATAGTTTTGACAGTTCTGTTATCGAAATAAGAAAGGACGACTTATCACCATTTTTGGAAAAGTTGACGTTGAGTGGTATGATTTAATGTATTATAGAATTCCTTATCTCTATCGCGTTTTCGCAACCGTTTTCGTTATCTTTCTCGCTTGGACCACAAGATGTGCATTACTATCATTGGGTATGTTGGGATATTCTACCGAACTGAATAACGCTAACATCATAGAGCTGGAATAATTGGCCTCTATACCGCCTTCGAGTTGCTCGAAAATGGTGTTGACCCTTTGTCTATCGCTATTGTAGCTGAATATATCCCGGGAGACCAATCCCCCAATTATGCCTCCCCATACGCTGGGGCATACTTTTCAGCTACTATTGATGAAAAGTTTCTACCCCTTAGTAGCTATACGTACAAAAGATTGGAGACGTTGTCCTCAAGACTCGGGGATGATTGTGGCTTGGGAAAATCTTGGTCGACTGAGTATCAAACCGAACCTTGGGATAAGGAGTATCTCAGAAAACTTGAATTTTTGGACTACCAGCTTGTTGAATCGGACAATAAGTTGAAATATGGATTCAAATACACCGCCTGGGTTTTCAATCCTCCAAAGTTCACCAAATCAATCTTGAACTACGTGCTTAGCAAAGGTGTCAAATTGAAAAATGAGAAAGTGCACCATGTGGAAGAGATTCAAACTCCAATCATTTTCAATTGTACCGGAAACGGTGCAAGAACCTTAGGAGGAGTGGAAGATTCCTCCTGCTACCCAGTGAGGGGGCAAGTTGTGGTAATAAGAGCACCTCATATCAAAGAATGTATTCTGTATTGGGGTGAGAATGAATCCACTTATATCATAAAACGGCCCGATTCCAATACGGATGAATGTATCTTGGGCGGTTTTTACCAGGATGGGGTCGATGATATGTCCACATATGGGCACGAGACAAGGGACATTTTAGAAAGGACTACAAAAATATGCCCTGAGATCTTAAATGGCGGTACTATTGACGAATTACAGATTCTTAGGGTTGTGGCAGGTTTGCGTCCTGGCAGAGCCAAGGGTCCAAGGATAGAACTAGAGACTATTGGTGGTGCTAAGATAATCCATAATTATGGAGCTGAAGGGTGCGGCTACCTATTCGGATTGGGTATGGCAAAAGGAGCAGTTGAGAAGTATTTAGAGATTAAATTAATTGGTTGCGACCCTCTATCGAAATTCCTCAAAGGTAGCAATTCGTACCTTTCTCTTTGGTGTTCAATTTCTACTGGTTCAAACTGCTCTAGAATAATATATGCCCATTCTTCAAGAATTAAAAAATAACGACAACTGCAGGACTCGAACCTACGCGGGCATAGCCCAAAAGATTTCAAGTCTTTCTCCTTAACCACTCGGACAAGTTGCCTTCTGTAGCTAATATCAGGCCCCATGTAACTCAAGTAAGACCTACTTAGGCTAGCTTCTGTTGTCCTATATGGCCATAATATCTCCATTGAAACTCATCAAATGCTGCTGCGGGACTTTATCAAGTATATGTCTTTCGCTTTCCGTCTGCAATGAGATATTAGCCCGATTGCCTCTTGGAAAGCTGGTGCTCTGGCTTAGTGCCGACTAAAACAGATTTTGAAAATACATACCAACAATTCTTCTTCTGAGTAAATGTCAAACCGTCGGCTATTCAGTCCACCGTTAATATATTGCCATTGTGTGGATTTCGAGTTTGAAGTGATAGAGTGGTGGGAGCTGCCAAAGTCACTCCCAAACCCATCTAGTTCATTTTTAAATGCATCAGTCTCCGCTTTATGAGCCCAAGCCACCGAACAAACAAAAAAAAGTATAATGGTGATAGCCTCCGGATTAATTCAAAAGTGTGCGATCGTTCCTAAGTAAAAGAGCTGTCAAGAGATAGACAGCTGGCATAGCATCTTCGTAACCTTCAATTGCTTAGAAATTCAACAAAAGTATTGTGCCGTTCCAAAATTTAGCTACCCATCCAACAATTTAAACCAAACAATACTACTGTTGGTCATAAAACATTTATCAGACTTTAACGTTATCAATTGGCAACTTGTCCGAGTGGTTAAGGAGAAAGATTAGAAATCTTTTGGGCTTTGCCCGCGCAGGTTCGAGTCCTGCAGTTGTCGTAATTTTTTTGCACATTTTGTTGCGAGCAGCTCTCTTAAAGCTGCAACTTTTTTTAAACTCTAGGCCTAATAAACCCCTATACTTCTCTTAGCAGAGCAGGATAGGCAATCGAATTAAGTATCTGCTTTTTAAATTTTTTTTTGGAAATAATTCAACGAAAATACAGTTCTGTTGATGGGTAAAAATTGCAGAAAACGTAGAAAAGTTTTCAAAGTTTATTCATTGACCTCTAACTAAACAAGAAAACCCTTACCTAACATCCCATTTAGATACTGATTCATCAGTTTGGCTGATAAAGTTATGCTCAAGATCACTGAAATCTGCCCAATGGAATGTACGACAGTCCTTGTTCATATAAACATTTTCACAACTCCAATGATACTTACCAAAATTTACATCATCAGGCGACTTGTATGATCTTCTTAAAACCATGGGTAGATTGCATTTGCACCTCGGTGTGTGTTGCGCAAAATCTTGTGGAAAATATCTGAAAGTTAAGTTGAATCTCGAAGATCCTGATATTGGATTCAATTGTATCGCCTTTTTCATGGGGTTAACCGAGTGCTTGAAGAGCTCTTGGCAACCTGGATGCATGACTAGTAAACAATTATGAGGTAGATGGATGGAGTAGATAACTCTGGGTTCTGAATGTCGCCTTAATCTAAATTCTCTTGTTGCACCAAATGACATAGAGGATATGAAACAATGTGGACCCATTCCCTGTAATCTGTCACTATGCCAATCTAGCTTGTTGGATAAAGCACCATAATAATTGACCACACACGCACTGGCTTTGAATTGGGGCTGCTGGAAGGGAAGTTTGGGATATTTTGGTATAACTTCGTTGTTTACGAAATCATTCATTAACGTTGCAACCTCCTTCAATTCCTTTTCAAACTCGTAAAAATTTTGCTTAGTCCCGTTGTAGATTGCATTGTCCTCATTGAAGTTCTCGGGGAGATAAAGCATACCCAGACCATGGTCCGATTTACATTTCTTCTCGAATAAATAGAACTCGTTAGGAGTGAATTTCTCCTTGTTTTTCATCAAGTAATGTAGCACCTGATTGGATAGTTTGTGTGGAAGGAAATTTTTGTATAACGACACGTAAGGGTTCAATAATTCCTCTACTTGAGTTTCGTCATATATCGTAATGATTTTCGTCCGTTCGTTTTCTGCAGGCTGCAGAATTTTCCTCTTTTTGGTAAATTGGAACATCGAAGTGATGCTAGATTGATATAATCCATGTTTGGAGGACACCTTTCTTTCAAAAGTCTCATCTAGGATGATTCTAGTCTTTTTGAGGGAGCCCTCACATACAAGGAGTATCTCTTTGAGGGTGTCAGGATCGGCTAGTTGATATTCTTCCTTCAAAGCTTCGAGCTTGTCTTCGATTTCCAAAACCATCTTGCCATTATTTGTGCGAGAGTGCTGTGGTGGGGCCCTGCACTGTTATAATATAGTTGCAAAATTACACACTCGCGTTATTTAAATCCGCACTGTTTCTCCGGGGTCCTATTTGGCTCACATTTATTTAAGCCGAGGTACGGTGCCAAGCCATGATTTGGTCGCAAAATTTTCTTCCTTCTGCCCTTTAGCTCCACCTATATCGTAATACATCCACCCTCCTACAGTGTCACCGACTCTTGCGTCCAAATGCTCGTCACGTGCAGTGCTTCGCAGCAAAATGCTTACATAATCAACCGAAAAGCGAGGTACCAATTTGAAATTTAGTGTCTAATTTGGCCCAAATTATAGATGCTCTTGACCTATAGACATTTTTTGCTTTTTATGCCAACTCTCAGTTTGACCCCCCTTGTTAAAAAATATTTTCGATCGACGGATCTTCACTTTTGAGTTTGCAGAAGTTACATATTATTACTACCTCAACAACACCAAGTCTGAGTCTGTTACTATACAGAGGCTAAGTAGCAACAGCGAGAAAATTAAGAATACCCAAACTACTTAAAATTTTTATCCCTTCGTTATGCCACAACCCACAGCACCAGAAGTTCAACTAACTCAACCAACGCCTGCGGTTGAAATGGAGCAATTCGTCGGCGGGTCATCCGGCTCATCCCAAGAAAACAACACTATCACAGGCTCGAATGCCAAAGAAGAATCGGATATTATCGATTCTCAACCTCATCCGATAACCGACATGACATTATCACCAACCAAGAGCAGGGAGTCCCATTTCAACGGCAGATCCAGCTATACCTTGAGTGAGGCTGGCAGTGGATATGACAGAGATGAGAACGAGTGTACGGAATTTTGCATGGATTTCTGTACCTGTTTCGGATTATTCGAAAACTGTTGCCCAACCGATTCCGAGGGTTGTATTACCAGCGCAGCAGCATTTTGTGGTAACTTGATATTCTCATGTTGCAGGTGTAAGTAAACAGTCCACCAACTAATATTTTGCATCCATCGACTTGTTCGATCTCATACCCATTTGAAACTGGCACTCCCAGTTCTCATCTCATAATTCCCGTTTGCTTCATTTTGGCCTCGGTCTGTATTCAAATAGCAGCTCAATATAAATTATGGTTCCGCAGTGCAGCACAAAGAAGTTTTTGCAACCTTTACAATAGTACGTGTTGCTTGGACTATGGATACTGTTTGCGTCCCCAAAAGGGTTGCAACAGCTCACATTATTCGAAGTACAGCTACTGAGGATGGCAAAGGGGCAGCCAAGGATGAAGCCCATAAAATGTTTAGATCGAAGTCGTTATCGTGTATCCCAGACTTGCACAAGCGATCAGATTCGCAGAATACGGCCGTCGACTTGCCAATTGAAGATTCTAAAGGAGGCCAGAATGGCAAGGAGGAAAATTTACGGGCCCAAAGTGCCTCAGCCCAAGCCGAGAGTTTATTCAACGGAACTCTACTACTGACATCGTCTTCATACCATGAAAAAATGGGTATTAAGGCCAGTCCTACTCTTGGCGTCGGTACTACAAAATGGCAGTTCAAGGACTTAAACTTTCAGCTCAAAACAGTATCTCCTTTGAGTAGTAACCTGAGTGATGACCAAGCACCGTATGACTTGGAGGAATATTTGGGCCAGATTCTTGAAAGTTATCGCCACGAAAGAGCTACTGGCGATCGCACGGAACAAGGGGACGATTCAATCATCAACTCAGCCGAAAGTCCCAGCATTCTCGAGCCCCTAAAAGGAAAGGGAGTCAGAAAAGACATTTCCATCTTTAAGGAGTACAACGATGCGTTACCCACAGATTCCTGCAGCGTACCACTATCGAGCGGAACAGAACATGTCAAAAATCCATCGCCTCATAGCGACGGGAGAAAGGAGGACGATAATACAGAGAGTTCAACCCTCAAACCTTGGATATCTGTCGTACTGCCTGTTTCTGGCTCCAGACCAGCTGATACGCCCCCTCTGGTCGCGAGCCAACAATCCTATCTCAAACATAAAAGAAGAGGATCCATTGGCTGTTATTTGACTATTTTATGTTGCACCATCGTAGTAGCTGCTACCTTACTCGCAGTATTGTTTATGTTATTGGCAGGTACCAAAGACACCACTATCAGGTATTTAGATAGGCTTGATGAAAGCTCACGAGAACAGTTCTTTTTTGAGTTGATTCAGAAATTCAGTCTTCACTCATATGGAAGAAACTCCAGTGAGTACTCACCGAGCAAATTCGAGAAGAAAGCCACCGAAAATACGGTGTTTAAGGGAGTCGCTTACACTCCGTTGAAGTCAATGGAGCCGCAATGTGGGACCACGCTTCTCGATGTAGAATTAGATCTTTTGGTATTATCAACAGTCACGAACAAAATCAAGACCTACGGCATGCAGTGCCACCAGAACGAGTATATTTTGGATGCTATCATAAAGCACAATTTGAATATGTCTTTGGCAATCGGGGTGTGGATCTCATCCAATGACACCATCAACAACCAGCAGTTGAATCAGATGATAAACCTTGTCAAGAAATTTCCTAGGAGGTACTTCGATTCTGTTTACATCGGCAACGAGGTGCTATTCAGAAAAGATAAGACATCCAGAGAGTTGATCGAGATCATTAAACTGGCAAAAAGCTCATTGACCCAGCTTGGGTACTCTGATTTGCCTGTAGGTACCTCAGAAATCGGTGCTTTAGCTAATAGAGAATTGTTGAAAGAGTGTGATGTGTTTGGAGCTAATATCCATCCTTTTTTTGGCGGCGGGCTAGCCGAAGATGCAACCAATTGGACCATCGACTTCCTTGAGTACCAAATTATGCCAAAAATCGAACATAAAACTAAAATTGTCGTTAGTGAGGTTGGCTGGCCATACAAAGGAGGCAGTTACCAAAGATCAGTTGCCAACGGAACAAATTTTCAAACATTCTTGAATAACTGGGTCTGCAAAACAAAAGAATTATATCCACACTTGGATTACTATTATTTTGAAGCTTTTGATGAACCCTGGAAACAGATCTTTTATGAAGGTGACAATAGATGGGAGACGGAATTTGGAATCTTTGATAGGTATAGACAAATGAAACAGGATATCACATTTCCAAGATGTTAGAAGCAAAAGTGAATATAAATCTTTTATTAGTATATTCTTTATTAAAGACTGTAGATTTCGGTAAGTAACCACAAGTAGAATAAGCTGAAGCAGCCAAACGAGATGGTGGTATTCAAAATGATCCATAAATCAGGTAAGTTTGCTGGAGGTGGTAGCAGGAAATCGAGAACATGGAAGCCGATGACAGCGAGATAGGTTATAGTGAACACAAAATTCCAAAACCACGATTTTTTTTGAAATAGCGAATTGTTCTTCAAATTAAGCCCTCCCACTAGCCAGTTGATTGCAACAAACAACACGGAGTATTGCAAAGCCAAACCATCCCTCTTTAGTAATGGATACAAACTGAATGTGGCAATGTTATTAATCCATTGAATGATCGAAATATAGTAGGAATCATTCAAACAGTAAAGTAAAGTGCTAGGGATCAATGGCACTAATACTGTCTTCTCATGCACCTGAAAGGAGAAGAGAAAAAAGCCCCAAGAAGTGGCGGCAAACCCATAAACCAAAGAAAGGTACTTTGACCTGTTCGTGGAAGTCTTGGAGAACCTAGAATTGAACACATGCTTGTAGAAAATGATCAAATTTGGGGGTAAAATGGAAATCAAAGTCAATGCCAAAGAAAGCTTGGTCAATTGATCATTAGTGAATATTTTCTTGTATTTTACCACCAAATTGGTAGTACACCAGAAGTTCGCTACTTTATCTTCAAACAATCCCCGATTGAAGGGGAATACTCTGAACAATATTTGAGCTAGGTTGTGATAGGCCTCGGATCTGTTAAAAACGATGAACGGCGAAAGAATCGTGACCACTGTTATCAATATGGTCAAGGCGATCGAAATCAACTTGGTATAATTGAACTTGAAAATCAAATTGGAGTATTTTTTGTTGTTGAAATCATAATAGTTGTTGAATAATTTGGCCAATATGAAAAAGAAAATGAATGGGGCATAATAAAGTGACATTTGCTTGAAAAAGATAGAAGTAACGAACCAAATTGAACTCAAAATGAAATTTCCTTTCAATAATTCCACGAGTGAAAACAAAAACAAACCTAGCATCACCGAGTTATATTGAAAATGGCCGTGGTCAATTAAGATCAACGGTGGCTGTGTCATTATTATGCAAGTCATAATTATCTGGTCAATTCTACTGATGTTCAATCTTTTACCCATGAAGGTTATAAACCCTAACAAAGCCGGCGAAAAGATAACCAATTCACTAATCAAACTAGTGAATCTCATATAGTTCTTCAAGTCTGTGGTTTCCAAACCCCTGGAAGCGCCTAATGCAAACCACGTGGACTTTATCAAGCTACCCAATTGGCCAAATATATACAGGTGAAAGGCAGTTAATGGTGGATAGTCCAATCCCCAATATTGAAGATCATAGAAATACCACTGGTTGATGGGCAAGTTGATGGTTATTTCCATCCAATGTCTTTGAGCTTCGAAATCTCCGTTAATTGGCTTTTCCCCTTGGCCCAGAAACGATCCTATCCCAACAGCCGACCTTATTAACATGGCAGTTATAATCAATATATATCTTGCTGCCCATTGGTCAGGAGCTCTTTGAAAATTATGGAGCAAATCAAATATCGGAGCTGTAGAAAATACACTAACTTTGGTATTTTTCTTTACACCGGAGACACTTCCTGCTTTGGAAGCTACCTTCTTTTTGGCCATGATCCACACGAGAGATGTATTGGTTTCGCGATTTGGCACTAAAGGTGTGCAGTTTCAAACAGTCGTCAACATAAAGGAAATTTACATTGTTACCAGTTGTCTGCTTCAGAATTTGTCTGCTTCAGAATTTGGTAATCGTTATTTATGAGACATGATACGATATTTATACCAATGTCAAACAATCTTACATCTGACAATTAAAGGTCTCTTTACTAACATAGGTAATCTCTACCCCATCCACCCTATGAATTGGCAACTTGTCCGAGTGGTTAAGGAGAAAGATTAGAAATCTTTTGGGCTTTGCCCGCGCAGGTTCGAGTCCTGCAGTTGTCGTTATTTTTTGCATTTTCTGCATCCGTTTCTCAAACTTAAGGCACAGCTACGATCACCATTTTCGATTTTTTAGCCATCATGACACGTTCAGCAACCAATACATTAATTATAACAAACTTGAGCGATGAATTATTGGCGGATCCTCAACCGATTGTGCAATTCTTATCGAGCCACAATAAATATTGTGAATTGATCAGCCTATCTAAGTTGGGTAGGATATTGTTGATTTGTGAAGATCATTATGTGGCCCAGGAGATATTCCAGTTGTTGAAGGGCTGGAGCGAATTAAAACGAGTCTATATTACCTATAGTATACAAAGCAATGAGTTCACTGCCAATTTACTGGTCAATCAAGACATGGACTATCTTGAATTACCTTCTGAAGACGGAAGCAAGAGATTTTTGATTTCGCCTCCTTTGTCGCCTCCCCCAGAGTGGGACCATTGGGACCGGGTGGAAGAGGGGCCAAACAAAATCGCAATTCCCAACCCGGAAGAGTTGTCGAACATTCTTTGGGAAAGATTGGGTGGGGTTGACAGTACACAGGTTCGAAGGTTTCATCAAGCTGATAACCAGAGGGACTTGAAGACGGAACCACAAGTCCTTTTCGAGGATGTAGAAAATGATGTCCCCGTGATAGTGCTAGATGAAGTTGAATCTGACCACATACCGAGAACCGACAAACCAGTATATAAAACCGCTTTACCTCCAACAAATTAGAGATAGATGTCGCGCGTGTCGATGTCGTGCAAATTAGGATATTTTGAAAAGCGAGCAGAGCAGATGAGATGGGAAATTTTTTCAGAACTAATCTCAACTAATTTATATAGATCAGATATGGCAAAAACTAGATCAAAGGGACCAATTACCCCTGGTACTCCACTTTCAGCTAAAATGAAGAAGATAAAATCCAACTCAGCCGTAGAAGCATCCCCCAGTTTAAGAAAAGTCAAGGAAGGTAAGGTTGAGAAGAAAACTAAATCCTCACCTAAAAAATCTGAAAAGCCTTCAAAACAGCCTGTTAACGATAATGTGATAGTTTCGGATAAGGTTGCTCATGGTGCTATAAGTGAATTAAGAAAGTACGTCGACACCAAAGACAAGCCAACCAAACTGGAGTTATTTGACGGAGAAGATGACAAGAACGTATATTTACAAATCACCACTAAAAAGTATTTTTCAGACAAACCAAACTTCAAACCAAAAGTGATCAAATTGACGAACTCAGTCACCCAAAAGGCCGACAATTTTCAAGACTTCAAAACCTGTTTAATCCTCAGAGACCAATTAATCACCGACAATGCTCAACTCGAGAAGATCGAAAGTGAGAAGATTCCTACCTTGAGTAAAATATTGACTTTGAAAGACATCAAGACTGAATTCAAACCATTTGAAAAAAAGAGACAATTATACAACGATTACGACTTATTCTTAGTTGACGACGCTTTGTTGAATTCCTTACCAAGTTTATTGGGTAAAGTGTTTTACAATAACGGTAACTCGAAAATTCCATTGCCAGTCAGAGTTGTATCCAGCAACAGCCCTAAACAGTTTTCGGTCCAGACCTTCAAAAACCAATTGGATAAATCCTTGAATTCCACCTTTTTCTTACCACCTGTCGGGGTTAATATCTTGATAAAATTCGGAATAATAAATAAAAGTCTGGTAGATGAATTGAGTGAAAACCTCCAAGATGTGTTAAAAACCTTCAACAAGGAATCTTTGAGATCAGTCATGTTGAAAACTTCAACTTCTCCTGCATTACCATTGTTCTACAACGATAAAATATTCGACGATTCCGATGTCTTGGACAACAAACCCAAAAAATCAGTCAAAACCAAAGAATTATCAGCATTTGAAAAAGGTTTATTGGAAATTGGTGACGTGGACGAAGTTACCAAGATTGTTGGCAGCAAAATATCGAAAAAATTGAAGAACCAATCATAGATATGAACTCACTTTGTACAGTATATACATCAAATACATCATGGCGAACATTCTTCTTTGTCTGCGCTCTCAAAAATTGCAACCAAAAATTTTAATCTCGATGTGGATCTTTCAGTATATATCCAAGCTGGGGTGTGGTATGTATCTTCGAGACCAGTATGTACGAGAAAGACTAACAATATAAGCAAGGAAAAATATACAGGTGGGGGAGACGTATACTTTCGGCAGGGAGAAGTCTGTTCATAATGACAACTTTATCAGCTGTGATCTGTTATCGATCTCAAAGGTGCAATTCACATTTGAATCAGTTTCAACAAGCGATGTTCATAGCATATCGCCGTTGAAAATCAAATTCATTTCCAAGGCCAGCACAATCGTAAATGGCGTTAAGTTCAAATGTGCCAGGGATAATTCACCATTGATTGAAAGTTTTGACAGCTCAAAACTTGAAATCAAATTCCGTGACCCAGAACACACAATATCCATTAATTGGGTTCCTGTGAACATTCTACCAGCAACCACTGATTTGAAACCGGAGATTGTTGAATACGCCCGAAGGTTGGACTTAAGATGTTGCGAAGATCCTTCAATTGCAACTATAATTATCGCCAAATCATTAGGAGAGGTCAGCCAAGCGGTTAGAGAGTCAATCCTGCAAAAGAGAATACCTATCTTAAATTTATCCTGGTTAGAAGAGATTAAGGGAAAGAATATCGATATAATGGAGGAAAGTTTAATAGAGAGATATAAACTCGAAGCGAGGTCAACAGAAGCTGAAATTACCAGGAAGCGTCCAAGCGGTATTGCTGACTCTTTGAATACCCCAGAAAACGATTCTATGCCCGCTGCAAGCCAAACACAACGAAGCTCCAGAAGAAAACGAATAAAGGCTTCGAAACCAGCGTTCGAAGACCTTTTCCGTTTTTCACAAAACCCTCCTACAATGCCTTCTGAATCTAGTGCAGAAGAGAATTTCTCCACAAAAGATACTCAAATTACGCAGTCGGGGACGGAAAGCTATACGCAGCATACTGAAACCCAAGATAGACAACCAGAGGTGGACATTAGCGATTTGGACACCAAAACCCAAACCAGCCTTATAAGCCCAAAAAAAGAAAGCGTTACAAAGTTTACTGAGAGTAAAGAAGATTCTAATGTTCTTATAGAAAATGCCAAACCTGACAGCAGTAACAAACGAAAACTAACATTCAATGAGATGATGGAAGCTCCCGATTTGGAGATAAAGCTGGAGGAAGCACACGATACTAAAAGGAAGAAACCAAGGTTTAACTCAGAACTTTTGGACGCAATTAGAGCCACCAAGAAGCAAGGAGAGGATCGATTGGAAGATTTCAGTAACGACGATATCAACGAAGAAGATCTAAAGAAAAAAATTGACGAGTTGGTGATTATCGAGACTTTTGAAGTCAAGATCAAAGAGAAGCCTTCCAGAATTGACAGATCACAAAAATACGCTGGTCGTAAAAATTTCAAGAATTTCAGGAAACTGGAAGTGCCCCAATCTGCTGCTAAACCGCACATTTCTCTCGAATTGTTACCCGAGGCCAAATACATACCCAAGTACAGAGAAGAAGAGTACGAGGAAGCTAATCTCGCCTCGCAGTTTGATCAGATAACAGGATTCAATCCGGAGAGCCAGGAACCAGAACAATTCTTTCAAACTGAACACAACGTTATAACAACCAACGATATTTTTGTAGGGGACGACTCTCAGCCGTCTCAGATAGTCCATCCTCCATCTAATAAACCCAGTCCCAGAAAACTGCGCAGAAGTGCCAAAAAAGCCAAAATAACTATTGATGTAGACGACGATGAGGAAGAAGAGTCAGAATTACCACAATTTAAATTCAGGAACAGATAGATTTAGACTACGTACCAAATCGTAAACCCAATAGACCCTTTATGAAACATATAGATCAAGATTACGTACCATGTCGTACACCAATTCTATCCTTAATGCCACATAAACCCATCGATCGGAAATATGTGGTGTGCGTTTGTAAATAATTTCTTGCCAAAATGCCAGATAATCCGTTGAAATCTCCCTTTATGCACTCCGGGTTCTCCCCATCACCACAGTCAATCACTTGGTCTATCGTTGGTACCGTTTCTGTTGATGAGCAATTCAAATATATCTGGTTTTCGAATTGACAGTACTTTTCAAGTAGGTTGTTGTTATTGGGGATGGTAGGCACTATGTCGTTCTTATGAATGACCCTAAAAAACTTTCTGGAGAAGGAATTGTGTGTAATTGGCTCTTTACTGCCCAATACGCCATCGGCCCACGACACAAAAGCATTATTTCCCACCAAGGGCTGTCCCATAGTAACTACTGTCATCTTTTCATAACCCAAGTCTAGATAGTACAACGACAATAGCAACGAAACAGAACCCCCTAAAGAGTGGCCCAATATCAAAAGTTCATAATCTTCTTGCTCTTCCACCTCCCTCCGTAGAACCTTATCGATTTGAAGCACTGTGTTGAGGTAATACTTATAAAAACCCCGATGGACTTTGCATTGAGGCCCGCAATCAGGCAACTTGACCCCCAAATTACTATAAGGCACCATATCAACCTTAATGTCTGTGTATGTGTCGAATATGGACCGGGTGCCTCTCAAGGAAACAATTATAGTCTTTCTTGGTTGTTGCGATGGCTCCAAGTCGTAGTTGAATAGATTGGAGTAGGTAACAGCGATGTAGCCACACACAGAGTCATCAAAGTACCATTGATGGATCAAAGTGACATTAGGAAACTTCTCTTCACACTTTAAATCACATTTGAATGGGGTTCCAATATGAGATGTAGCTGAAACACAGTAGGAAATATCAATCAAATGTGCATAAGTAAACATGTTGCGATAAACCTCGCAGTCCAAAGGTTGGGGATGCTGATGCGAGCCCCATAAAACTGAACTATCCAAGTATCTACATGCACATAACCTCGCACTTGTAACTATAAACCAGATCAAGATAATTGGCAGCATGTCTCATCACTGATAAGGGTCTCACGCATTTTGTTGCGCATTTTGCGCATTTTGTCTCCCCACATTTAGAGCTAAAATGTCACTCAACTGATCGTCCTCTAAGAACTTAAATACAAGCGTGATGAGTATTATCAGCGACATTGTCCATGATACCGCGGATACGATCGATGATTTGGGCTTTGTCCTTTTATGTCTCAGACTCTTGGGTCGAGACGGTAAAGGCACCACTATCGAACGTGCAATCTTTAATGCAATGGGAATGATAGGCACTAATAGCGTATACCTCCACAAAGTATCGATTGAGTGAATATAAACCTTTATGGCTTTAGTAGCCGAATGATAGAGCTCAGCAGCTGCTCGAGGTAGACTGGCCACCGTTGATTTAAGGTTTTTTGCAATCGCGGAGCCAATATTAAAGTATTCCATCAAGTTGTCTAGTTTCTTGTTTGCTTGACTAACTTTATCTAGGGTCTCCGAGGCCTGGACATCCATGTTCGTCAAAAAGTGGTCGACCTTGTGCTCAATTTCTAGAAACGAGCCCTCAAGCTCCCCAAACAAATCATTCAAGAAGTCTGCGATGTAGTCGCTTCTGAGGTCTAAATTATTCTGCTGTGTCACAGCGTCCGACTCAATCTTAATTAGTACCTCGCTCAATCTGGATGACAATTCATAGTTCTTTTCTAAACTTTGGAGCAAACCATGCTCTTTCTCCTCTCTAGTATCTAACAAGACATGGATTTCTTGGAATTTGTCCTTAACATTCACCGTTGCTCCAGAGATAGTGTCCATTAGCTCTTCACACTGGGAGTCCACGGCATTTTTCAAATCCGCCAAAGCTCCTCCAATATTGGCTTCAAGAACCGATTTCAGTATTTGTGCAAGCTCCAAATTTAGGAAATTTAGATTCACGGCCATTTCATTTATATCCACCTTCGATTCTGCTGCAAATGACTGAAGTAGCCTCAATCCATTGGATAGGTTAATTTGTAAGTCCTCAGCTGAATTCTTCAAATTTGCCATTGAATCATTCTGGTTCTCCAACAATTTAGAGGCAATTGAAGTTATTTGGTCCATCAATTCTTGAAGCTTTTGTTGGACTTTGACTTGTACTTCTTCCGAATTCTCGAATGAATTTTCAAGCCCCTGATTAATTTTGTAGATGCTCTTAGTTATGTTGGTGTACAATTCCAAGATTTGGTCTTTCTCGTACGGCAAGGATTCTTCAAAGCAGATTTTTTTTATATCTCTGAAGTTTCCACTGAAGGTAGTCCAATATTGAGGAATTTTCTCAAGGGTACCGATGCAATAGTCATAATCTTTCTCGTACATCATTTGCATACATCCCTGAGGAATCTGAATCTGTAAACTAGTCAATTCACAGATTGTAAGTTTGAGGGCCAGATACTTTCTATCTTTCAAGGTCAAAGATTCTACACCATCATGTTTACATATGGGCAATATAGCACTTAAGGATTTCTGGATGCATTCGGTATCGGCGTTGATATGTCTGTAACCAATTAGATTCTCGATAGAATTGTCGAGAACACTAACTTCTTTTTTAGATAACACTGAGGCTGCAAAATATATGCATGTTAATACTTCTACCTGATACATGGAGGGGGATACTGAAAATTTTTATTCGAGGACGATAACAGTTTAATTTCATGGGAGTTTGGTCACCTCGTCATTTCACCTATGAGCTGAAACATTTACCTGCAGAAATCTGAAACAATCCCACCTAATCTGAAACAAGTCGCTTGATGCGAAAGTCGCAAAAAATTTTCAGCTATGCTTAGATCGATACGAGGGGACACTTTGAAAAGGTGTTTCAGCACCAAGGCGAGAATATTCACACCCAACTCGGAGATCGACAACATATCATCCAAAGTGCCAGGAAGCTTGAAGAAATACATCGACAAACCGTCGATCGTAGTTCAGCACGAAATGTTGAGTCCCGAACACATTGCAGACTTGATAATACAGCCGAAACTAAATGAGCTATTCTTCACCAGTTTTGCATTGAAATCGCCGTTTTTGGGAGATTCTGAATATAAAGTTATCCCAAAAGACCCAACGGACGAGCCTACCAACGTGTTCTTGAAGCACAGCGATATTGCCCATGACTACATAGCGGCTTTCAACAACCAAACGAAACCGTTGAATCCCCTTCCAGTTCCACCAGTGATTCCCTTGAACCAAACTGTAGAATCATCCATACAGGAGCAGATTGCCAACTTCAAAGAGGATGCGGGGGAACTCGATTTGTTTGGCGATCTGCACTTGACCTATATAGGTGATCTTTTGCAACTTGCAGAAACCTACAGAATGAGTCTAGAGAATAAAAATGACCCGTCATTATCCAATTCCCAGGTGACTATCGACAATTTTTGCATTTTCCTTTTGAGTCAGCTAGATAATAATCATGCGGGAAGCTATGGCGACGTTCTTAGTTTCGTCGAATCTAATCTTGGGGTGTTTACGGACGACGGATTGACGACCATTGTACAGTTGGTGATCACAAAATTTAAAGACATAGACGATATTGAGTTGATCCGGGCATTTCAAAAGTTCGTCACCACCATATATAATGATCACAGTTACGTAGCATCCAAGCTCGATTTCTTCCTGATCGACGTTCTCGCCAGGAAAGCGTTACAGAATGGAGAGTACCAAAAGGGCCAGAGGATACTAAAATTTCTCATTGAGTCCAACTCGTTCCTCCCATCCCAAGAAACCGTTACCAGCTACTTCGAATCGGTTCCATTCAAATATCCCTCCATCGACAAGAATGATTTCATTAGAGAGACAAGCTTCATGAAACCCGCCGTATGCCAATCGCGCATCAGTGCATCTACTGCTGCGGTAATACTCGAATACGGGGTCGATAACCTCGTGGAAATGGAGCATTTTTTCAGATTAGTCTCTGAAGACACGAACAAAAGCATTCTTCCGGATATAGCAGGCCAGATTATAGCCAAAGTGCTTAAAATGACACACGCCAGCTCCGATGTGACCCAAGTGGTCCTACGCTTGGTCAAAGAAGGCGTATCTATCGATGAAGACACAAAGAAACAGCTAGAGGAATATTATAGAAAAAGGGGACAAACATCCAATGTAAGATATTTAGAAAACATATAGTGTACATAACATAATTCATAAGCGTCATTAATCGTTGGTGGGTTCAGGTGGAGGCGGGGATACAGTGTTGGTATTTCTGCTCAAGTCAGACAATTGGATTCGTTCTCTGTTCAAAATCCCCTGAAACTGGCTGGAATTCAACGATATTTCATCCTCTGCGGGGTTGAAAGGAGTGTGTCTTCTCCAACTGTTGGAATTACTCTGTTGTGACTGGTTGTGTTGTTCTCGGTCCCGATAATTACTATAAAACCCGTTCGTATACACGAAAAACCCATCGTCACTACCGGAGTCGTTGATATTCGATAGTTCTAGGTTGCGTCGTACCTTCATATCGTCGTTCGGGTAAAAATACTCCTCGTCAAGGTGTCTTCTGGAGAAAATCGACCTTCTCATAAAACAAACCATCGATACCAATACGGCTAAACAGATGATGGGGATGATCTGAAGCCACCCAAGGTAGCTCAAATGAGGACTAAAAAGTAGAATGTCCGACAATAAGCCGAGCAACGTGAAAAGACATGACAAAATGGAAAATACCAATTGGAAGTTGAGAAAAGGGATCAAGTTCACTCCTCTTTTCATCGCCCGATCCCCTGTGGTCCCTGGCAGCTGCAGGGTAAGCGTGGGATTCACCGAGGCTGCTGATATCTGAGAATCGAGCTCCCTTTCTGCCTGTGAAATCCGACTATCGTGCATCTTCTCTCTAATCCAAGTCACGGCTATAAACACATATGAAACGATAATCAACAAGGTGGTGATAGCACAGGCCACCACATGAACTACCAATAGCTTTGAAATACTGGATCTGGCATCCGAGGGTAGCTCCACTCCCCCGAACTCACTATCCAAAAGAGTGGTCCCCAAAGGATAGCCAATGCTGGGTTTGGAACAGCGCCCGTTGGTGTAATCACAGATCCCAAACACCCCAAAGGCATAATTGTTGTACTTAGCAAGCCATAACTTACTGATAGGAACCGATACCACCGGAAGGATCTGTATCACGTAACTTATCAGTGATAGTAGTGCCACTAGTAATAAGCCTTTATTCATGGATTAGTGCGAATCTCTTCTCGTATAAAGATAAGCCCGGGGAGTGTCAAAACTGACCCCGCCATCACTCTCCACTACTACCATGATGGAGCAGCGACTTTACCTCTAACTCAGCCATCAGAACCAATTTCCCCAAAAACCCAGTCACGTGATCTTACACCATAAAAAATCTCATTTCTGTAGTGCACGGATGATTCCAGCTAGGTTTTTTGTAGTTATAGCGTTGTTGTCAATTTATATTGCCAGTCGAAAACAGTTCAGTGCCTGCATCAAAACGAAAATTCAAAATATCAACCCGTTTCGAAGAATGAGCATTGGTTTGGATCACAAGTATGCCAAAGAGCTAGAGATCGCAACATTAGCCGTCAAAAGAGCATCCAAGTTGACCAAGAAGCTCAGCGACTCTATTTCGGTGACCAAAAAGACGGGATCGCAAATCAAAGACGATAAATCACCAGTCACAGTGGGAGACTACGCCGCTCAAGCAATTATCATCAATGCTATCAAGCTCAATTTCCCCAATGACGAGATTGTTGGCGAAGAAGACTCCGAAAGTCTTCAAGATGGCAGCGAGGAAGCGGCAAGACTCAGCAGTAGAATCCTTGAAATTGTCAAAGACGTACAGTCGGCTACAAAGTCGGCATCTGCCAAGATTGGGGAATTGGCCGACCTTCCGTCAATTTACAAAAGTATTGATTTCGGCAACTCCGAAGGGGGTTCCAAAGGCCGTTATTGGGCCTTGGACCCCATTGACGGCACTAAAGGGTTCTTGCGCGGCGACCAATTCGCGGTGTGTCTCGGTTTGATCGAGGACGGCAAAGTGGTGTTGGGTGTCATCGGATGCCCCAATCTCCCTGCGGTGGTGATATCCAACGAGGAGCATTCAGGGGTCGTTGGTGGGTTGTATTCTGCAATCAAAGGAGTGGGGTCCTTCTACACCCCTCTTTTCGAAAATGACGGCTTTGTGCCATTGGCACAGCAGCAGCAAATCAACATGACCAAGGAAACCTCTGCTGCAAAGTTGCGGGTTGTGGAAGGAGTTGAGAAGGGCCATTCGTCGCATCTGACCCAATCGTTGATTAAAGGCGCTCTAGGCTTCGATGAGAACACAGTTCAGAGCCAGACCATCAATCTCGACTCCCAAGTCAAATACTGTGTTTTAGCTTCTGGCCAGGCTGATATTTACTTAAGATTGCCCATAAGTGACAGTTATCGTGAGAAGATTTGGGATCACGCTGCTGGAAACATTTTGATCTACGAAAGTGGAGGAAAGGTGGGAGATATCACAGGCAAGGAGCTAGACTTTGGAAACGGGAGGTACTTGAACTCTCAAGGGGTCATTGCCAGCAACGAAGTTGTCTTTGACAAAGTTATTGGTTCTGTGAAAGCAGTCTTAAATAGGTAATTCTCAATGGCTGCGAAAAATTAACTCTTACTTTAATGGTGCTGCAATATATGCTTTAGGGGTATATATAGAAAAGGCGGCGAGCGTTTTGTTTCAAATCACAAATGCCCACTGTCACTCAAAGAACTCGAGTTTTACGGGATAGCTCCAAGTCCATGGACAATATGGTGTTCTACTTGGCGGAGAAAAAGAAGGCCAAGCAGCAGGAGAAACAATTACTTGTTCGAATCGGCGAAAAGTACCTTAAGATGGCGTATGACGAGGTTCATTCTTTGGCACACGAAATGAAGTTAAAGCATGTTAAACACCAGGGGGTGAAGAAAAAACACCAGGATCAGGCACGATACTTGGCCCTGGTGTTGACCAAGTTGCCCTTTCTTTATTGTGCGTCGAGGGAAGTCGAAGACTTCCAGTGGCTGAAGCTTGCCTACGAGTTGGCAAACGAAGGAAATTTTCTGCCTGACCTAGTTCGGTATCAGCTTGGCCCTAGATACTTCATCAGCTATGGAACTTTCTCCAATCAATTGAAAAGAGAGTTCTTCCATTTGTTTGCAGTCAACTTTAGATCCACTGAAAACACCCTTTCACGGAGGGTTCGTGGTGATAGCTGTTTGTGCAACCGGATTATTACCTTCCGGGACAAGGCAGCCACCCCGGACTTCGAATACTTCACCCAGCATGAAATCAAACAAATGATTGTCAGTGGCGACAGGCTTTCGGAGGATTTCGACCAAAACACCTATCCTGAAAGGCACCTATCGCTCTTGGATTGGTACCATAGGTGGGGATACGCCTACGAAACCAATAGGGACGCTCTCAGGGCCATTGAGCTCGAAATTGGCAATTATCGTTTGGAATTGTCGTTTCTCGAAGATTTACTCCAGTTGGATCTACACTACTATCTTGTGGGTTCGCTGAGAATGTCAATCTCAGACTTGATACACAAGAAGATCGGCCTCATCAAGGGCAAATATTTGCCCCAATGGTTGGAGCTCAGGGCCATAAAAGTCAAGCAACTCCGGGCCACCAGACGGTATTCAAGAGCGTACTATAAAATTCTTTCTTATTGAGTCCACGCCCTCTCTATTGCACTATATACATTCAATGCATGTTCTTTAATCAGTAAACTCCACCACGTAGTATTTCTGTTTGCCAGATCTTATCAAAAGCAACTTATCCTCAAGTAAATGCTGCTCTCTATCGAAAACCAACACATCGTCCGGGTCGTCGATTTGGTTTCTCTCTATTCCGATGTAAATGCCTCCCGATCTGATCAAATTCTTGGTCTCAGATCGTGATTTGTTCATGACTCTTGCCAAAAGCGTGCTCAACTTCAATTCTTCGAAATTCAAGTCATTTTGGCTGAATTTCACCAAAAATCCCGACTTTCGGAAGGCATTCAACAACCTGTCCGCAGACAATGACTCGTTGAATGGCTGGTCAGGAGTAGGGAACAAGAAACTGGTGATAAAAGCCATTTTGTCCCCTACGCCGACGCCGTGGACCAAATCAGTGACCTCGCGGGCCAACACTCTCTGGGCGATGCGGTAAGCAGGATCGGCCTTATGTTGAACCATTACCACGTTATCAATCGTTGACAAGGGCAATAAAGTGAAACACTTTAAAAGCTTCGACACCATTTCATCGGGGACATTGATGAAATATTGATATAATTGAAAAGGACTCGTTGCCTGTTCGCTGATGAACACGGCGTTCCCGGCGGACTTTCCGAACTTGGCCCCCGAGGGGGTGGTTAACAAAGGAACTGTCATCCCGTAAGAGGGCTTGGTATCGGCCTTGAAGTGCTTTTGCAACCGAGAAATCAAGTCCACCCCCGCAGTGATGTTACCCCACTGGTCGTTCCCCCCGATTTGCATATTCACGGCGTTATTTCGGAACATATGCCAGAAATCGTACGCCTGGAGGATCTGGTAGGTGAATTCGTTGAATCCCAAGCCAGTTTGAGATTCGAGCCTCGACTGGATAGAGTCCCTGCCTAACATTGCAGATATACGAATATGCTTGCCGTAGGTGGCCAAGAAGTCCAACATCTTGATTTCCTTCCACCACGAGTCGTTGTTTAAGGATTCTGCTTTCCCCGTGCGCTCGATGGGGAAGTTCCGGGACTTGGCGTAGTCGATACCCCGCAGGATGAACGTTGACATTTGTTGCTGAATATTGGCGACATTATCCAACCGTTCCTGGTTTTCCATGTGCTCACGCTCGCTGCTTCGGCCGCTGGGGTCCCCGACGGCTCCCGTGGCCCCGCCGACCAATGTAACCACGTCGTGGCCTCTGAGATTGAAATGCAACAAAATCATCAACGGGAGTAAGTTCCCAAGATGCAACGATTTGGCCGTGGGATCGGCTCCACAGTATAATTTGAACTTCTTCTTGGAATCCGGGTTCGTTAAATCGTATAAATCCTCGCTGGTGATGGATTCCACGAGGTATCGGGACTGCAAATGTCCTATCAACGATACTTGGAAGTCTCGGTCATAGGCCTGTTTGTCGGTTAAGGATTCGATTTTGGGCACAATGGTCACTGTATCGGGAATTTTTTCCCCTGGTTGCCCTCCGGTAGACTGGGCTCTTCTTGTAGCCCACCGGCTGCCTAAGGCCACCGGCAGCTTGAATCGAGCCACTTTAAGCATTGAGTTGATTGATGCGAAAAATCGCATCGTAGATTTCAGGCCTGAAAAATCCACAAACGGTTATTGATCGAGAATACGTCGAGGAGCCACGATGTCGGACATACAGACCAACGTGACCAGTAATGTTTTGGGTGCCTCCGGGTTGGCGAAAAAGCGAAAGAGAAAGAGAAACAGGAAACACGGTTTAGGCGCCGATGCCTCAGGGGAGGTTTCTGTGATTAGTGGGTCGGGGACCAAAATGTCGTCCGAGAACGGCCAAGCGGCCACTGATCCGGGTGCTACTGACCCAAGGGAGCCTATGGCCCCGCTAGACCACGCCAAGTGGACGAGAGCGCCAAATGAACCCATAATCACCGAAAACGGGATCAAGAAGGGCATCAACTACAAAAACAAGAAGACCGGGACCACCAAGTTCTTTGAAAGAACCAATCAAGAGGACGAGGAGTATCACACTCCCAGCGGCATGAACAGGACCCAAATTGCCGACAAAGCACAAGAACTTCTCGCCGTGAGACGAACTCTTCCAATCTACCAGCATAAAGATGAGATTTTGAACTATATCAAGAACCACCAGGTGGTTGTGGTTATCGGGGAAACAGGGTCGGGGAAATCGACACAGATCCCCCAATTCTTGATTCCTTTGAACAAGAAACAGATCGCCGTGACCCAACCCCGTAGAGTGGCTGCGTCCTCGTTGGCGCAAAGAGTAAGCGAGGAGTACGGCTGTGTTTTGGGGGAACAGGTGGGGTATCAAGTTCGTTTTGCCAATATCACCCATGGAAGATTGACCCAGCTCAAATACCTCACGGATGGGATGTTACTAAGAGAGATAATGCTCGACAACCATTTGAACAAGTACACCACTATAGTGATCGACGAGGCCCACGAAAGAACCATTTTGACCGATATGATTCTAGGATTTTTGAAGCAGCTCCTTGTGTCCGGCAAAAGGCCCGACTTGAAGGTGGTGGTGATGTCTGCCACTTTGAATGCCGAATTGTTCAGCAACTTTTTCAATGCTCCGATCTTGTTCATAGAAGGTCGAACGTTCCCGGTATCCAACTATTACCTTTCGGATTCCTCGGAAGATGTGGTGGACACCATGATAAGGGCCGTAGTCCAGGTCAACATGTCGGAACAACAAGGTGACATATTATGTTTCTTGCCCGGCCAGGAAGAAATTGATAACTCGGTGAATATTTTGACCACTATCGCCCCAGATTTGCCTAAAGAAGCCCCCATAATCGTCCCCCTACCATTGTATGCGGCATTATCGCCAAGCCAGCAACTGAAAATCTTCGAAACCTTGCCCAAAAACCGAAGAAAGGTCATTTTAGCCACCAACATTGCCGAGACGTCCATCACCGTCAGTGGGGTGCGGTATGTGATTGACTCCGGGTTGCGGAAGGTCAAAGTGTGGAAGCACGAACTAGGATTGTCTTCATTGTTGACAACCACCATTTCCCAGGCATCTGCTAAACAGCGAGCCGGTAGGGCGGGCAGAGAAGCTCCTGGTAAGGTTTTCAGGCTTTATCTGGAGAAAATTTACCACGATGTACTCCCACAGGAACAAGAGTCGGAAATCATGCGAAATGATATCGTGTTGCCGATCTTAACCTTGAAGAAGATCGGGGTGGACGACTTGATCAACTGGCCGTGGTTGGAGCATCCTGGTGAGGCGTCGATTCTCAGTGCCTTGAGCACTTTATATTCGTTGAATGCTCTCGATGATAGAGGCAAAATCACTCATTTGGGGTACAAAATGGCGGTATTACCGTTGCCTCCGCAATTGTCAGCGGTGCTTATCACTGCAATGGACTCGGGGGTGTTGAAGGATGTTATAGACATCGTGTCGTGCTTGTCGGTGGACAATTTGGTGTTGAACATCACCAGCAACGACGGAGAAATGAGGGACGAAATAAACCAAAAAAGACGAAACTATTGTCCTTTGGGATGCTCTTTCGGTGATTTAATAGCCTTCAAAGAATACTTTCAGTATTTCGAGGAATTGAATAATTTGGGGAACATCGAGGAACTCAAAGAATGGTGCAAGGAGGTTCACTTCAGCTATAAGGGTTTCAAAAATGCCATGAGAGTAAGACAGCAGTTGAAGGACTACATGTTTGGTACCATCAGACAGGACGACTCCATCGGCCAGCAGCAAAAGGAACAACAGTTGAATAATTTGAAATCACAATTGGCGGCCGACCACGACGAAAACACCGTCAACAGACCTTTGGATATCCCCAGCGTGCTCAAGTCTTTCTTAAGAGGCTACATAACCAACACTGCCATCGGGATGCCCGATCGATCCTACCGGACCTGTGCCAACGGCCAGTTGATCAGTATCCATCCCTCGTCCAATTTATTCGGCAAGTCCAACCTCGACGCAATTATGTATATAGAATACGTGTTCACTTCCAAAGGATACGCGCGCACGGTGTCGGCCATCGAGTTGTCGTGGCTCCAGGACGTGGCGCCTCATATTTTAGGTGGTACTAAAGTCACCATCAAGGATTAATATATTTTCGCGAAATGACTAACGAACCTCTCCCATTGATCCCGTGGGACGAGCCTATCGAGGGGGACGATGTGGTGGCGGAGGAGGAGCTGGCGTTCGAACTTGAAGTATATGGCTACTGCTTGGTTTTCGCGGCGTGGGTGTTATTTGTGGTGTCCTGCAACACGTTCTTTAGGGTGTGGAAGTTTGTGATCCTGCCGTTAGGGGATGGGCCGGCGTTTGAGAGGTGGACAAACTACTTTGAGGTGGTGGATAGTTATGTGATAGAGATGTGGAACGTCTACGTGGTGGTGTGGTGGTGGTTTGCTGCTTCGTGGTCGGGGTGGAAGTTGTTTAGGCATTCCAAGGGTACTCGCAGAGACTGAGATACATCGTGTAGTAATTATGAACCATCCTCGCCGCGAGCTTTGGTCCATTCCCCGCCCCCCGTTTGCCGGCCGCGGATCTCCAAAGACGCAAGCGACGGTAGTTGGGGAGTGGAACTAGGGCCAAGGGTCTCTTTTCGGAAGGGAATTAGGCATTCGTGGTAAAATTTGGTGTAATCCCCACCCAGATACTTCTTCATCTGTCGGAAAGCCGTCACCTTGAGGAAATCATTGACGGCAGACAAATTGGATACGGTGGTCTTCTTGTCGATCGTTTTGTCCTTGTTGGTGATATACTTGCTTGAAAGGTCAATAACATAGCCGTCGTTCACCCCTATCACCCAGCTCATTTGCTTCCCCCAATTGTCGGTATAAAGCAAAGGCTGGTCAAATGCAGCCTCGCAAGGGTCTAAATGGATCCATCGTTGAAGGTGGTGGCTGTAGTACTCACACCACACATGGTCTTCTTTGTTCCACACATATCTGGTGCGAGAATCCTCGCCAAGGGTGGCTTTCAACACAAGCATGAAGCAGTTGACCCACTCGCCACAGCGTCCTTTTCGAGTGGCGAGGAGACTCACAGGGTTGTTGATGCGGGGGAATTTGACCGTTATCCCGCATGTTTTGCAGCGGTACACCTCCTGCATTGATATTTCGTCGGGGTTCGCCGCCGGCGGGCCCTCGGGTCTCTGCATCACGAGATTATCGCCGTCGTTGCCACATTGAGGGCATTTCGGCTTGTTGACCCACTCGAAGAAGTCATTTTTGAAGAAATGCAATAGTCCCACCACTAGGGCGTCCTCTAGTCCCAACTCCGGTTGCTGTCTCTGTGTCTCCTCTGCACCCGCGTACAATCTATCTAAGTCTAGCTTTGATTCGGCAATGGCTAGTGCCAGGGGGTCGTTGTATCGGGCAATGGAGTTGGCCAAGTTGGCGATGGACTTGCACAACTCGAGGTCCTTATGACTCAATCTAGAAGCCACTAGCTGCTGGTTCGCATTGACGGCGCCGTCGATGGCTTCAAACGTCAACCGACTGTAGGCGGTGATCAATCTCTCGGCTAAGCGCTCCATAATTCGCACTGATCCATGAGCTGTGAAGACGAACATTTCCACCATTCGCCACCCGGCGGCGACGGAGGGGACCACCACGACCACTCCCACGTAGCACCGCTACCTACCAACGATTCGCAGTCGTTGTTGAGCAAAATCGACACTCCGCATGTTCAGGCCCTCAACTTAGCAAACCCCAGTGACGACCTCCACAAGCTTTTTAAGCCGCCCGCCGACAAGTATCGGTTGACGCCAGTGATCAAGTCCGACTGCGACTCCCAATTGATCATTAACATCCCGTTTTTGAACGGCAGTGTCAAGTTGTTCTCGATAATCCTCCGAACCAACGGCGACAAATATTGTCCCAAGACCATCAAGTTGTGGAAAAACGACAAATCCCTCGACTTCGACAACGCCGCCGACAAGAAACCCACCTACACCGTCACCCATCCCCACCTCGGGGTGATGTACAATGACGGCTACGACGAAATGCCCTTAGAGTCAAGGACTGACGGCGATTTCGTCGAGCACTTTTTACCCAGACATCTTTTTACGGGGGTGCAACAGTTGACTGTGTTTATCGAAGACATATACCACAACGACGAGGAGGATGAGTGCCATTTGCATTACATCGAGTTGAGAGGGGAGTTCACCGAACTCACCAGAGACCCTGTGGTGACCATCTACGAGCTGGCGGCCAATCCGGCCGACCATAAGAGTTTCGCAGTGAGCGGATCGAATGATGTGTCGATGGGCAATTAGTGTTATGATTTATGAGCCATCACTCCACTCTGTATTTGTTCTCTATCAGTTATTAGAAGCTGCTGGCCGCTACCGAAGGTTATCAGAGGGAGCTACTACCACGACTGCACCTACTGCACCTACTGCACCTTACTTCACCACCACCACCACCGCACACCACCTGCCGCATCCCTGCCGCCCGCACCCGCCGCACCAAATTCAAAAACTGTGGTCTGCGAAAGTCCGAACAATCACCAGTTGTCGACAGCGAAAAATCTATTTAAACACTCAGTGGAATCTCTCAAAATCTACACAATTTTTAAAAAATGGTTAAATTAATCTTAGTTAGACACGGACAATCGGAATGGAACGACAAAAACTTATTCACCGGTTGGGTTGATTGCAGATTATCTGCCGTCGGTGAAAAAGAAGCTGCTAGAGCCGGGGAATTGATCAAGGAAGCCAACTTGAACGTTGACATCTTGTACACCTCCAAGTTGTCCAGAGCCATCCAAACTGCCAACATCGCCTTGAGTAGTGCTGACCAATTGTACGTCCCAGTGAAAAGATCCTGGAGATTAAACGAAAGACACTACGGTGATTTACAAGGTAAGGACAAGGCCCAGACCTTGGAACAATACGGTAAAGAAAAGTTCCAAACTTGGAGAAGATCGTTCGATGTGCCACCTCCAGTGATTTCTGACTCCTCAGAATTTTCCCAAGCCAACGACATCAGATACAGCGATATCGATCCTGCTGTGTTACCAAAAACTGAATCGTTGAAATTGGTTATCGACAGATTATTGCCATACTGGCAAGACGAAATCGCCGGGGACTTGTTGCAAGGTAAGACGGTGTTGGTTGCTGCTCACGGTAACTCATTGAGAGCTTTGGTCAAACATTTAGACAAAATTTCTGACGACGAAATCGCTGGGTTGAACATTCCAACTGGTATTCCATTAGTCTATGAATTAGATGAAAAATTACAACCAACCAAACCAGCTTACTACTTGGACCCAGAAGCTGCTGCTGCCGGTGCTGCTGCCGTTGCTGCTCAAGGCCAAAAGAAATAAGCCAATATATATCTTCGTTTACTCTTTCCACCGCTGCCAAAACAACTAACCCCCATTCCCCATCTTCGTTCTGCTTCTCCGGCTGGGCTACCACCACCGCTCGGGGTTTCGCGCGATTTCGCAGAGGTGAAGAAAAAACTTCAAAACACCAAATCATGTTTGGAAACTCAGGCTCAGGTTTCGGGAACAACAACACCCAATCAGGGGGGTTCTCCTTTGGGAACTCGGCCACTAACACCAATAATACCAATAGCAACAACGGAGGCTTGTTTGGGTCGACCAACAACCCGGGCTTCGGACAATCGAACACTTCCAGCGGATTCGGCCAAGCCAACAATACTGCCAATACATTTGGTAGCACCGCAACCAACGCCACAAGCTCAGGAGGTTTATTCGGGGCCAAGCCCGCGGATCTGACTCCTCAAACCTCGGGGTTTTCCTTCGGAGCAACCAATAATGCTAACGCCAACAACAACACCAACACCAGCAACAATGCCAATGCTAACAGCTCAACCGGGTTCTCTTTTGGATCTACCAACACTAATAGTAACAATTCTGCATCAGGAGGTCTTTTTGGTTCACAACCCGCCGCTCAGCCATCCACCGGATTCTCCTTTGGGTCGTCAAATAATAATACCGCAGGAGGATTTGGCACATCTTCAGGGTTTGGATCTTCAGAAAAGAAGGACGACAAACCCGCATCCACAGGATTTAGTTTTGGGGGTGCTGCCACCAATCCCGCGCCAGCGGGGGGGTTATTTGGGTCTAAACCCGAAGAAAAGAAAGATACACCATCTGCCGGTTTCAGCTTGGGTGGAACGTCATCAGGGGGGTTGTTCGGCAGTAAGCCCGAGGAAAAGAAAGATACTCCTGCTTCTAGCGGTTTCACCTTGGGTGGAACTGCTCCTGCAGCTTCGGGAGGCTTGTTAGGAGCACAACCAAGTAAACCTGGTCTCAGTTTTGGGGCCTCAACCACTAATAATGCTTCCAGTGGTGGTTTGTTTGGCTCCAAACCTGAAGAAAAAACCGATAAACCTGCTTCCACCTTCTCTTTGGGGGGAGCATCCAGTGGCGGTTTGTTTGGGTCTAAGCCAGAGGAGAAGAACGACAATAAGCCCACTTCCAGTTTCAGTTTAGGAGGAAACTCTACTGGAGGGTTGTTTGGAAAACCGGAAGAGAAGAAAGATGATAAACCCGCTCCCGGCTTCAGTTTAGGGGGAAACACTGCCGGAGGATTGTTCGGCAAACCAGAGGAAAAGAAGGATGACAAACCCGCTGCCACGGGCTTCACATTGGGCGGAAATGCTCCTGTAACAGGCGGCTTGTTTGGGAAACCAGAAGAAAAGAAAGACGACAAAGCATCTACTGGATTCACATTGGGCGGAAATACCAGCGGAGGTTTATTTGGCAAAAAAGCCGAAGAAACGAAAGCTGATAAACCCTCTGCTAGTGGATTTAGTTTAGGAGGGTCCACAGCCGCGTCTGGGGGATTGTTTGGCAAAAAAACCGAAGAGAATAAAGACAAACCTGCGGCTGGGTTTTCTTTGGGCGGTTCATCAACCACTGGAGGATTATTCGGGGCCAAACAGGACGACAAGAAAACAGACAAACCTTCCACCACCGGATTTTCTCTTGGAAATACCGAAAAGAAAGACGACAAACCTGCATCTACAGGGTTTTCCATCGGCACCACCGACAAGAAGGACGACAAACCCACCACGGGACTATTTGGGACCAAGCCTGAGGAAAAAAAAGACGACAAACAGCCAGAAACCTTGAAACCCACAAAGATCGAACCCATAGAAGTATCTATAGACAATAAGACGTTGGATGATTTGATAACAAAGTGGAGTAAGCAATTGAGTGTGACGTCGAACATATTCGAAACCTATACCACCAAAGTCAAAGGTTGGGACCAAGAATTGGTGCAGAGTGGCGATGAAATAAGTAAATTATATCAAGATACTTTGGAGGCAGAGAATCTACAGAATCAAATTGACCAACAATTAGGGTTTGTCGAAAGTCAACAAGATGAGCTTGAAAAATTATTGGACAACTACGAGCAGCAAGCTGATAGTTTGTTGAATAACATAGAAACTAACAATTTCAAGAACGACCATTTAGTTTTGACCAATGGTGTTTCGGCGAACAATAACTCAACCGTCAGCGGGTTGAGTGTTACTGACAAATTGAGAGAAAAGGCCTACCACAATGCGGGATTGTTAGACGAGAGATTAGGTAATATGGGGGAGAATTTGAGTTTATTAATAAATGAAATCAACTCCGTGAGTGACATATTCAACAAAAACTTGTTGAAAGACTTCCAGACTGATCCCAAGACCAAAGACGAGAATTCCATGGAAGAGATCTTGAAATTGTTGAACTTGCACCTTGAAAATTTGAAATACGTGGAGCAGTCCGAAGAAACCTTGAAGGAGAAGCTAGCCAAAATCGAGTCCAAGAAGGCCCTCAGCTAGCCTCGGTCTACCGTGTATAGAAATGTAAATCTGACATACTTTTACCCCAGCTTTTGATCTCACATGCGAAACGCGAAAACCCAACTGTGCTGATTGTTGAGGTTTTGCCAATCTGCTTTAAATACGACAGCGTTTGGCATCTATACTTTGAACATACGCAATATGGGACCTCCAATCTTGCAGTTGGTCTCACTTTTATTTGACCCGCAAGTTTCAAAGAAATTAGTCTTACAGTTGGCCTACAAGCAAGCGAAAGCTCTAGGGTTTCTCAAGATATTGTCGCTTTTGTTGAGTGCCAGCATCGTGGGGGCGTCAACAATCATAAAATATCCCCAGATCAAGAAAATCTTGCATCCAGAACGCTTGGAAGATAAAATCAAGGTATCAAGAGGATTATCATTGAACGGCATCAGTTTAGAAACATTCAATTACTTGATTCATGTATTGTATAACCGGAACAACGGCAATCTGTTCTTGAGTTTCGGTGAAGTAGCATGCTTGATGATTCAGAATCTCTCCATAATCTTATTGATCCATTATTACAACGCCAGAGCTGATCTTGAAAACACTAGGCTCAGCGAGGAAGAAAAGATCATGGGGTCGTTGAAGGCTTTATTGAAACCCATTGGGGCCATCGTCGCGATATTTGTTCTATTTGACACAATATTACCTCCTTCCATAGTTAACAGCTTGCAGGTATTGAATATTCCGTTATCGATCGTGTCGAAATTGCCTCAGATTCGAAGAAACTACTGGTTGAAATCAACCGAACACTTGTCAAACATCACTGTTGGTGCCGCTGTGTTTGGGTCTTTATCCAGAGTGTTCACTACCACCCAGGATTTCAACAAGTCGGCCAGGGACTATGTGTTATTGAGTGGATACGGTGTTTCGTTCATTCTCAATTCAATTGTAGCTGGCCAGTGCTACTATTACTCCAAACAGGACAAACAGTTACAGCAGAAGAAAGATCAGTAGCCAATGGCAAATTACCCCCTAGAGACCCGTTCTGCCCTCTTAAGAGTCCGTTATACCCCCTTAGGCGTCTCTCAACCCTTCCTTCCTAATTGGGACAATCTATGCGATATTACTCACTCGATCTCAATTCCTGCGATCTCAATTTCTGCGTTCAATCAATGGCCCACAAAGCAGAATACCTTCCCCCCAGCGGAACCAGCATCGGTTCAGTCCTCCAAGGAGGCTACAACCACCCATTATCAAGAGAGTGGCAACACCCTAGACAGTTGACCAAGAACATGTTCATCTTCCCATTATTTGTTTCCGACGACGACGATGAGGAGGTTGAAATGGTTCATTTACCCAAAATGAAGAGATTCGGCACCAACAAAATCGTGGCTTATGTTGATGGCTTAGTCAAGAAGGGTTTAAGGGCGGTAATATTGTTTGGTGTCATTAAGGAGGAGGACAAAGACGAAGTCGGTACCAGGGCTGATGATCCCGACGGGCCGGTTATCAAAACCATTAAATTGTTGAGAGCTAGTTTTCCTGATTTGTTCATCATGTGTGATGTTTGTCTTTGCGAATACACCAGCCATGGCCATTGTGGGGTCTTGTTAGAGGACGGCTCGCTCAACAGGGAGCAAAGTGCTTTGAGATTGGGTAAAGTGGCCGTTAACTACGCCAAAGCTGGTGCCAACTCGGTGGCTCCCTCTGATATGGTGGACGGTAGAATCAAGGACATCAAGTTAGGTTTAATCAGTGAAAACCTCGCTCACAAGTGTTTGCTAATGTCTTATGCTGCTAAATTCTCTGGCGGGTTGTATGGACCTTTCAGAGACACTGTTGGGAGTGCACCAAGCCATGGCGATCGTAGATCTTACCAATTGCCAACTGGTGGTGCTGGGTTAGCTCGAAGAGCTTTAAGAAGAGATTTAGAGGAAGGTACCGACGCCATCATTGTGAAGCCTTCTACATTCTATTTGGATGTGTTGAAAGATGCAGCTGAAATCTGTAAGGATTATCCCATCTGTGCTTATCATGTGAGTGGGGAATATGCAATGTTGCATGCTGCTGCTGAAAAAGGAGTGGTTGATTTAAAAGCAATTGCGTTTGAGAGTCATTATGGCTTGTTGAGAGCCGGGGCCAGGTTAATTATTTCCTACTTCACCCCCGACTTCTTAGAATGGCTTGATGAATGATGTGACCCCTAGTGTAAATAGAAAACCTGCTATGTATATATTGGATATGCTTAGGTCAAGCAGCAATAGGCTCGTGTGACTTTTGCTCTTTCTCTTCGTGTGGGGACTGGAGGTCTTCAGGAACCGAGGGTAATTGCACATCGTGTTCAAATTCGTTTTTAGGAGCCTCAGGCAACTCGACGGCCCGTTCTTGAGAAACCCCGTGGATTTCGGCATTCATTCGCTCGTATTCTTCGTCAACCTCGAATTCCTCACTATTACTTAAGCTCCCGGCCCCCAACAAGTCGGAAACTTCGTTTACTTTCAACTTGTGATCCTCCAAATCGTCTAGTATCTTGTCGATCTTATCTACGCTCATTTCGTTGTTCAATTTGCTCAACACTTTATTGCCTTCAGACAATCCATATATAACATCTTTCTCGATGAGTTTGAACTCTATGGTACCTATCAAGTTCTCCAAGTTGTCTAGCTGCTCGTATGTCTTGGTGATGACGGACTGCTGGTGCTTTTTCGACCGCAAATAAAATTTGGCTTTGTCTTTATCACCCTTGATCATGGAGTCTCTAGCCAAACTGTTTTGTCTTTGAATTGTGACATTAATTCTTTTCTGGTACTGCTTCAACTTGTCCCTCTGCTGCTTCATCTGGAAAATCGCTCTGTCCTGAGCCGTTATCTTGGGGGTCGAAGGTCCCTGTCCCATGGCGTCCTATGTATGTCCAATAACCGTATTGTGCTGTGGAACAGTCGCAACCTCGCACTGGTTATCTAATGTCGCGGTCGCGATGTCGGTGTCGCTGTGCAGCCACGCAAAATGTCTGTGGAAGTCGCACAAACCACCCTGCCGCAAATGGATGGTTTGTCAATAGTTGCAATTATACTTCTCGATTCGTGGACCTTCCGAAGATATTGGCAAATCATTATTAAAATACCCAAAACAGGGAAGTCAATATCAAATAGTTCATCGGTTTGCTGGTTGCGTATTTCCAATTTTCTTTTTATACAGATCACTGACAGTTTTCACCACTTTAACTTTTCAAACCTTTAACTGTAGTGATCTATCGTTTGGTTAGTATATTCTTTTGTGTCCACTTGTCACCGGTGATAGTGGTTCAAATCAGGAGTTCATATAGAGATCTTTGATCCTTGCATCCTTATAGACGTTCATTCATTCTGCATCATAGATCCCAACAGCGGTTAGTTCCAACATGTCCAGCGCCGCAACTCTAGGATCTCCTTCGTCATCGTCGCCCATGAAGAATGATATGAAGACCCGAAAGAGACTTCCGTCTCCCAAATCCAAGAACGACAGATTGACGTTTTCACCTAATAAACGATTGCATTTAAAGAACATGAGTCCCAATGTTGCTAACAAGACCATATATGTCAATTTCACCCCCAAGCCCGAAGATAAGACGAAAAGACCGGTTTTGAAAAGACCGATTTCCAATAGACGAACCCAAAGCTCCATTATCGGAAAAAACCCTTCGTTGGCGTTATCCCCTTCAAAACTTACTTTGAGAAGAACCAACTCGTTCAACGACAATGCCTTGAACAACAATACTGGAAATACCACCGACCGATTCATTCCCTCCAGACACAACTCCATAACGGGAAAATTACAAATCAATAACACCAATCCTCATCCAAATGCTTCACCTCAGACCCATATCAAGCACCAGACGTCCAAAATCTACCAAAAACACGTGGCAGAGGCCTGTGGGTTGGAAATGAACTCTAGAATCTTACAGTTTCAGCCACTACCTCCTGATAGAAAGAAACCCATCAGTTTATTCAGCAACAATCTTTCCACATCCAACATAAATTTGAGCAGATCCTTGCGGCCAGCAGTAGCATTTGCAAGAGCCAAAAAAATCCCTACGGCCCCCGAGAGGGTTTTGGATGCTCCGGGGCTCATCGATGATTTTTACCTCAATTTATTGGCATGGTCCTCGACTAATTTGTTAGCTATTGGGTTGCAAGATACTGTTTATGTTTGGAACGCCTCCACCGGATCGGTGGGCTTGTTATGTGAACTACCAAATAGAACCTTGGTGTCGTCGTTGAAGTGGTCTGACGATGGCTCCTACGTTTCAGTTGGCAAAGACGATGGGTTTATTGAAATTTGGGATATTGAGACAAATACTAAATTAAGAACCTTAAATTGTGATAATCACTTAACCAGAGTTGCTAGTCAATCATGGAATCAACATACGCTTACAAGCGGGTCGAGGATAGGCAATTTGTACCACTCAGACGTCAGAGTGCCCCAACATTACACAAATAAGTTTGAAAATGTGCATCTGGCAGAAATTTGTGGTATAGACTACAAGCAAGATGGTCAGCAATTTGCAACCGGTGGCAACGATAATCTAGTGTGTATTTGGGACGTAAGGCAGTCAATCGTCAATCAGCAGCCGTTATTTACCAAACACCATCACAAAGCTGCAGTCAAAGCTTTGAAGTACAGCCCCTTCCAAAATAATCTCTTGGTCACTGGGGGAGGTTCAAGCGATAAGACGATCAATTTCTGGAACACCTCCACAGGATCCCGGGTCAACTCCATCGAAACTGAGTCGCAAATCAGCTCGTTGAATTGGGGATTCAGTTCGGGAACCGGAATCGAAATAGTGGCCACCCACGGTATGCCCAACAACAACATATCTTTATTCAATTACCATACATTACAGAAAACTGGAGAGATTGTCCAAAGCCACGACTCTCGGATCCTAAATGGGTGTTTGAGTCCCGATAGCACCACCTTAGCCACGGTTGCGGCTGATGAGAACTTGAAATTCTGGTCGATATTCGACCTCCCCAAATCAAACAAGGCTATTGACAGTCTAACAGACGATAATGACCCCAACTTTAGTGACGATATAAAGATGAAGAAATTAATGAACTTACGTTAGTGAATACATATTGCTACCATGACCACTAGGGCCTCCCTTGAACACCTATTTCTCTCGCCCCATCCACCTAATTCTTCCCTCATCCACAATATCCTCCCGCATCCCCCATAGGCTCCGGATAATTTGACACAAAGTTAAATTGAGGTCGTGCGCGGACCACACTATTGTCTCGAAGATGTTGACCTTAATCCGAAAACAGAAAATCCCTAGCACTATTGGTAGATTGGGCTATTGTAAATTTGCTTATTGGTAGAGTTCATCGTTCAAGATTCATCAAAGAGTATCGCACTTTTGGACAATTTTACGAGAAAGAAAAATCCTCAACTGAATAACATTCCTCAAGACTATAACCGCAAACATGTCCACAGATGGAGAATTCACCAGGATCCAGATCTTTGGAACCATTTTCGAGATCACCAATAGGTACGCCGACTTAAATCCCGTGGGAATGGGGGCGTTCGGGTTGGTTTGCTCAGCTGTCGATAAATTGACGGGACAGAACGTTGCGGTGAAAAAGATCATGAAGCCTTTCCTGACTCCGGTTTTGGCCAAAAGAACATATAGAGAGTTGAAATTGTTGAAGCATTTGAGACACGAAAACTTGATCACGTTGGACGACATATTCTTGTCACCCTTGGAAGATATTTACTTCGTCACTGAGTTACAAGGGACGGATTTGCACAGATTATTGAGTTCCAGACCGTTAGAAAAGCAGTTTATTCAATATTTCACCTACCAGATCTTGAGAGGATTAAAATACGTACATTCAGCCGGAGTCATCCATAGAGACTTGAAACCCTCCAATATCCTTATCAACGAAAATTGTGACTTGAAAATCTGTGATTTCGGGTTGGCCCGAATCCAGGATCCCCAAATGACAGGATATGTGTCCACCAGATACTATAGAGCCCCGGAAATCATGTTGACCTGGCAGAAATACGATACTGAGGTGGATATCTGGTCAGTTGGCTGTATCTTAGCAGAGATGATCGAAGGTAAACCGTTGTTCCCTGGAAAGGATCATGTACATCAGTTTTCAATCATAACCGAATTATTGGGATCCCCTCCTCCAGATGTCATCGATACCATCGCCTCTGAAAATACCTTGAGATTTGTCCAGTCCTTACCTCACAGAGATCCTATTCCATTTACTGAGAGATTTGCACATTGCACTCACGTGGAACCACAAGCGATCGATTTGTTGACAAAAATGCTCGTTTTCGACCCTAAAAAGAGAATAAGTGCCGTTGATGCATTGTCTCACCCTTACATGGAACCATACCACGATCCTACCGATGAGCCTGCGTGTGAATCCAAATTCGACTGGAGTTTCAATGACGCTGATTTACCCGTGGACACTTGGAGAGTCATGATGTACAGTGAGATTTTGGATTTCCACCAAATCGGGGACAATGGCGACCCACCACAGAACGGCGACGGGGTATCATCTCAAGCTTCCCCCCAAAAAGTTGAGTAATTCTAGTTTCCATTTCCTATTAATGACCCATGACTACTTCCTTTTATGACTATTTTTGACTCGTTTTGATGGGAACGAAGCTATGATCCTAGACAACGTTAACTAGACATATATAAGCTCTGATATTCGCGACTTTTCAACCGTAGGCTTATTATGGTTTCCAATGAAGTTCCCGAAAGCTACACCAAGGAGATAGACTCTAAGTTGTCAATTGAGTTAGTGTATGATAGGAAGACCGACGAGGAAGTTTTCTGCACGTTGAGATTCCATAATCTGCTGAATAACCGCGTTATAGTCAATGAAACCTCCCGTGAACAGAATGATCCAAATGCAAATACCGGGTGGTTATCAGGGATATGGGGGTCTTCGGGCGATGCAGCCGCTTCACAGCCAATAGATACCCACGATGTGAAGTTGTTTTTGGGCTATGTCCAATTGTTTGGCTACGTGGTATTAAATTACAAGTTCGGAGTAGATGACTTCCAGCACTTATCAATCCTGGATAAGGCTCCCAGAAACGCCGGCTGGTGGCTCAACAGAGAATATATGGAGACGTATGCGGACGCAGAGGATAACATTCTCGAGAGGGACCTACGTATCGATTCAACTGCCTTTATACTAGATAATCTCATTGATCCTATGGTTATTGGAGGCAAATTAGGCGGAGTGACGGATTTGGTGGTCGAAGATGTCAATGGGTCGTCGCTAATGGTTGACTCATACCAGAGGTACTTCATGAATGACCTAATCTACAACTTCAATTCATTTAAACGGCCTAAACCCAACGATGTCGAACATGAAGGTAAATTGCCTTTAAAGGACTTGAGCGATAGTATTTTACCGTTCTATTCCACCAGTCAATCATTGTTGTTTTCCGATTTGATAATTGAGCCGGCCTCGACCAAGGATTTCTACTTTTCCTTCCCAAATGTGACAGATGTCCCTCCAAGCTATAATACAAGACTGACGGGATTGACCACCGACCAGGGATTGCTAAGTATAAAGTACCTGGTGATTTTAGGATTCCTGAAACTCAACAGAAATGACAACTTGTCGCCAATCTCGGTTTATTATCCATTCACGGTGAAATCCGAAAGAAAGGGAGGAGACGAGAGATGGTTCCAGCCAAACTATTTACAGCAGATTACCATAGACAAATCCTGGAAGATAAAAGTGCACGACGAAGCAGGTGCCGATACCAAACAGGAGGAATCTATTTCAGAAAGCCGAGAAATCAAAGATACCAGAGAATCATTTTTGACCGACTTGAAGAAATTAATAGATTCAGATTTGCATAATATCCCCAAGATGTCCACCACCGAAAGAAAAAAAAGCTTTCAAAGCTTGCATGACCCCGAAGATATCAAACCAGGATTGATACCTCAGATTCCTAACCATTTGAAAAACCAGTATCAAATTTTAGTGAACAACAATCAACTTTGCCTCGTTACAATATCTAAACCCTACTATCACATAGGAGAGGATATTTCGTTCAATATCAGCTTGAACACCGAACATACCTCGGGAAAAGAGCCTACTCGTGTAGTGGGAGTCACAAGTCACTTGGAAGCTCACGAGATATTCCACTTGAAAGATAATAAAAATTACACCAATGTGTACCGCGTTAGTCAAAATATCAAATTGAACTCATTTGCGTCATCGATGTTGAATTCCGTGATCCAGAACGAGAAACAGAATACTTCGTTGTTGAATGGGTATTTGAATATTCCCTGTTCGGCCACCCAACAGTTTCAATGTTCGAAATTGATCGATTTGAAGTATTTCGTGGTATTCAAATTCAATTTAATGCAGTTCGATAGACATAGGGACCAAGATGGTATTTCGCATGAGTCCAATGGAACGAGCGTGGATGGGGCCAGTAACGGCCATACGGAGAACAAAGATTCCACTGGCACAGACAATAATGAACCGAGCATGGCTGCAGCTGACGAAAATTCGAGTCCTGAGAGGCTGCCTGAACAAGAGGAACAAGAAGTTTTGACTTCAGATATTCAAGCCGATTCCGGCGATTCTTCCAAAGCCTACGAGTTCACAAACACCTATAAGTTCGACAATACTGGGAACGACTTCACATTCAGGATCCCCATTGTCATACTCCCTTGAGGAGGTTATACGAATAATGGCTTACGGCGAAGTCCTTACCTTATGCCTAGGGGTTCAGGGTTGGTTGTTCGTAGACTATGCTGTCTACAGGTCGGATTTGGTCAGAAAATATCCGGGGCAGTAAGGGAGCGAAGGTTGTGGGGGTCGGAAGTTTGAGATTGTTAGCGCGAGTTTATGTGGTAAACGGCGTATTGGTACCACAGGCGGCCGGAAGACGGCGAACGCGAGACGGCGTTAGCGCAAATTGGGGTATCGACGAAAAACGGCGTTAGCGGCGTAAATACGACTGCAGCGATGTACATGCGGCAGCAGTGACACAAAGCAGCATCAATGCATCAATACCAAGCTAAAACTGGCGCTGCTGGTTCTCACTTCAAAAACACGATTGGCCACGCCTCACTTTTACGTCTCAGGTGGTCATGCAAGGCTACAGCTATTGTCCTTTGCGGCTCAAAAATGCTCCCACCCGTTGATCTTCGTATTCAACTTCTCCGCTGCGGGTTCTACGGAGTTACACCGTGATCTGCCGCATAATAAGCAGCCTCGCACTTTTTGCAACCAAACAGTATAAGTAGAAAGACATATGCTTGACAGGTTTAGGTTTGAAGAAACTACAAGTTAGCTACAATGTCAACCTATTTGATCACAGGTGCCAATAGAGGCATTGGGTTAGCAATTGCCAAACAATTGTCCCAAAATAAGGATAACTTAGTCATTGCTACAGTGAGAAACGAGGCAGCTGCCGCAAAACTTCAACAGGGATTACCCACGGTGAAGGTGGTTGTTATCGATATGGTAGCACCCTATGAGGAGTTTGAAGCTGCGTTTGAGAAGATCGACCTATTTATCTCCAACGGCATCGACTATCTTTTTGCCAACGCCGGAATTTTGGGTAATGCTCCTTTGAACAAAACAATCGATTATGACATCGACCAATACCATTCAATTTTCCACGTTAATGTTGTAGGAGTTGCTAAAACCTACAAAGCTGGCTACCAGTATTTGTTCAAAAAAGATAACGGTACCAACAAGAGATTCATCATCACTTTCAGCATGGGCGGTAGCTTCAGCGAATCTCCAGGTGGAACTAATGGCTACGGAATTTCCAAAGCAGCCATTAATTTTTATGGAAAGCAGCTCGCTGCGGAAAACCAAGCTAGCGAGGAGGAATTGGTCCGCAACTCCATCACAATTTTGCAGCATCCGGGGGCCGTGGCAACCGACATGGCTGATAGCTTCACTGAAATCTTTGGTGACTCCATCAAGCTCATTTCCGCCGAAGAAAGCGCTCAAGGGGTGTTAAAGGTCGCCCATTCCGCCACGGTATCTCAAACGGGTGGGTTTTTCGATGAGAATGGAAACGCTTTAGGATTTTGATCCAAGTGATGTAGAAATCTATGAAGATCATGTCTGGTCTGCGAGTTCACAGAATTTCCCGTAATCTTGTAACAAAACAACAATATGCGTTCTATCTCACCGCTGCCAAACTCAGCACCATGCCACATCTCACTGCTGCCACATCTCACCACTGCCGCATCTCATATCTGATACATCTCTGCGAAAACGAAAAATCAATCGCAATGCAACCATTTAGCTTTGATACTGATAACGAAGACAACGAGTCGTTGAAGTCGCCACCCAGAAGGTTGATGCTCGATAGCGATGACGAAGGAGACGATCTTCTATCAAAATCTCACAACTCGGCACATTTCTCCACCGCTGAAGATAGATATTATAAGGACCATGACTTGAAGCTCAAGGCCTTTGAAGCGTTGCACGACAAAAGCCCCAATAACAGCCCGGTGCAAAGGAGGCCCTCAGTGATCGATTTACCACCCTCGGAGTTCAATTTCCACCCCACCCCCTCGATTGCGTCCCACAACAACGCTCATACACAACAGAAGTTGTCCAACGCCAATGCTCTACCAGAGGATTACCCATCAGACGAGTTGATCAAATTGTTTGAGAACGTTAAATTGGCTCTTGACTTAAGACATAAATACCAGAGAATCTCCTTGCAACTGAGCGAGACTGAAAATCCTAAAAACAGAGAATCTTGGCTAATCTACCCCCCTCCTCCTAAACCCACATACAAGTCGAAAAACAGATACAATCAGTTACCTAATGACTCTGCTGACCAAGAAGAGGAGTTTGATTTCAGCAAGACCGAGATCCCCGATGCCTGCGACGCCTATGGCTACAGAACCAACGGAGAAGATGTTTTCCAAATTTACGACAAAATCACCGGCGAAAATCTTGTAGAGGTTCCTTCGATTGCGGAATATTTCAGTGATTTGGCCAAACTCATCAAAATCTCCTCTGACGGCCCTACAAAGTCGTTTGCGTTCAAAAGAATGGAGTATTTGGAAGCTAAATGGAACTTGTACTACCTTTTGAACGAATTTGAAGAGACCAAACAGTCGAAGAAAAATCCTCATCGTGACTTCTACAACGTTCGTAAAGTAGATACCCACATTCATCATTCTGCCTGCATGAACCAAAAACATTTGTTACGTTACATCAAGTACAAATTGAAAACCTCTCCTGACGAACAGGTCATTTTCAGAGATGGCAAGGTTTTGACCTTGGCAGAGGTATTTGAGTCATTGAATTTGACTGGCTACGATCTTTCAATCGATACCTTGGATATGCATGCTCACACCGATTCATTTCATAGATTTGACAAGTTCAATTTGAAATATAACCCCATTGGCGAATCCAGGTTGAGAGAAATTTTCTTAAAGACCGACAACTTCATCAACGGAAAGTATTTGGCGGAAATCACCAAACAAGTATTTGAAGATTTGGAAGGATCCAAATACCAAATGTCCGAGTTGAGAATCTCCGTTTACGGCAGATCATACGACGAATGGGACAGGTTGGCCAATTGGGTGATTGATAACAAGTTGGTAAGCCACAATGTTCGTTGGTTGATCCAGGTTCCTCGTTTATATGACGTTTACAAGGCCAATGGCAACGTGGACAACTTTCAAGATATTGTGGTAAATTTGTTTGAACCGTTGATCAAGGCCACATTAGATCCTAAGTCGAACCCCAAATTGCATGTGTTCTTACAGAGGGTGGTGGGATTCGATTCGGTGGACGATGAGTCCAAGGCAGAAGTGCCTCAAAGGAGATATTCCCCCTCGTCTCAATGGCATTACGCCAACAATCCACCTTACTCCTACTACTTGTACTATTTGTACAGTAATTTAACCTCATTAAATCATTTGAGACAGAGATTGGGATACAACACCTTCCTTTTGAGGCCCCATTGTGGCGAAGCCGGGGACCCTGAACATCTCATCAGTGCATTCTTGACGGCTCATTCCATCAGTCATGGGATTTTGTTGAGGAAGTTGCCTTTCATTCAGTATTTGTATTTCCTAGACCAGATCGGGTTGGCGATGTCGCCATTGTCCAATAATGCGTTGTTCTTGACCTACGACAAGAACCCGTTCTACAGCTTCTTCAAGAAAGGATTGAATGTTTCGTTATCCACCGACGATCCCTTGCAGTTCTCATACACCAAGGAACCATTGATCGAAGAATACTCGGTGGCGGCGCAAATATATAAACTTTCTGCCGTGGATATGTGTGAATTGGCCCGGAACTCGGTGTTACAGTCCGGATACGAATCGTCGATCAAGAAGCATTGGCTCGGGAAGAATTACATGCTCGGAGGGATCGCGGGCAATAACATCGAAAAGACCAATGTGCCTAACATCAGAGTAGACTACAGAGAGCAGACTCTCAAGAGTGAGTTGCATTTGGTCGACTACTACACCGGCTTACGCCATTGATTTCGCAGCCATGTGGCACAATTTCGCAGCGGAGATATTTCGTAGCGACAATTTCGCACCCTTGGAGAATATAGAGTTAGCCTTCTAAGCGCATACCCCTCTGAACAACATCTATAAGTTGGGCCCAACAGGGAGAAAAACGTTAATGTCGACGTTAGTACTCAACCAGCCTCCCATCAGCAACCGCCTGCTGTTGGCAGTAGTCTTAACAGTGGCAGGATCCGATAGTTCAGGCGGGGCGGGTATAGAGGCCGATCTCAAGACGTTTTCGGCTCATAAAGTCTATGGGGCGACCTGCATGACAGCACTCACGGCCCAGAACACCACCGGCGTCCGTTCCATCCACAATATCCCCAAAAACACCATCAGAGACATTTTGAATGCCGTTTTTGACGACTTCCTCTACGGCTACCCTCAAAGTCCGTTGAAGGTGATCAAGACAGGAATGTTGACCCCGGAGGCGGTAGAGGTGTTGACCGAGTCTATTGACGCCATCAAAGGTCACGGGGTAAGGCTAGTGCTCGACCCAGTAATGATATCCACCTCGGGGTCTCGTTTGGCCGACGAGACTGCCATAAGAATGTGTGTTGAGCATCTTATCCCCCACGCCTATATCATCACCCCCAACTTCCCAGAGGCGTTGGCATTGATGAAAATTGTCGATGAACACTACCCCATCGTCAGTGTTGACGATGTGTCCAGCGTAAAGGACCTTTGTTGGGTGGCGAGGGACTTACGGGCCAAATTGGGCTGCAGCAATATTCTTGTGAAAGGAGGCCATATCCCGTGGAATAAGACCACCGAAAGGCCGTTGAGGGCCGGAGACAGCGTGGGAGATAAGGTCATCCTCGATATTTTGGCCGAGGCCAACGGCAACGTCACAATCTTTCGGTCTGAGTCCATCGAGTCTGAAAACACCCATGGAACCGGCTGCACCTTGGCGTCGGCCGTAGCGGCCAATGTGGCCAAAGGCATCGGCTTGGTCCCTGCAGTGGCCCTAGCGGTGGATTACATCCATGCGGGTTTGCTTAACATGCCGTTCAAGCTAGGACGAGGCAACGGCCCGCTAAACCACGCGATAGAGCCCCGAACCCAATTTGAGGCCCTAGTCGACGTCCAACCAGCCCATGACCTCCTGAAGTGCCCCGACGTGTTGCGATACTTCAAAAGCCACCCGGAAGTGCAGCGCAACTGGGAAACCTACACCAACCATCGGTTCGTCCGGCAGCTTGCGCTGAATAACCTCCCATTCCACCAGTTCCTCTACTATTTGAAACAAGACTACCACTATTTGATCAACTACGCCCAGATCCACGGCCTAGCCGCTTCAGAGGCTCCGAATTACCACCAGACCCATAGCGAGTCCCTTGTGATCCTGGAAATCGTTCAGGAGATCGAAAACCATAAACAGAAGTTGGCGAAGAACTACAATATCGTCTACGAACGGGACGTCGACTTAGACCTCGAGCTATCGCCAGGGAAAGCTTGCACCGACTACTGCAACTACTTATTGCAAATTGGCAAATCACAGGACTACCACGGCATTAAGATTGCGTTGGCTCCCTGCCTATTCGGCTACTACGAGGCGGGCCTAAACGGATTGGAACTCAGAAAACTCCACGACGGGACCCTCAATGGTCTCTCGCACGACCAGTCGCAAACCTACGACTCCTGGTTGGCCGACTACGTGTCGGAATGGTACAAAGAGGCCTATAACAACGGTTGTAAGGCATTGCAGCTGTTGTTCCTGTCGCCGATATCTCACTGCCGGTTGCAGGAGTTGGTGCAGATCTTCAACGATGTCACCTGCTTGGAAATAGCTTTCTGGGACGAGGTTCTCGAGGTTTCTCCGGGGCCTCAGGGGCCTCCCAGCCAGTCTGAATAAACTTCCCCTTGAAATATCACGTGCATCTCACGCGCTTCTCACATGATACTCTCGTGACGCCCTATCTGGGGGTCCCGCGCGAAATCACCGAAACGTCCATCAGCGATTCATCATGTACAATCCCTATCAGCAACCACAGATGGGGTACAACCCCCAGCAGCCGCAGCAAACAGCATATGGTGGCGTGGGGAATGGGGCGTTCCAATCCCAGCAAACGGGGTACTACCAGCCCCAATTGAACCTCCAATCTCAAGCCACTGGGATGTATCCTCAACCGCCACAATTGAACCAATTCGGCTATAATCCAGCGCAGGGACAGTCCCAGGCCCTGCAAGGGGGACAGTCGATGCAGGGAGGGCTGATGCCGTTCCAGGGCCTGCTTCTGGGCCAACCGGCGGCCAATCAGGGTACAGGATTTCAAAATCAGCCTACGGGGTTTCAGTCCACCAGATTGAATATCCCCAACATGAGATTGTCATTTATCACTGCTGCCGACCAGCAGAAGTTCGAGGACTTGTTTCGGGCTTCGGTGCCAGCCGGGGACCAGGCTATCTCCGGTGATGCTGCTAGAGACATTTTGCTTAGATCGGGATTACAGCCCGTGACCTTGGCGGAAATCTGGTCGTTATCAGACACCAATAAAACCGGGTCATTGTTGTTTCCGGAATTCGCTTTGTCGTTGCATTTGTGCAACTTATCGTTGAAAGGGGAGTCGTTACCAGCCACGGTGCCGGAAAAGTGGATGAATGAGGTCAAAAGCTTCGTGGATGCGATCAATTTCAGCATTCCCGAGGACCCCTCAAAGATCTTGCAGAACACTCCCTTTGCTCCCAAACAAGACGATTGGATGGCTCCACCAGCGACCTCCTTTCAACTGCAGGCCACGGGCTTTGGTTTTCAGCCTCAAACCTCAAGTTTCCAGCCTCAAACCACCGGGTTCCAATCTGGTGGCTTACAGGCTCAACAGACAGGTTCTGGGTTCCCTGGAACCACCTTTGGCAATAATGTCCCTCAACCTCCCTTATCGTCACATAGAACCGGCGGGGGGACGTTGGTCCCCTTACAACCGCAGCAAACTGCAGGTTTGATCCCTTCACAGAGAACGGGGTCTTTTCAGCCTCCGTTGGCTTCCCAGAACACCGGAGGATTGGCTCTCAGACCGCAAGGAACGGGATTCAATGGCCTCGCACCTCAGGGGACCGGTTTCGGCCTCAATCCTCAAAAAACCGGGCCTCAGTATGGATTCCAGACCTCCTTCCAGCCTCAGCCAACGGGTGGTTTTCAGCCACAGCCAACGGGAAGTCAACCTCCACCAACAGGCTTCCAACCTCAACAAACAGGAGGCTTTCAACCCCAACAAACAGGATTCCAACCCCAACAAACAGGCCTACAACCACAACAAACAGGCTACTTGCAAAGCCAGCCCACCGGCAAGCCAGGGCAATGGGGATTTGTTTCCATGCCCACCGGTGGTATTCCTGGCTTGAATGCCATGGAACTGCACTTTTTGCCCTCGTCTCAAGGCTCCTCCAACAACTTACAGAACGTCATGGGAGGCAACTTGAAGCAAAACGTCACTTGGGCCATTACCAAGCAGGAAAAACAGATCTATGACGGTATTTTTAACGCTTGGGACAGTTCTAAGCGCGGTTATGTCGATGGAGAGGTGGCCATAAACATTTTTGGCAAATCCGGGTTGTCGAGACCGGATTTGGAGTCGATATGGACCTTGGCGGACGGTAGTAACCGGGGGAAACTCAATAGGGATGAGTTTGCGGTAGCCATGCATTTGGTTTACAGACGTTTAAATGGTTATGATGTTCCCTTGAGATTACCACCAGAATTGGTACCTCCTTCGAGCAAAAATATCCAAGAATCGTTCGACTCGTTGAAGCAGTCGATTAAAGGCAGTAAATCAGTATCCAGAACCAACACCTCGAGTAACCTCACCAAGACCGACGGAAGCAGATTCAAAAATGACGACGATTCAGTGGGATATGTATCCAGCACCCGTCATAGAAGCAGAAGCGGCGGTGAACCTCCTTCAACCAGCAGCGTGAAAACTTCCAAAGACGCCAATTTGACCGTTGACGAGCTCAAGAAATTGATCAGGGAGAAGAAAATCCTCTTGGATGCCATGGACGCTTCTGATGAGGATGCTGCTATCACCAAAACCCGCACAAAGAACAAAAACTACGAGGAGATCGAAAGACTCAAAAGACAGATCAAAGGCGTTCAAGATCAATTGGAGTCTTCTGCTGCGGGAACTGCTTCCTTCGATGAAAAAAAGCAGCTTTTGGCCAGATCAGACCAACTCACCAAAGACGTGGTACCCGGTTTGATTTCAAAGATCTACGAGGTTCATGACCAGATAGCAAAGCACAAAATCGAGGCCTTCAAGTTGAAACTACTCAAATCCCACCCAGATTGGAAACCCGAGAGCAGCGAGGCCGATATTATAGGCACGGGACCTAATGGAGAAGTCACGGAGGCTGACAGGAGGAAATTCAAGTCCAAACAGTTATTAAACCAAAGAATGGCAGCTTTGACAGGAAAGTCTTACGGAAGCAAAGGTAAGAACGAAGATCTCGACAACCAGTTGCACCAGACCATCGAGACCTTTAACAAAGAGAAGGAGGGACAATCGGGAATGATCAAAGATATCGCTGACAGCATCAAGGATTTAGAAGATAGTTGCGTGGCCAATTTGCA
>JAKUAE010000029.1:0-160859 GCA_030579195.1 Yamadazyma diospyri | reverse complement strand
AACCGGAGATTGGAACGAATGGAACGGATTTAGGGTTGTAACCAACTTTTTTGACGAAGTTGGAGGTTTCCTTGACGATTTCATCGAATCTGGCTTTGTCCCATTTGACGGAATCCATCTTGTTAACGGCAACAATCAATTGTCTAACACCCAAAGTGTAAGCTAATAAAGCGTGTTCTCTGGTTTGACCATCTTTGGAGATACCGGCTTCGAATTCACCAACACCACCAGCGATAATCAAAATAGCACAATCAGCTTGAGAAGTACCAGTAATCATGTTTTTGATGAAATCTCTGTGACCTGGAGCATCAATGACGGTGACGTGGTATTTTGGAGTTTCGAATTTCCATAAAGCGATATCAATGGTGATACCTCTTTCTCTTTCAGCCTTAAGTTTGTCCAAAACCCAAGCGTATTTGAAAGAACCTTTACCTAATTCAGCAGCTTCCTTTTCGAACTTTTCAATGGTTCTTTTATCGATACCACCACATTTGAAGATCAAATGTCCGGTGGTGGTTGATTTACCTGAATCGACGTGACCAATAACAACAACGTTAATGTGAGTTTTTTCTTTACCCATGTTAGATAGTTTACTTTAAATGAAAAAGATGATGAAAAAAAGAAGAGAAAAAAAAAGGAGAATTCGATGAGGATTTAAATGAAAATTTTTTTCCTGCAATTTGGGCCACGCACTTCGGATCTGATAGTGCTCATCTCAAAACTGGGGTTTCAGCCCTGGGGGAGGGGATTGCTGCGTTAGTGGTAAATTGTCGCTATTTATTTCCGTTTGGTGCTAAATGGCCACCTTCTTCGCCCTATTTTGTTATTCATCGACTCACTGATTTGGACTAAATGATAATTTGTGACTGCGGTTTCACCTTTCGCTATTATAATTTTGCAGCCGTACAGAATTCAAGGGTTTTGGAGAGGCTAATTAACTACCGTATTGCGGAATGTTGTTTGATAATATGTTCGTAATTCGTTACATCTATAAGCTTTGTGAGGTTAGACACTGTGAGGTGATTTGATTCATGATTTCTTGGCCCTTTTACCATAACCAATGCCTAAATCAAAGTCGATATCATCGATCACCCCTTCGCTTTCAACTCCATTGACGCTTTCGTTGTTGGTGACTAATTTACCAAATTTCCGCTTGATTTTCTTCGGTGATGGTAATTTCAAACTGTCGCTCTCGGTGGTTTTCATCGAGTCCTCATCTTCTTGAGGGTTATAGTATAAACACCATTTGGTATCATTGATCTGACCTGTCTCATAAGCAAACCTTGCCAGTATTATTGGTATTCCCCACGTTTTGGCTGCCAGGACTTTATTCTTGGTGGACACTATGTTGATAGAATCGAAAGGCGATCTCATTATCGAGTCATCGAATTCAAATAATTGTTTCGGTAATTGATCGTGAAAAATATTGATATTTATGAGTAAGACATCGGTTTTGGCGTTGAATTTCGGGGATATTGTGAACCCTTTATGGGTGAGTAACTTCCTGATGTGGAGATCCTCCACCCCTTTGAACCCACTCAAGCTTATTGTTTTATTGATAGGGGTTTCAACCGGTGAAACAGGCTCTGACCACATATCAATGGTCAATTTACCATAGAATATTGATCTTTCGATCATCCATTCGGTCCTTACCCCCAGAACTCCTCCAGTTCCGAAAGGAATCAACTTGTAGTCGCACTCTGTATCATTATCGGTGATTGTACCTTCGTTCTTGCTGATTATTTCCCTCAAAATCCTCATTTGAGCTGGACTGAAGAAGAGTAGCTTGAATTTTAACCCATTGAAAACACCTTTGGTGCTCTTCTGGGGTTTCTCATTGGGGAGTCTTATTTCGAGATTCTTTGAATTCATAACCGAATCCCAAATATCGATTTTGGTCTTTTTGATCTTGTTGGTGGTGGTAGCTGCCGTAGTCACTAGGGGGTTGGCAAGGACTTTAGATGCTATAGGAGCTTCGATGGGCTTGTTATAGTTGGGATAGTTTTCAAGTAAGTAATCATCAAACGGTAGAGCCATCCCTCTACTGATTGAAAACGATATATATATGGGGTGCACCACAGGAATCCCCCACTCCAAGGCTTTTTCGTATCGTTTTCCAGTCTTCACATTGGTGAGTAAACAAGAAGACCCCGAGGTCAAGGTTTTGGACAACTCGCCCCCGTTCGCATTCACTACCCTCTGCAAATCTAGATTATCGATAAATAAATCATCCGATTTCGTGTGGGAAATGGAAATGGTCAAAAGATCAAACACTCCTAAAGTGAAGTCGTTCAAATTAGTGGTTTTACCCTCTTTGTAGTTCTTATAAAACTCATGGATGGCGTTGTGTTTTAGGTATATTATATCATCACGGTTGTTCAAACAGAACTTGAATTTGTCGGTATTCCGATTGCCCACTATCAAATACTGGACGTCGGAAGTTAGATTCGAGAAATGATGTCCTCCTAGCTCCTTGATCCGGCTATCGATTTCCAATCTATAAGGTGTGGGTATTGCCGTGCAACAGAACACTTTACCCTTAAATATCATGGGTCGCGTTGTTTTTCCATGTCTCAACTTCTGGTTTGTCTCAGGTTTACCCTTCTCAATCGACAAGACTGCCACTCAATGGGCAGCCCTGGTCTAGTAGCGCAAATAGACAAATACACCCAAAATCTTAAAATAGAACAAACCTTAAAAGCTCATGATTTTCACTCTGACACAAGATTGGCACAAGACATTGAGATTTACATTTAAGGTTATTAGCCTTCAAATGATCTGCCTCTTATTTGACGAATTATTTTCCGTCGACTCTTGACATAAGGCCAACTACGGAAAGTAAATATGAATAGAAAAATAGTAGTAGCGCAGTAGTAGTTCATGATAGCAGTATACAATGCTAAAAATAACTACAATAGTAATTAGTCAAATAAGGAGATGTCTCTAAATTCAGGTCCAGAATTTGGTAAAGATACGAACCATGCGCAAGTCGTCCCACATCCCTGTGACATTTAACGCTTCGGGTATTTTTCATGATCAGCGCCTGAGCGCTCCACCGGGTAATCCCACATAACCACGGTTGATCCACTTAACCACGGTTGACTCCTCCCTTGTCTAAATACCGTTAACCCTTTCAATTATGAGCTTTAAGCCGAAACGTCACCGGCTCCAAATTTGAAGCTCAAGGCCAGCAAACGACTTTCTCATGACGATATATCCAGGAAACCCATCGAATTGCACTCATGTCGTGGAGGATTCGAGCAACTGTTTCCAAATAAACTTCGGATTATGAACCTGGTGCTGCTTTACAATTAACCCTAAAATTTTCTCATAACGCGGGTTCCATTGGTTTCCAACGGGTAATCTATGACACTATAAATGCACCGACCTTTCTCTGTTAAATCATCAAATTACAACACATTCGCTATGTTCCAAAAAGTTTTATTTTTATCTTTAGTCTCCTTAGGTTTATCCGCATACACCAACGATACCGTTATCACCACCGACGTCACCGTCACTGACTACACCACCTACTGCCCAGAAAGCACTACCATCACCATCACCAAATGTGACGAGGTTTGTCACCCAACTGAAATCACCGTTACTGCTCCTACCACTGTCACTGTTACTGGTAAATGTATCGTTCCATCGACTGTTGCTCCAGGCCCAGCTCCAACCACCCCAGCCACCGTTGCTGAAGTTTCAAAAGCTTCTCCAACCACCGTTGCTGCCGAATCAACCGCTCCTGCCGTTTCTTCCTTCGAAGCCGGTGCTAACAAGGTTGTCGTTGGTGCTGCTGCTGGTTTAGCTGCCGTTGCTGCTTTATTGTAAGCTGTTTCATTTTCATCTGCTTATAAGCATGATGCCAATTATCGGAATGTTTTGGCTTCTACTGGAAAATTGTATTTTCGTCATTTACGTATTTAGGACTAATTTTTAATATTCTTCGCTGATTACTTGTGTTCGTTTCTGTCGTTGCTCCTTTTTGGTGTCCCAGACATCAAGCACCTTTTACTTTATGACATTCTGCACCTTTCATATCATGACACTCTGCACCTTTCATCTCATGACATTCTGCACCTCTGTATTCATGTAGTCTGCATGCACCCCGCCTCCAATATTATCACGTGATCTCATCTGCAGATATCCGGGTATTCAGGAAGACCTGCGGCATCTGGCATTCTACCAACAAACACTTGGCATTATATATGTACGAGAAATAAGCCACAGAAGAACGCTAAAAAGCCGTTGGAAATATCCTCAAAAATATGTGGCTTCTAAACCGGCCCTCAAATGGATCTAAAGTGTAAGATCAGCCAATCATCCGATCGCCGGTGTGTGACACCGTTTGCGGCCTCATAGATTGTGTTGGCAATTCCAGTTGCAAAAATGCCCGGAATTTGGCAGCCTGTAGCCGCATTCCCAGCCAACTGAAGCCCTCTGCTTTTTCGTTTCAGCCGTTGCCCCAACGTTTTTACTGTGGTTTGGCACCTCATCGCATTCCTGTCTTCTTTAATCTAATCTCATCACGTGCAACACAATCATCGCTTCATTTTTTTTCGCACCCAAATTATATACACGATAGTCATATATAAGAGCCTCGCTAATTCCGTTAATTTATATTGATAATGTCTTTTTTAACTGAGCCGTTATCAAGATTGAAATACGGTTTCCCCACCGAAAGAGTGGTGCCTTACGATAGCGAAATCGTCAAGGAGGAATTGGCTGCTGTCGACAGCGACGTAGAACCAGAAACCAAGATAGAATATAGAGATGAGAAGGGAAGAAAATGGTGGAAATTCTTCGATGAGTACGAATACAGATCCAACAAATATACCAGAGGGAAGCATAAGTGGTACAAATGGTACAACGAGAACAACACCCCTGCTGAAAGAAAGTTATTGTTCAAATTGGATATCATGTTAACGTGTTTCTCATTGATGGCGTACTGGGTGAAATACTTGGACCAGACCAACTTGAATAACGTTTATGTGGTAGATGAGTTCAAAACCACCGTAGGTATGCAAGGTAACGATTTGGTCAACACCCAGGTTATGTTTAATATCGGTAACATTATTTTCCAGATTCCTTTCATTTACTTGTTGAATGTTGCTCCTTTGAACTATCTTTTGCCCGGGTTTGATATTGCCTGGTCCATTGTCACCATTTGTTTAAGTCAAACCAAAAATGTCCCCACCTTGAAAGGTTTGAGGTTCTTGATTGGGGCTTTGGAATCGCAAGCCTACTATTCATATCATTTCCTTTTCGGGTCTTGGTTCACAGCTGATGAGCTCTCAAGAAGAGCTATGATCTTCTATTTCGGCCAATACTTAGGAGTGTTGACCTCGGGTTTATTGTCGGGGGCTATTGTTAGAAACTTAGAGAATGTGGGTGGTTTAGCATCCTGGCAATGGATTTTCATCATTGATGGTTTGATCTCATTGGCCGTGGGTCTCATTGGTATTTTTTCGATTCCAGGTACCCCAGCCAACTGTTACTCTATTTTCTTGACTGACGAAGAAATCACGTTGGCCAGAAGAAGATTGGAGAAGAACAACGTGGGCAGTAAACATAAATACAATTTCAAGGACATGATCGATTTCAAATTGTGGAAAGGCATATTGACGTCTTGGGAAATCTACGTGTTGTCTTTGTGGAACATGTTCTTGTGGAATAACTCCAATGCTGCCAGTGGTTCGTACATCTTGTGGTTAAAGTCCTTGGTCAAAAAAGATACTAATGGAGCCACCATTCCCCGTTATTCTCCAGGTGATCTTCAAGATAAATCTGCCTTGACTCCTGGTTTAGGTTTGGTGTGGTTGTTTGTTACTTGTACAGCCGCTGATTTATTCCATTCCAGATGGGCTGCCATTCTAGGCTCCCAGATATTCAATATTGCTGGTAATGCGATTTTGGCCACTTGGGACGTCAAGGAATCAACTAAATGGTTTGCTTGGTGCGTGCAATACTTCGGTTGGGCTTGTGCTCCTGTGGTGTACTCCTGGCAGGGGGATATCTGCAGAAGGGACCAAAGAGCCCGTTCGATTGTCCTTATCATCATCAACGCTCTTGCCCAGAGTACTACTGCTTTTATGGCTGTTATCGTGTGGAAAACTGTCGATGCTCCCAAATATTTCAAGGGTTTCACCTTCACCGCTTGTTGTGCTGGTGCCTTGATCCTTTGGACTTTCTTGGTGCTTTACTTGTATAAGCGTAACGAAAAGAAAAAGGCCATTGAAAATGGTATTTACCTTTACGACTCGTCGAACCCCGATGACATCCCCGAAGCAGTCAGGTCTGACGACAGTGTGGCTGAAAAGGTCGAGGAGAACATCCAAAATAAGGAAGTGCACAGTGAGAGCTCAACAAACTAAATAGAGGTATGTTTATAGATTAATTAATATGGAGAATTGCGAATTTCACTTTTGGCTGCGAATCCTCTATTCGGCTGCAAATTTTTCGGCAAGTCTCTCAGAACCTCCTCCATGATTTGAAGAGATAGGCAGAGGAAAAACTCATAAATAAAGGTTTCGTTAAACTAAACACCTAATCCTCCTCGTCTTTATCATCACTAATCCTAGAAGCATTTTCGATCATTTCTGTTTCTGGTTTGTCCAAGTACTTAAATTTACCCTTAGAATAGTCAATTCTGTTGACTTCTGAGTGATCAGGACACAAGATATGTCCTCTTCTACCAATTAAGTACCAAGGCAAGTTGAATAACTCCTCCATACTTTCCAAGGACCTACCACTGACTTCTGGAATAAAGAACCAGGCCCATGCAAGAGAAATCACATTAACCCCAACGAACAAGAAGAAAGTTCCGTAAGGCTTCAACGACAATAACATCTTTGGCAACGCTTTCGAATTACCGTATTGGTTAGCGAAATGCAACACCATAACCAACGATTGAGCGAACGAACGCATATGCAATGGGAAAACTTCTGACCCGACCAAGTACTGCATTGAGTTAAAACCAGACACCCAACCAATACCACTAAAGTAGATTGCTGCCATAGCAAGTTTGGAGGCCCGCACCTGGGAACCAGTCAATTCCGAAGCATCTTCGGTCGTAGCTGCCTGTGGAACAATGACTAAAAACAAGGCGAAGATCAAAAGGGAAAAAAGTTGGATAGTAATACCAAGGTAAAGCGACTTTCTTCTTCCCAAGAAATCAATAAGGAAAAATGCAGCGAAGTAAGCACATACGAACTTGACCACCCCTAAAATAGCAGTCCACTTCAAGGTGTCAACACCCTTTATACCACTAAGACCAAACAATTCCGGAGCGTAAATGGTAACTGAGTTAGCCCCTGACCATTGTCCCAAAACTTGCATCAAAAGACACAACACAAAGAATCTATAGCTCAAAGATTTCGACTTCAAGATTTCAATGGGTAATCTCCAGATGGTAGCGCCTTCTTTGGCCAATCTTTCCTGTTCAACTTGTTCGGTAATATCGGCAATTTCTCCGATCAAATATGGATGCGAACTCGAAACATGTCTCAATTTAACCATTGCATCTACTGCTTCTTGGTTTCTACCCACTTTGATAAACCATCTGGGACTTTCAATGCAGAAGAAAAAAGACATCACAAAGATGATCACGGAAAACATGAGTTTAATCGACGTTGGCAAGATCCACTGGGCGTTGCTAGTGGTGGAAATGTTAATGGCAGTTCCGTAGTTGGCTAAATAACTCAACATCACCCCGAGATAAACGGCACCAGCGAAGATACAATTGGTCAACCCTCTAATGGCTTTTGGTGTCACCTCAGAAATATAGGTTGGCCCTATAGTCGTTGTCAAACCAACAGCCAACAATCCTTCCAAAAGTCTTCCCGCGTAAAGCTGCCCCACATGCTTACTGGTAATCTGAATAATAACCGAAACGGCCCACCCCACACAAGCAACCTGCAAACTTTTAACTCTTCCGATCTTATCCACCAAAATACTGGCAATTATAGCCCCACCAATACTGCCCAACTGGACCATGGATGTGATATTGGACTTCAAATTGGCAAGCTCATCGGGGGTTTTGTTAGGATCGGCCAAACCAAATAATTCTTTGAATGACGGCTGGACAGCAATACCTGCCACGTTTCCCTCATCCAAACCTCTGGCAGCACCCAATACACCAAACACAAATATACTCATGTACAAAGTCCAGTTATAGATTTCGGGAGGCGAGTGGGTGTCGACGATTCTCCATTGAAATTTCGGCTTTTCGGGTTGTAAAAATTCGATGTTTTCATCTTCGGTAACTTGCGCTGTTTGCTTTTGGGGAAGAGTGTTTTCCACTCTCTTCTCTTCGATCTCCATTATTCCCGATACGTCAAATTCAAATTAGGATACCAAGAATTATTACCAAGAATTTTTCAAGAGATTTTCGTCTTTAAATAACCACATTAAAATGTGGGGAAGTGCACGGACAACGTTCCGAGTTACGCCATAGGGGGGGTTAATACACTAACAATTGTGTGCGGAATTCATAATCTCAGCCCAAAATTTTTGGCGTGCAGGACTTCGGGATCCTGCGTGGAAGAGTGAGGGGTGGGGAAACGCGGGAAAAATCGCTCTTACACCGAATAGGTATCTCTAGCCAATAATATCACAGGTAATGTCATGAAGCCTGCCTTTTTGTACTAGAGCACTATTGTGTTCGGTGGCTGTATACGAAAATTAGAGAAAGACTGTTGAATTCGGGATGCTAAATGAAGAACCTTAGGGAGTCTCCCAACGTTTGCAGCACCAAATCTGCAGCACCGAATTTAACTGTTTACCCCACATTTGCTCCGGGAGGTAGTGCGATCCCTAAAGTTAATGAGTATCCGGAGCCCATTTTTTAGCTAATTGGGTGAAGTACTTTACAACTTCTCAATTCTACCACTAGAGCACATAAATCGGCTCAGTTGTATCTAAATTCTTATATTGACAATGTTTTCAACCGTCTCTTGAGAATTCAGACCTAGCATTTATGCCTCGAGTTTTGTTGCCGGGAAATTTCAATAAAATAGTATGGCACAACTAAGTCGAACAGTTATCTCCAGACTATTAAGCTCCAATTCATATGGTACAGGGGTACAATTGAAAATGTCACAAGTAGAAAGTAATAACAGTCAACAATAGAGCTTTGCTTCTTTGCCATATTTCATATCATTTCATATGCTCGATCGAGAAAAGAGATATTGACAGGGAGCTGAGAAACTTTGGACCTTAACGCTACATCATGACATCCATTGGCATGTCAAAAATTAGGTTGGTGAAGGTCTTTGATAATGACTTGATATCTATAGAGGAGGCAATCATTGCAAAGAATGAACTGTTTAACAAGGAGGAAGCTATTTGGAAGTTATTTATGGGAGTTAAAGGACTTGAAAATAACGTATGAGAGTTTAGTTCCCTAAACCCAAAAAATTTTGTGCAGAATATGCGAGCAGCAGATCCAAAGCTGTTTTCTTGAGAAACACACCGACTTGTGTATCGTTGAACATAGAACTAGCGAAGTTCTACAGCTATGTCACGATTTAATTAATGACCAAAAAGATCAAATTTTAAAGATTTTTTAAAGCTTGTATCAGCAGGCGTATTACCCTATACTGCCAAATCTTTCCCAGAATTCATGGAATGATCCAATATCCTCATTGTTGAAGTTTTAAAGAGTGGTTACTAAAATAAAACGATTCATTGATTCCTTGTGTGTGTCATGATTCTAATATTTAGATTAGCTCGGAAGACCTTCAAATTGGCCGCCAGATTGGTCATATGTATCTTTGATCCCCAGAAGTAATCTAAGCTCGTTATTGTTTCTATTAGAACGTGTAGAGGTTGAATACTCATTGGGCCGATTCCTTCCTACGGTTCAAATGACGATTTCCATCGGAGTCAAAGACTCAACACGCGCTTTCAACGACGTATCAAAATGCTAGGGGCCTTCTCAAAGTGAGCAAGGGTGTGAAACCTCCCTTGAAAATTCACAATTCGTTACACATCACCATTCAGATATAAACACAAGCGAGTTGTTCAGCAATTTGACTTCCGGCGAAAAAACCAACTAATCAAGAGCTTAAGAACAGATGATCTTGGATTGCAGAAATAATTACCTCCTCCACGTCCCGGAAGACCCGCTAGTGGTTCGCTAGAATCCGCAGGTAGTGTTTCAGCCTTCAAAAGCCCCATGCCGTTTAACTCGACCCACAATTTCTTCCAGGAATTTGGCTGAACTCTTTGATGCTAAATTGCACAATAGGAAAAGAAGCAGTAGCGGGTGGTTTTATACTTCAAGAATCCAGCCCTTCGTACGTACCTGCATACAAGTCCAAGATCTACTCCTTTCACTTTGCCATTTTCGGCAGACCTTTGTGGCGGCCTTGGCCCAAGTAAGGCGGACCCAAAATTCCCGTCTACCGTAGAATCTCGCAACTTCGCAGTTCTTTATTACTCAGTTCAAGGGTTATTATCAAAGGTTTCTACAGAGGTGGCTCAGATGATGCGATGAACCTGGTGATTTGAACACGTTTCCAGATGGCAGCCCGAGTCAGATGTGTGGTTTACAATTGCTTCGATCTGCACTTATAACTTCTGCGTCTACGGACTCCAGACTGCGATTATTAATCCGCCGTATACGAGTCGTGTCGCGAGGATTTGTAATCGCAGATATTTACGCAGCCTCGCGACGACATCACAATGTGCCTACAGACGGAAGCTATTTAGTCCGCACATTCAAACACCGTCGAAGCCATTCATTCCGTCACTTTTGGCTCTCACTTTTCGGCGCTGCTACAACGTGGCATTACGAACATGGAGGTTATGCTGATTATGCATAACAAACCACACCCAAAGAGCCAAACATCTCGGAAATTAAAATAGCTTCCGCCCTTCCGAAAATGTCGCGAAGTCAAACTACTGCAGATCCCGTCTCCGTTGGGTAAATCCGACGATCAGGCTGTGGCCATTGGGTCTAATATTTGGATACTTTGCAGGAATGTCTCTCAAAAATACGGAGACATCGAACGGAGGGCAATTTGAGGTCCGTCAATTATTTAAGCTTTGGGGTATAAATATCGCCCTACCCCTCTGAATATTTCCACCTGATTAGTCTAACTAGATTTCCGACGATATGAGTCAAGCCCCAAGGCCTGAAACGTCTGAAGAGATGTATGAGGATGCTTCAGTTCACTCGAATTCCATTGAGCGCTACAACGGGCTTACCGAGCAAGCCAATTCCCAAATCCAACAGTTGGCTCGAACCGTCAGCCACCAGACCTTCCATTCTTCAGAAATAGAATCTGCCGGTGATTTGATTCGATATTTGTCACACATGTCGCAGGTGCCAGGGGTGGAGACATTCAACCCTGATGCCATCGATGAGAGGCTTAACCCCGATTCCGACAGCTTCGATGCTAAATACTGGGTTAAGAACTTGAGGAAGTTGAGAGATTCCGACGAGGACTACTACAAGCATAACAAATTGGGGGTCGGCTACCGGAATTTGACTGCTTCTGGTATTGCCACCGATTCCGATTATTTGGCTACGGTCGATAATGGGGTGTGGAAGTTCTTGAAAGACAATTACAACAACTTTTTCAACGACAAACCGGAGCGGTACTTCAACATCTTGAAGAGCATGGACGCATTGATGTTGCCTGGGGAAGTGACTGTCGTTTTGGGGCGGCCTGGGTCTGGGTGTTCCACATTATTGAAAACCATTGCCTCGCAGACGTATGGATTCAAAGTCGACCCCGAAAGCCAGATTTCCTACGACGGGATGACCCCCAAGGATATCGAAAACCACCACCGAGGGGATGTGATCTATTCTGCGGAAACAGACATCCATTTCCCCAAATTGATGGTCGGTGATACCTTGGAGTTTGCGGCTAGAATGAGGACCCCTCAGAACAGAGGAAACGTCGACCGTGAAACCTACGCCAAACACCTCGCTGCGGTTTATATGGCTATGTATGGGTTATCCCACACCAGATTCACCAAAGTGGGAAACGACTTTGTTAGGGGGGTTTCCGGTGGAGAAAGAAAGCGAGTGTCGATTGCCGAGGCTTCGTTATCAGGAGCAAACATCCAGTGTTGGGATAATGCCACCCGAGGCTTAGACGCTGCGACTGCGTTGGAGTTCATCAAAGCGTTGAAGACGTCAGCCACCGTCATGGAATCGACCCCTTTGATTGCGATCTACCAGTGTTCTCAGGATGCCTATGATTTGTTCGATAATGTCGTTTTGTTGTACGAAGGGTACCAGATCTACTACGGAAAAGCTCAACATGCCAAAAAGTTTTTCGAGGATATGGGTTATGAGTGTCCTGCCAGACAAACCACTGCGGATTTCTTGACCTCCATCACCAGTCCTGCCGAAAGGAAGGCCAAGGAAGGCTTTGAGCATAAAGTTCCCCGAACTGCACAAGAATTTGAAACTTACTGGAAAACTTCCCCCGAATACCAAGTTCTATTGACCAGAATCGACGACTACTTCAAAACCTGTGAAACAAACAACACCAAGCAGAAATTCTTGGAAAGCCACGTTGCCAAACAAGCCAACCATGTTAGCTCCTCGTCCCCCTACACCGTTTCATACTGGATGCAAATCAGGTACGTGGCCAGTCGGAACTGGTTGCGAATGAAAAGCGACCCCACGATCCCGGTTTTCTCCATCTTGTCGCAGATCATCATGGCCCTCATTTCCTCGTCGTTTTTCTTCAATTTGCAGCCGGTAACTGACACCTTCTACAAAAGGGGGGTGTCGATGTTCGTGGCGTGTTTTTTCAATGCCTTTGCGTCGTTGTTGGAGATTATGACTCTTTTCGAGGCCAGAGCCATCGTTGAAAAGCACAAACAGTACGCTTTGTATAGACCCAGTGCCGACGGTCTAGCCTCCATCGTCACAGAGTTACCTGTAAAAATGTGCATGTCCATCGGTTACAACTTGATCTTTTACTTCATGGTGCACTTTAGACGTACTCCGGGCAGATTCTTCTACTACTGGTTGATTATGATCTCGTGTACGTTTGCAATGTCGCATATTTTCCGGACCATTGGTGCCATGACCAAAACCATGGCCAGCGCCATGACCATGGCTACCGCCATTTTGATAGCGTTGGTGGTGTTCACTGGGTTTGTCATTCCGACTCCGACGATGTTAGGGTGGTCCCGTTGGATCAATTACATCAATCCCATGGGATATGCGTTCGAAGGCTTGATGGTGAATGAGTTTCACGGGGTGGAGTATGAGTGTTCGCAGTTCATCCCCAGTGGCGGAGATTACGACTCCTTGCCGTTATCTGCGAAGATTTGTTCCGTGGTGGGCGCAGTCCAGGGTTCGAACACCGTCAAGGGAACCGATTACATCCAAAAAAGTTTTGAGTATGTCAACTCACATAAATGGCGGGATTTCGGGATCCTTATCGCTTTTATCATGGGCTTTCTCTTCATATACTTGTTCATCATCGAGAATAACAAGGGTGCCATGCAGAAGGGTGAGATTGTGTTGTTCATGAAGTCGTCTTTAAAACACAAAACAGCTCCAGTTGCTGACGAGGAAAACCATTTGACCATGGAGAAAGTCAGCGACGACCAGTTCGAGTCATCCAGCGACTCAGTCCGGAAGTTTGAGAATGGAAACATCTTCCATTGGAAAAATTTGACCTACCAGGTGAAGGTGAAGAATGAAGATCGACTTTTGTTGAACCAGGTCGATGGCTGGGTCAAGCCGGGGCAATTGACGGCGTTAATGGGGTCATCGGGGGCCGGAAAAACCACGTTGTTGAACACGTTATCGGAACGTTTGACTGTGGGGGTCATCACCGACGGTACAAGAATGGTGAATGGACACCCTTTGGACAGCTCCTTTCAACGGTCGATCGGGTACGCTCAGCAACAGGATGTTCATTTGCCTACCTCCACCGTAAGAGAGGCCTTGCGGTTCTCTGCCTACTTGAGACAGCCCAATTACGTTTCCAAACAGGAGAAGAACGAGTACGTTGAATACGTGATCGACTTGTTGGAAATGACAGCTTACTCTGATGCAGTGGTTGGGGTCGCTGGAGAAGGGCTCAATGTCGAGCAGCGTAAACGTTTGACCATTGGGGTGGAATTGGCTGCGAAACCCAAATTGTTGTTGTTTTTAGACGAACCAACCTCTGGGTTGGACTCTCAGACTGCTTGGTCAGTGTGTAAGTTGATGAGGAAGTTGGCAGACCATGGACAAGCTATCTTGTGTACAATCCACCAGCCGTCAGCCATCTTATTGCAGGAGTTCGACAGATTGTTATTTTTGCAGAAAGGGGGACAAACGGTGTATTTTGGAGATTTGGGCGAAAATTGCAGCACCCTCATCAACTATTTTGAGAGCCACGGCTCCGACCCATGTCCACCTCAAGCGAATCCTGCGGAGTGGATGTTACACGTTGTGGGGGCTGCTCCTGGCTCTCATGCTAAGCAGGACTACTTCGAAGTGTGGAGGAATTCCAACGAATACCAGGAAATCCAGAAGCAATTGTCGTACTTCGAGACCGAATTGTCCAAATTGCCCCGCGAGGAAGATCCAGATTCTCACAAGACCTATGCTGCGCCATTGTGGAAACAGTACTTTCTCGTCACCTCGAGGGTGATTGTGAGTTTCTGGAGAACCCCTAGTTATATTTATTCCAAGTTGTTCTTATCCATCAGTTCCGGATTGTTCATAGGATTTGTATTCTTTAAAGCCAACAACACCATTCAAGGGTTGCAGAACCAGATGTTCTCGGTGTTTATGACGTTTATCTCGTTGTTCACGTTGATCCAACAGTTGTTGCCCTATTTTGTGTTCCATCGTGAAATCTACGAAATCAGGGAGGCTCCCTCCCGTACCTTCTCGTGGGCCAACTTTGTTCTTGGAGTGATGTCGGCCGAGATGATCTACCAATTTGCGGTGGGGACGATCTTTTTCTTCTGTTGGTTCTACCCTGTGGGCTTGTACAAGAATATGGGCTACAACAACGGAACCAGCGAGCGTTCGGCGTTGATTTGGTTATTTATTGCTTTCAACCACGTCTTTGCTTCCACTTTGGGTCATTTGACCATGTCTTTCAACGAGATCGTGGAGAATGCAGGGAATTTGGCGATGTTCTTGTTGACTATTTGTTTCAACAACAACGGGGTTTTGGTGCAGTATAATGATATTCCGGGGTTCTGGAAGTTTGTGTATCGCGTCAATCCGTTCACTTACATTGTGCAGGGGGTTCTCGCTGCAGGGTTGGCTGATGCTCCTGCTTACTGCGCTGACTACGAATTGCTCAAGTTTAGTGCTCCAGATGGCCAAAGTTGCGGCAGTTTCATGGGCCCGTTCATTGAAAGTGCTGGCGGGGCCTTGATGAGCAATTCCACTGCTTCGTGTGAATATTGTGCCTATACGTCCACCAATCAGTTCTTGGACAGGATCAGTGCCAGTTATCACGAGAGATGGCGGAATTTCGGTATTTTGTTGTGTTTCATTGTGTTCAACTTGGCGTTGACGGTGTTTTTCTATTGGTTGGCCCGGGTTCCTAAGGGTTCCAGACAGAAGAAGAAGTAGTTTGTATATATGCTGTGATTGTGTCTCCGTGCTCCTGTCTCTGTCTGTCTCCGTCTCTTCTTTTGTTATTTTTGGCTTATTGTTGTCTTAGTTTTGTCTTCTTCTGTTGTCTGTGTTGTCTTCGGTAGTCTTCGGTAGTCTTCGGTAGTGATGTCTCTTTTGTTGTCTCTTGTTTCCCGCTGTCTGTTTTGTCTATTTTTCGCAGCTCCGCTTAAAGCTCGCTCAGCTACCGGGGACTTCACTAAATTGGTGCGAAACTCTTGCCCAGCCGCCAGTCAGCAGCGCGTACCCTCCAGCCAAATACCCCCAGTTCTAGTTCCCACTCTAAATGAACCCAAGCCTTAAAAACTTATCATTGCCTCATACAAGTCACTCATTAATCTCTCATCCATTCGGGTATTCTTTGCGAGGGCCCCACAATTGAAACTCGCTACGACTATCACGATGGAAAGCCAAAATTAACACCTCTGCAAGACATTTTGGGAAATTATGAATATATACCTTCTGAAATTGGCTTTGGCTTTTACTCTCGAATTCTGTGCCTTTTCTCTGTACTTCTTCGTCTTTCTCTAGCTCTCCACTACTATATCTCTGCTCTTCGATCTCCAATTCTGGCCTTCACTCTTACAAATGTTCTAAGCCTCTGTCTCCTTTTCATTTTCGACCATTTAGTCAGTTTCTCCTGTCGTTTTGTGTAATATTTGAATCAATGTCAATACCTGTTTATCGATGTACTTCACCAATTGTGTTGTATACGCTAACCAACAGCTACCAATCGGCCGCCACAGTCTCGAATAGCTTTCGGAGGTGCTACCCGTTGTAGATCAGTTGAAACTAGGCAGTGGCACCCCAGCAAACTGAAAAGTGTCGAATTTCATTTGGGCAGGTGTACGGGTGTGGCAGTCCCCTCGAGTCCCATTGAGAGTGTATTGAGAGTGTATTGAGAGTGTATTGAGAGTTTTTTTGCTCTTCGGTAATTTACCATAAAACAGACTATCTTTAATTAGAAAAATATTCTGGATGAGCCAGTTTAACTTGACATAGCAAGACTCACAGTGACACGGAGAAATATTTGTTAGAACACTTGGGTGCCAAAATGAGCTGTTAACCAGATATTCAGAAAAAGGTAGTTTGGCTTACAAGACAAGTAAATATGAAAGCACAACCCAGACGGAGAGTATTCACAACGACCTTAAGTCCTGTGTCTTTTGGCCTTATCCTGTCCTTTTGACTTGAAATTAGGTGTTTTTGTGCCTTTCTGTACCGTTATTACCATTCTGTACCAGTGCGTTCCTTGGTGCTGTTCACATATTAACTCCAGATATAGATATGTGTAGGTACATCAAAGATAATATACAATATAAACCTAGAATATATATAAGTCCAGAATATTGTTATACCTTTGCTCTGTCTTCTCTCCTCCTTCTCTCTGCCTTTCTGTCTCTCGCAATTCAAATCATCCTTAACTCCGGCACCATCCCGTGTCAAGGCCACCACGCCTGAAAGTGTGCTCTCTCAGAAGGATAAGTTTGCGCGGGACAGAAATCTTTAGGTGGAGCTGCCTGTCAATTCCTTGTGAATCTGCCGATGCTGGTGCAGTAGTAGACACTGTATGAGAAATTAGAAGGAGAACATTCGAATTGAGCATATATTAGTCTTCTTCCTTCTCTTCACTGATTCTGGAAGCATTTTCGACCATTTCTGTTTCTGGTTTGTCCAAATACTTGAATTTGCCTTTGGAATAGTCGATTCTGTTAACCTCTGAGTGATCAGGACATAAAATGTGGCCTTTTCTACCAATCAAGTACCAAGGCAAGTTAAACAACTCTTCCATACTTTCCAAAGACCTACCACTGACTTCTGGAATACAGAACCACGCCCAGGTCAAAGCAAGAAAGTTGACAGCAACGAAAAAGAAGAAGGTTCCATATGGCTGTAAAGTTAACAACATCTTTGGGAGTGCTTTAGAATTACCGTACTGATTGGCGAAGTGAATAACCATAGTCACTGATTGAGCAAACGACCTTATATTGATTGGAAAGATTTCTGAGCCGATCAAATATTGCATTGAGTTGAAACCAGTAACCCATCCAAGACCACTGATGTAAATGGCAGCCATGGCGGCTTTTGATGCGTGTAATTGCGAGGGGGACAAATCAGAAGCTTCCTCGTGTTCCAAAGCAGCTTCTGGAACCAATAATAAGAACAAAGCAAAATATAAAAGGGCAAGCATTTGAATAGTTATACCAATGTAAAGGGTTTTTCTTCTTCCCAAAAAGTCGATGATGAAGAATGCTGAAAGGTAAGCACCAATGAACTTGACCACACCCAAAACAGCAGTCATTTTCAAGGTGTCAACACCCTTTATACCACTGAGTCCAAACAACTCTGGGGCATAGATTGTGACGGAATTTGCACCTGACCATTGTCCCAAGACGTGAATCATAGCAGAAAGCATGAAAAACCTGTAACGAATAGAACTTGATCTGAACATTTGCAAAATCAACCCCCAGATAGAGTTTCCTTCCTTTGCCATTTTCTCTTGTTCGACCTGTTCGGTAATATCTGTTATTTCACCGATGATGTAAGGGTGGGTTTCTGGCAAATTCCTCAATTTAGCTAAGGACTTGACTGCCTCTTCGTTTCTCCCAACCTTTATATACCATCTTGGACTTTCAATACACAAGAAAATCGACATGATGAAAATTGAACCTGCAAAAATAATTTTGAGAGAATTTGGGATGATCCATTGGGTGTTAGAATCCTGGGAAATGTGAACAGCTGTGGCGTAATGGGCGAAATAACTCAACATTATACCCAAGTAAACCGCACCAGCAAAAATGCAACCTGCCATTCCTCTGACTGCTTTGGGAGTGACCTCGGAAATATAGGTAGGTCCAATAGTAGTGGTCAACCCAATTGCTAACAATCCCTCTAATAACCTACCAACATACAATTGGCCAAGTTTTTTACTGGTAATTTGAATGATGACAGCCATAACCCAGCAAATACACACCGCTTGCATACTTCTGACTCTGCCAATTTTATCTACCAAGTAACTAGCAATAATGGCACCTCCAATACTACCCAATTGCACCATAGCAGTGATATTGGATTTCAAGTCGGCGATTTCATGTACTGTTTTATTGGGATCGTCCAAACCAAATTGACGTCTAAAAGATGCTTGGACCGCAATCCCTGCAGAATTAGCCTCATCTAAGCCTCTTGCCGCTCCTAAGATTCCAAAAACGAAGATACTAGCGTACAAGGTCCAATTGTAAATCTCGGGTGGCGAATGGTTATCGACCACTCTCCAGGAAAACTTTGGTTTTTCAGGTTCTAAAAACTCAACGTGTTCTTCAACCACTTGTTGGTTTGAACCCGGCTTTTCGGTTTGCTGAACTTCTGTGATTGTCATTATCGCTAAAATGTTAGCGTTTCCCCGGATTTTACATTGTTTTAATACTAAACGAACAAACCCCAGACTCAACAAGAGATGTGGAGTAATCTCGGAGTACCAAGCTTTTTGTCATTTGCACCCTCAATTTTGGACCAGAATAACAAACCTGTGGAGTGGGATGTATTATTTGACGTCTTGGCAAGCCCCTCTTCAAAATGCAGATCGCTGCACAACTCACCCCCACCGGGAATTCCAGGAATTGAAAAAAGCAATCTAGCAAACGCCTTTGTGATAGCTACAATAAATTATCATGCTCTTGACTTTTGGTATCTTTGGCATAGTTGATGTCCGCTTCAGCAACAGTGCATATTTGAGGGAGACTAAAAAATAGGTTCAAACTTATGTCGCGTAGAATTGACAAATTGGGAAAAAAAGGCTAATCTCACGTCAATGTCACAAATTCTGGAGAACCCCACTATTATCCCGGCATAAGAATTTCCTCCGGGACGCCCCTTAAAGTTTCTCCACAATTTCGCTATTTCAGCTCGGCCAACAAAACAAACCAAAGTTGGGGAAATATATCGGAAATGGTCTAAATTCCATATCAGAGCTCATTACTATCAAACCTTGCTTGGTTTCGGGCCACTGTGTGCTGCGCGGCAACCGGACTTAAACATTTTCTTGTCTAAAATACGAAAATGGTCCAATTATTTAATTGGTTACCAATAGGCTGGATTTCCAATCGCCCTGTATGTGGAACCTCTATTATCATTCCGTCTATACAGAACCTTCTTACATCATCTGATAAGTCCTCGAATATCAACGAGATCCCCGAATTTTGAATTTTTCGGTAAGTAACTTTCGGGTTGTTTATGTGTGCTCCTTTGTTGTAGACTTCCTGCATCACCGTCATGATGTCGACATCAGTGTTGAAGGAGATAAAAAAGAGCGTGTCATCGTAGATGGAACCTTTGGGAGATATTTTGAATGTGGGCTCGAATCTCGTAGATGGTGTCACTAGCCAATAACTATAGGGGCCACGATAAGCATCGTTTTCAATATTGGTAATCCCAGGGTATTGTTTGGGCGATTGCAAATTCTGCATGGCAGCCATTTTGAACCTGTCGAGACCATGTTTCCTCAATTCTGGGGTATCGCTATCAGCCACCAACGATGCATGAAACCCCCAGGAAAACACCACTACAAACTTATAATTGCGGGGCATTAGCTTTACTCGTCTAGACTGCTGGAGTTGCCAAGTGTTGGGGGGTAAATTGATATTGTATAGGTTGAAAGGATGGATTGAGGGGTTCAGGAACAATTTGGCAATAGACTTGAACTCATCGTCCCCGATAGAGAGAGCCAAACTGTTGCCTGTGCCGAAAGGAATGTTCACAACGGTTATTTCCCCCTCGCTACCACTCAAGGAATTCAAAAACTCGTTTACCGATGTATCACCGCTGATCAATATTACTAGGTAGTTGCCATTGGATAAATCTGAGGCGATTTTGGAAATAGCATCAGCCGAATCGGTCAAAAAATACTCATGTTGGATCTGGAACCTCTCCAACAATACCTTCAAAACTGGATTATATATATCACGATTCTCTCTACCGGTCCCGGAATTACTGGAGTCGATAACAATTGTGTTTCTTTCTTCGAAAACTGCAAGACTCAATTGAGGAGAGACACAGGACTCGTACCGTAAACTATACCCGTCGTCTCCCTTCACTCCTATGATCAATTGGTCGCCGTAAACTAAAGGATGTTCCATTGGTGATGCTAATGCGAAAAGCCCGATTCAACACCACAACCACACACCGGTGCACCAATATTGTGGCATTACAGTTGACAACGAGAACACGGAAATAGAATATAGAAAATGAAGAGAAAACGACCAGAATCTCTATTCGTTATGCATTACCTTTCGTATTCCTATCTATCGTTACTCATTATTCTTATATACTTCTTGGGGATTCAGGAGGAGTCAACAACTTATCATGGAAGAAATCAACCTTGATGATGTTATTATACAATTCCCTCAAATCCACTCTGTCATTAGGATTCAATTTAAACACCTTATTCAATAAGGCATTAAATTCATTGGAGATTGGTAATATTTTCCTTAAGATCGACTTATTGTTGTAGATGTAAGTCTGGAAAACATCATTGTTGTTTGGGATGATTGAGCTGTTTGGCCATGGGTTTCTTGCACAAACTATGTTGATGATCAAGATTCCAATGGACCAGATGTCTCCCTTTAATGTGGGGAAGTATAACAACTCGTCTCTTTTTTTGAATTGGGATAAATCAATTATGGAGTTGATGTAATCGTTCTTGGTATAATTGACGATTCTTTCAGGGGCCATGTAGAAACTGGAGCCTCTGCAGCTATTACAACAAATCAAGCTGTCTTCCATCGATAATCCGAAATCAATGAGCCCGATTTGCAACTCCTTGAAGTTAATGATATCCTCTTCGTCCTCATCCTCATCTCTGTGGTATCTGGGGTTATATCTTACCATTATGTTCTCGGGTTTCAAATCACAATGGTAAACATTGAACTGTTTCATGTAATTGATTATGTTAATGATTTGCAAGATGCAATTTTTCATCATCTTGGGATTACCTTCGAAGATTTGGTTTTCGACGATGTTCTTAAATAAATCGCCTTGTTCGTAGTAGTCCATCAAGGTTATGATACCGACGTCAAAGTTGTAGACTTTGTGAATAGTCACGATGTTTGGGTGTTGATGCACTTTCAAGTGGATGGCCAATTCCTTCAAATAGGTGATACTACTTCCATTATCTCTTATTAAATCCAAGTTCAATTCTTCCAAGCTAATTTTCTTGTTGACAAACTCGTAGAATATCTTTTCACAGATAAACTTCTTGTAGGCTTCGATATCTTTTTGATGCAATGTTCCGACCTGCTCTTTCAAAATAATCTTTGCAGCGTATTCCTTATTGGTCGAAATGTTCTTGACGAGGTAGATCAAGCCATAGGTACCTGCGCCGATTTTCCTTACAAACTGATATTTCTCATTGAGATATATTCCATTGAGGGTTTTATTGGGGTTATATTTGAGGTTGGGCACACAGTGTGTCTTGTTGAAATCGTTTTCGATCATGGGTAATATATGTAATGTCATGTTGTGTGGGTGATATGTGTTGTGATGGGCTATATAATACCTTTAGTTGTTATCGTTATTCGTTATTCGTTATGCGTTACTTAAAGAGATACACAAGAGAAATCACATCGTTTTTATGTCATTCGAAATCGGATGTTAAAAATCTGGTGAGTTTTTGGTATAATATCACAAAAATCATAACCCCGGATTTCTTTTTTATTGAACGATTTTTTCCAAGGCGGGCGCGGCGTCGCCCCGGTTTACTGCTACGGATTACTACCAAGTCGCATAAATACGGCGGTAACTGATGCTGGTGCGTATCGCAATTCGGCGTTTGGCGAAAAATTCTTCCGGTTTTAATTCGAGTCGAACGATTTTTTTAAAGTCGGACGATTTTTATTGCACCATTAGATTCAAAGAGTCACGATTTTCGGGGTCCTTTAGGGAGGGAAATATATTTTCTAGCCACAGGGTGTCTATTCCTGGTTCTATTAAGCCCCTAATTCGAATCAATCCTCCACACAAGATCAATCTGTGCGTTAGCGATGGTGAGTATCTTGTGATACTTCGGAATAATTAGGATCGCGGATTTTAATCTCCAGGGCAGACATCCGGTGCTCCTTACTATACATTTATCTACACCCATTCATTTATCTGTATCCATTGCGGCCCTGGTAATTGCCGTATTGGTTATTCCCTTGATTATATTGATTATTATACTGGCCTTGGTAATTTTGATAGTTTTGCCCGTTGAATTGGTTGTATTGATTAGAATACTGGTTATTGGGATATTGGCCGTATTGATTATTTTGATACTGGTTGTTCTGATAATTATTGTGCTGCCCATTGAATTGGTTGTACTGGTTCTGGCCTTGGTATCCTTGATTGTAGCCCCTCTGATATTGATTATACTGTCCATTATATTGACCGTTTTGGTTGTTTTGATACTGATTCTGCTGATTGTAATTGCGTTGCTGGCCCTGTTGCTGGGCTTTGACCTTCAAAGCTCGATAACCCCCGTTCCTGCTACCGTACATCATGAATATCTTGTTACCTTGCGGACCGTTGTTGACATAATCACTATTATCGTTTGGACTTCTGAACCTCTTTTGATTGCCATATAAAATGCCGTCTATGTCGCTTTGTTGGAGCGCTGGCTTATGGGCAATGTAACCGTTGAGCAACATCGACTTTCCTTTCAATATTCTGGGTGGCATGTAATATTGTAGTTGTAAATAATCGCTGTTGTTGAGGTCAGGCAATTCGCCTTCCTTCAAAGGAAATTTGAACACTTCCTTGGGATCAAAACCGGGGTACGGTTTGATAGTCCCCGAGATTCCAGTCACATGGCCTTTGAAGTTGATTTCCTTAATATTTTCATCGCTATTTTCATCGCTATAAATCTTTCTGAAGTGGGGGAAATGCTTATTTTTTGTGGAAATAAAAAGCACATCGTCCTTGAGGGTGTTTCTGTTGATTTCCTCTGGGGTCAACGTGGCATAGACTTTTTCCACAGCCTTTAGTAATCGATTTTCGTCAATAAAAGGCAACAATGGAATGCCCTGCCAGGCCATTTTGGCTCCGTTCATATCAATCTGGAAGTCCTCAGGATAAAAGTCTATGATAGGGGAATCGTCATCTTTCATCAACGGCTCGAACCCATCAGGTAAGGTATGACTTGAAGCAGCAGGCATCACCGACATCAACTGTTCGAAAGGTCTGAACGGCTTGTCTTTGGTGAAAGTGATTCCTTTCTCGAGAATAGATTCATCTACCTTTTGAAAATCTTGCGCAAAAGGGGCGTAATGGTAAGGGAAATACCACTGCCACGACGGACATCCTTGGTAATAGTACAACAAAACCCACGAAATTCCTTCTAAATAGTGAAAAAGCACTTTTTGGCGTTGTTCTTCCACTTCTTCGTCGGTGGAAATATGAAACTTGATTTGGTAGTATCGTTTGTTGTACCCGGCCTCCCATATTCTGATTTCGTCGTCAACACCGTCTTTTTCTGGCTCTTTATCGGTTTCCTTTTCCGTTTCTGATTCGCTCTGTTTGTTGAGCACAACAGGTTCTTCGGATTCTTCAAGGGTTCTCTTTTTAGGATTATCGAGGGCTTTGACGGCTTCAACAGCACTAGGATTATTCTTATCAGCTATCAATTTCCTCAATCTTTCAGCAGCATCAGCATTAGCTAGATTAGCCTGGTTGATGGTCGATAGATTGTTGACAATATCGCTGTTTGAAAGCTTGGCGTAGCCATCAACAACCTCACCTGATGTCGACATGAGTGGCATCGAAGTGTCGGCCACTACAGGAGCCTTGTCTTTACCTTTGGTCAAGGTGGGCAAGTAATGGTTCCTCATGGTCCTTTCCTGGTCATCCCACACTTTTCGACGCTTCTGGTTCTCTTCTCTTCGTCTTTCAATCTCGTTCCTCTTTCTGAAGATATCATCTTCTTTGGACCCTAATTCATTCATCAACTTGATTACGGACTTCAAATTCAAGTTACCGTCACAAGTAACGTATCCCGGTAGTCTAGGAAGAATTTTCTTCCAGCAGCCCACCAAAACCTCAATTCCATTGTCTCTAACATCAAGACTCGCCAAATGAGGCAAGAAATCATTCCCAACGAAGAAACACATGAAGATCCAATCGTCAATTGCCCGTTCAACATCGAATCCAAACGGCAATTTCGGGTTGTATAATTCCACCGCCAAATATTCCCTCAAAACATTGATGTGCAACCATAAAAACGGTTTTTTGGCGTCTTGTTGCTTGATGGAATCCTTTTCTTCCTCGGTCATGTTCAATTTTTCACTGTGGTTCAATCTACGAGACTGGTTGGCAAACACGTCCTCTCTGAGGACTCTGAAATGAGGCTCGTGGGTGGCTAAACCCAAGAAAATCAAATCAGCATCCAACCCGTAAATACAATGTTTAGTATTTGGATCATATGAAGGATCTGTTCTCTGCAGCCTGATGAAATTCATCAATTTATGCTCCCCTTCCCCAGGAACTGACGAGTCGCTGATGATTACCTGCAAGTCCTTCCAGTCGGGATCATGGCTCATTTTGTATGCCACCCAATATTTCAATCCTTCGCCTAACTTGTCCATAAATGGAGTACCAGGAGTGATTGCATTGGTATCCCAAGACTTTTTGCCCTTGACGGCGTCTTCAATCATTTCTCCTCTCATTTCTCTTTCTCTTAACTCCTGATCCCTGGTGTCTGCCGCAAGTTTGGCTTCTTGAGCGGCTCTGAATCTTCTAGCACGCTGCTGATTCATTTTGGCTCGGGGAGCTACCCCGTCAACCGCCATCATTAGCACCTTCCGGGGTCTTGCCATCATCAACACTCGTTCGGTATACTGGAAAACGTCCAAAAGCATTTCGTCCTCGGTCTCTGGTGGAGGTTTGTGGTCAGGATGAGTACATGGATGAACAATCCCATTCATGTCTAAATACAAGTTATCTATCTCCCCGTTGGGATTGGGGTCTCCGTAAGAGGGGCCGCCAAACTCATCTATGCCCTGGGTCTCTTCGATAACCGGGGTGATGATTCTAGGGTATTTTCGTGACAACCATCTGAAAAATGCTGGCACACCCATTGTCGATGAGATTTGAGATTTGAGAAATGAGAAAGATGTTGAGGGGAGAGGGATGGAAGAATAACAAAAAAGTACGAAAGGGTATGAAAAGGGTATAGGAGGTTGTGGGGATGTAGCAGGACATGATCAGAGCACTGTTGATGGGGATAGTTGTGTCACGTGATCAGGGAGGGGTGGTGTGAAGATGGTGGGAAGTAAGCGCAAATGGCGAGACGCTGGCGCGACGCTGGCGCGACGACAGTAGACGATAGCGTATTGGTTGCTCTAACACCAAAATATAGACTCATTACAATTACCATTTATTCAACCCATTTGTTCACCCATTTGTTCAACCCATTTGCTTAACCCCATTTGCTTAACCCCATTTGCTGCCCAAGTCATGCTCAAATCTGTCCGATCAAAGTCACATGTCACACCGCCATGAATCAGACACAATTGACAATTAACTCGTTCTGCACTATTTCGGTAAATGTCCACCGTTCTTGTACATAACCAAACGTTGATCCCGCAATGACATAATTTGATCTATTGTGAATAGGAGACGTTCTTCAGGCCTCTTTTCCATGGATTGTAGTCTTTATCGGTTTCTTGACAACACAGAAGCCCTACCTAACCCCCAGGACCATCTCACCTGCCCTCGAGCCTCTAAGGTCCCGTGGCACTATTTTTCGCCAAAGTCCGGTTACGAACTCGCGATAGATCGTGATAATGCGGTTGCTCATTCAACAACTTATAAGTCAGACATCTGGGATCACAAATGACAAAAACAAGTATCACCCATGAAAATGGATTTCTTCGGTAGTTCGATATTTTCCAAGCTCACTCCGAGTCCTAGTCCTGGGAACCACCAGCACAGGGTCGTAAAAGGATCCCCTTCTACGATATCCGACTACATCTATAACGACATCCAAATAGTCAAGCAAGAGATCAGAAGCTACAACGAAAAAACCAGAATTTTCCAGGTCAGCCCTTTATACTACAAGATCTTCAAAATGATCGAAACCAACCAGCTTAAAGAGTTAGAGACCCTCAAATCCAAGCACCACTATAATCTCCATACCGACTACTTCCACAGCCTTGTGCAATTATACAAAGGGTTTTTGAGAGAGCTTGATGATTTCCTCAAAATCTTACACAATAACTACAACAACGGGATATTGATCACCAATAAGTCTCATCACAGTGTCAAGGAAAATGACCCTCCGGACGATTTGGTGGATCCTTTGTCCTACGAGCTTTTCAGCGACCCAGTGGTCACTCCGAGTGGTATCACCTACGAAAAGGCGATGATTTTGGACCATTTGCATAGAAATGGCCAATTCGATCCTTTGACCAGACAAGCTTTGCATCCGAACGAATTGTATCCCAATTTGGCGATCAAAAACTCCGTCAGTAAGTATATTGATGAGCTGAGCCTAGCCTAGGCCACAGAAGACCTAAAACGTTTTATAGACCCGTATCAGCATATACTAGTACATACCACATATGAGTATATACCAGTACATATCAGTATCTACCAGTAAATATCAGTAAATATCAGTAAATATCAGTACATATCAGTACATATCAGTACCACCAGTACCACCAGTATCTACCGGTATAGATCACACGTATAAACACATGTAGACATCTTTACACCAGTAACTGATCCACGCATCGCGATGAGTCTCAAATTTTTCAACCCTTAACCATGAGAAACTTGATCATTCTTAACAAAGGGAACATTGTGCCCGAGTCAAAATACTATCCCGACCTAGAGCCCGGCTCCTTCTCGTACCACACCATCTTTGATGTCGTTTCCAACTCCTTGATCTTCGTCATTCACTTATATTCCGAAGGAGTGGTGGAGGTTCAGCAACACAAAAGAACGGGAGAAATCGAATTGCTAGCCAATTTTCCGTTGTCACACTCCGACAGCCAGTTGCTATCGTTGAGCCACTTCGTTGACACCTGTCAGATCATCTTGACCTACACTAATGGTGATATTGTGCAAGTAACCTACGACGCAGTTTCCAACGATCCCGATCAATCGATCATAGAAATCGTCGGCACCATCGATGTAGGGTTGAAAGCAGCCGAGTGGTCGCCCGACGACGAGACGTTGGCTTTGATCACCAACGAGAACAAAATGCTTTTGCTATCGAGATCTTTCGACCCCATTGCTGAGAAGATGTTAAATCCCGACGATATCAAGGTGAGCCGATCTAAACACGTTTCTGTGGGCTGGGGAAAAGCCGAGACCCAGTTTAGAGGGAAGGGTGCCAGAGCCATGGAGAGGGAGAAAATTTTGTTGCAGCATGCCGGGCTCGACCTTAAAGACGAATCGTCGCCGTTGAGAGATCCCACGGTGGTGGCTCCACAAGACGGAAAGGTGTCGCAGTTTGATAATAATGAGGTAAAAATTAGTTGGCGGGCCGATTGCGAATGTTTTTCAGTGAATACGAGGGAATCGGTAGTGATTGAGGAAACCGACGGCCAAACTACGGTGGACGAGGCCCAGAGAAGAGTCTTGCGGGTTTTCACTCGTCACGGGGAGTTGGAGTCGGTTTCGGAGGCCTTTGATGGCTTGGAGTTCAATTTGGCTTGGAAACCCAGCGGCGCCGTCATTGCGTCGTCGTGGAGACATCTCGACGAGGATGGAGAACCTTCTTTGGATGTTATTTTCTTCGAGAGAAACGGCTTGAAACGGTACGAGTTCAACACGCGGTTGAACCCGGAAACGGAGGTGATTCGAGACATCCAGTGGTCGTGTGACTCGGAGATCTTGGCGATACAGCTCCACGACAGGGTGCAGTTGTGGACCACCAAGAACTTCCATTGGTACTCGAAAGTGGAGATTTTCGTCACCCACGAAGATCCGTTGAACGAGGTGGAATTCGTGAAGTTTCACCCCGAAAAACCCCAGCATTTCATCATTGGCACCACAAAAACGGGCGTGGAGATCGTGGATTTGGCCCATAAGATCGTCAGTGGTCCAACGCAGTTGGGAAATGACGTGGGAATGACTTTAGTCACCGACGGAAGCGAAGTCAAAATCACTCCTTTAGGCATCGCCAGTGTTCCTCCGCCTGTCAGCTTCAGGGAGTTGGAAATTGACGAAAACATCAACGACTTGGCCGTTTCAAAGTCCAACGAAATCTTCGCCTTATTGACCTCCAATGGTAACATTCAAATCGGATACATGAAACTCGATAAGGTCAAGACGAAAGCACCTAAACTCAAATCGGTGATCAAACGGTCGGAATTCGTCATCTCAAACGAGTTCGTCAAACAGACGGCGATTTTGGGGGACTCGATTGTGGCGGTTTTGATCGACGGCGACGACCTGTCGTCGATTATGACCTTTGACATCTCTGACTTGGAGAATCCCCAATTCAAGTCGGCGTTGGAGTTGCCCACTAAAGCCGTGTTGTTGAAGGCTTCTGCTGACTACAACTTCGTGATAGTAGAGGCCATCAACAGAACAGTGTCGGTATTGGACTCAGAATTGAACGAGACCGAAGTCGCGGAGTTTCCTCAACTTTGCCGAGACTTGGAAGTCGTGTGCAACGATGAAAACAAGATGACGGCCTTCGGAATAACGGAGAACGGAAAATTGTACGCCAATGACGTCCAGGTAGCCATTGGTGTCACCTCGATCAAAGTTACCGAATCTCACCTTCTTTTCACCACAGTGCAGTCGAAACTTTGCTTCATTCACTTGAATTCTGCATCTGACAACTATCAGTATGATATCTTTCAGAACAAGGCCGAGGGAGAAAAGGCAGTGGATGAGAGGATAAGAGATATCGAAAGAGGCTCGATTTTGGTTTCGGCCATCCCTTCGACGTATCAGGTGGTTTTAGAGGCTCAGCGGGGTAATTTGGAGACTATATGTCCCAGAATCATGGTGGTAGCCGGTGTGCGTCAATTCATCCAACAAAAGAAGTTCTATGACGCTTTTGTGGCCTGTAGGGTCCACAGAATCGACTTGGATATCTTGTATGACTACGATCCCGAGTTGTTCTTCAACAATTTGGAAAACTTCATCAAGCAAATCTCCAAGATCGATTATTTGGACTTGTTTTTGTCTGGATTACACGAGGAAGATGTCACGTTAACCAAGTATAAAGATACATTGAATGAAGCTGACGGCACTAAAAAACACGAAGCAGCTCCCACAGTGAAGGCTCCAGTCGTGAAGGCCGATCCTTCTACCGAGAGCAAGAAAATGATACTTAACAAGGACAGAAACGTGTATTCAAAAAATTCCAAGGTCAACAAGATCTGTAACGGCATTTTGTCGATCCTTTTAAAACCGGAATACTTGGATAAGTACCTCCAGACGGTATTGACCGCTTACGCTTGTCAGAAGCCAGCAAATTTACTCGACGGTTTAAAATTGATCGGTACTTTCAAAGACGCCGAACAGATCGAACAATCGGTGATTCACATGTGTTTCTTGTCTGACGTCAACAAGCTCTATGACGCGGCCTTGAGCCTTTACGACGTCAAGTTGGCGTTGCAGGTGGCCCAACAGTCTCAGAAGGACCCCAAAGAGTATTTGCCGTTCTTACAAAACCTCCACATCCAACCCCCCAAAAGAAAGGAGTTCATGATCGACGATCACTTGAAAAACCACTCTAAGGCCTTGAATTGGTTGCACGAGTTGGGTGTGGATGTTCAGGACGAATTTGACGACTATTTGATCAAACACGAGTTATACAAACAGGCTTTGAAGATATACCAATACAACCAAGACCACTCCCGAACCAACCAGATCTTAAACATGTTCGCCCAGCATTTGCGGAACGAAAAGCAGTTTTCGGAAGCCGGGCTCACTTTCGAATCGTTGGGTGATTATAAAGACGCTCTCGATTGTTATATACTGGGAAAGAACTGGAAGGATGCTATGGCAATTGTTTCCAGACCAGAGTCAACAGAATTGGCCGAAACGGCCGAATCTTTGGTCGAGGCATTGACTGCTGATCACAAATACAGCGATGCGGCGTTCATCGAGTATAACTTCTTGCATAACCTCGAAAGTGCCATGAAACTATACTGTAAGCACTACGATTACAATATGGCGATTTTGTTGGCCACCAAGGAAGACAAGCCCCAGTTGATCCTGTCGGTAGTCGACGAGCAATTGGGCCAAGGATTCGGGACGATTGCGGAACTCTTGGCCGACTTCAAGGGCCAAGTCAATTCTCAGTTGAACAGATTACGGGAGTTACGAACCAAGAAAAAGGAGGATCCCTATGCATTTTACGGCATTCCTAATGACGAATTGGATACTCCAGATAATGTCTCAGTGGCCGCTTCGGAGTATTCTGCCACCCCGTCGTTCTTCACCAGATACACTGGCAAGACTCAAGGAACAGCCAAAACCGGAGCCTCTCGAAAAACTGCCAAAAATCGTAAACGAGAAGAGAGGAAGAGAGCCAAAGGGCGAAAAGGCACCATCTATGAGGAAGAATACCTCATCAGATCAGTTGGTCGTTTGATAGAAAGAATGGATCAAACCCAGCCCGACGCCGTTACCCTCATCGACAATTTGATCAAGAGAAACATGAAACCACAAGCGTACCAGATTCAGAAAAACTGGTTGGAATTGGTGGATCTCTTGAAGTCAAACATCGACGAAATCTACAAGATGGAGGAGCGTGATAGAGAAAGAATCGATGATGATGGCGAGCTCTACTTGATACCGGAGATTCCAATTCCGACGATCAACGAGTTTCCACTTAAGCATACCTTAGATTACTGATTTATGCAATGATAATGCGGTTATATATCTCTGTGTTTATGTGGATTTCTGCGTCTCTGTGCGGTTTTTGTGCTATAGTTTCTGTGACTTGGTTTCACCTTGGCTTCTGTAGTTTCATTTTGGCGAATTTTCTATCGAGGGAGTTGGACAATCCGTTGAGTTCTTCGTCAGACCTACCATAAAGCTCGGTCCACCATTTGACATCATTGTAGTTAAAAAAAACCACATCCTGGTCGGTTTTGTAGTCCGTGTTTGAAAACTCTTTTGGTCTGGAATTGAAGTAGTCCCACACTGAAATGGTGTTCTTAGGCACGTTATACGTATGTTTGTCTCTTTCAGAATCACACAAAAAAGTCCCGTACTGACAGGAATAGTAATGGTAAAACAATCTTTTGAGAAATCTGCTGTTGAATTCAAACTGTGTTGGATGCTGTCTATAAATCTGGTAAACACAATCCAAAAACTGATGAAAAACGGGCGACCTCTCATTACTGCCCCCGTAAGTTCGAGACCCAAAAATCCTTGGATCAGACTCCACAAAATCGGTTTCTGATGGCGCAGGGGACACGCTCCCCAAGGTTTCTGTACTTTGGAAGATTTCATCCCCCGGAGACTGGGAGTTGGCCATATTGGAGTTGGCGTTGGCAGCTGCAGTCGCAGCAGCAGTGGCAGCTGCCGTTGCGGTATTTTTAATGTGGATTGCAGCTTTATTTGCAGCCTTTTGCAAGAATGAGGCAACGGTTCTGGCTGAAGTGGAATTCGTCTCTCCGTTGTCGCTAAAATCGTTATCCTGAGAAACTTTTGGAATTAATGCTCCAATACAACCCCCATGATCCGCCCGAAGGTTGGATTTGAATCCAAAACTCAACCACTCTTTCTCGATCAAGACCATAAATCCTTTCAAGGTTCGGTAATAGGGGTCAAGGCACAATTGCAGCAATGCAGACACTTGGGAAGTCCGGTCCCAGCCATCGGAGCAGTGAATAATCACATTGGTGTTATTCAAGTGTACAGACTTCGTTATTCGGTCGACAGATTGAAGGATTATCGATAGCCGGTGAAGCCATTGCGACTTCGATAACGCTTGCTGTAGCAATGGATAGGAAACTTGCTGGTCGTCTGCGTTTGGCGACACTGCATAATTATCCAATTCGTTCAAGGCACCAGCCAACTTGTTGAGGGAGTCTCGCATCACGTGAATGTTATCTATGTTGCAGAAGATTTTATCCACCTGCCTTGTGGGGTCACCAGGGGATCCGGTCTCGTCGTTAATTCTGCCTCGGTAGTTTTCAATGTTCTCCGTACCAGCACCAAGGGCATGCTGGGCCATTGCATTGGTGATAGGCCGCAAGTCGACGATCAAGTTCCTTTGTGGCTGCTCAACAAACCCGTTGTCGTCTATGTTGTTCAATCTCTCCTTGTCCTGGCTGACAAATATCTCACCTATCAATTTTTCGTCCTGTATCGAGCGATTTTGGATATTCAACCCCACCAATGGCTGTGAACACCGGGCAATGACGTTTCCGTTGGCGTTAAGTCGATGCTTGTACACTACAGCGGGAATCCTCTGTTTAGATCTGAATTTGGACGCATGCTTGATCACATTATCAGAAATGGAACCGGGCACAATGATTGTGTCGGGGTAGGAGGGGCATAATTTATAGTCCTGATTTAAACCCGTGAGCCGCCAGAAACCTTCGTTATCGGAAATCAATCCCAATCGTTTATATTCCTCCACAGGATCGTAAATGTTCCAGCCGTTTTGTGGTAAGTTGGTTTCCAATGCATTTGAGAGGTAATTGAACGCGTAGAACGATTTCAAATCGCTGGACACTTTGGGTGACATGATGAAGGCACTCAATTTCTGGAAAACCTCGGTACAGATCAAATCGTTGATGAAGTCGAAGGAATAGAATGTGAAGTCCTTACACTGGATCCGAATGTGGGAAGCCGAGTAATGGTCCAAATGCTTATCGTAAGTCCTGGATGTTGTGTCTTTGACGTCGGAGTTGGATTGGAAGGAATTGTGCTTATTAGCAAGTAACGAAGACCCTCTTTTCCTGTGTATTTTCTCGATCATCGGATAACAGATCCATATTTCTCTGGGATTGTCCTGAGGATTAGCATGGAAGCTGAACACTAGATGGTAAGTCGATAATAGTAAAGTGCCTTGAATACAATACCCTTTGCGTGACAAGCTCACGCTTTCCACCGTACAGGTCTGAAGTTGCTCCATTCGACAGCGAGGAAGTGCAAGTGTCTTGGGTCTGTGATAAGAACTGTTGGCGGGTAGGAAGTGCGCACTGAGAGAGTTTTCGTAAAGTGCGGTATTATCTATAGTCGAATTTATGACTGATGGATTTATAATCGGTTATAGCCCGTCAAATTTGCGAATGCCGTGCTCATGCTGCTGCATGTTTCGCAACTGCTTGTTGGTCAACTTTTTGGCTTTGGGCTTGGGCTGAGGCTCTGGTATTTGGGGCTCTGATTGGGGGTTGAGGTCGATGAACTTTCGTTTGGGTTTGAGGTCGAGGTTTCTCTTTTTGCGCACGATGGCGGGGGGAATGGCGCTAGCTGGCGCGGAGTTGTCGCTTGGCGCGGAGTTGTCGCTAGCTGGCGCGGAGTTGTCGCTAGCTGCTGCGTCGCTGTTTTCGTCGCTATCGGCTGCGGAATCGCTGCCATCTTCCGCATCGCTCACGCTGCCGCCGTTGCTGCCGCCGTCGCTGCCTTCTACGTCACTGCTGCCCTCTATATCACTGTCGCTATCGCTAAACCCATCACTGTCTCGGCCACTTTCGTCACTATCCCCCTCCTCATCACTCTCAATTATATCTTCCTGCGTCTGCTCCGACCAAATCTTCAACGAATCCATCCCCGCGCTGATCAACCGGTAGTTATAGTCGATCTCTAGGTTCCCCACCTCGTCCACGGCCCCGTGCTTGCCCGTAGCAGCCGAATGGACCCGCGTTTCAACGATCTTTCCCATCTTATGGTTGATTCGGTGCAACAACCCCTCGCTGTCTCCACACCAAACGGAATTGGTCATTTCATCACTCTCATTGTTCATGGTGGGGATGATGGTGTCGAGACTGACCCCTTTATTGACCTTGACCCGCGTCAACTGATCCATGTACTTGTTCTTGGAGTTTTTCCATATGGTGACCACCCCTTCCCCTTGGGCCACCAAAACCATATCGTTGTTGTTATCGTTGACGTGATCAGTAGCGTAACACATCGAGAGTAACTCATCCTCCTGATCGTCCGATTGCGTTATTATCCCCTTACGAATATCAATATGCGATAAGGTGGTGGACCCTAGAGTGAGGTAGTGGTAAGCAGAAACGGCCGGCATCGCCATTATATGGTTGATGGAATCGTCATGAGCGTTTGACACCTTGAACTTCAACTCGTTCTTGCCTAAATTGGCACTGTCGTACACCAAAACATGCCCGTTTTCGGTACCGGCCAACAAAAAGGGGTGGGTGGCGGAATGGCACAATTTGGTCATGGCTTCGTTTTTGCCGGGGAAGTGTTCCGTCACCGTGACTTTTGAAGTGACTTTCCCGGTCTCTGTGCTGGCTTTCTTGATGATGTGGTCGGTTCCTGCACTATAGAGATGCTCACCCAACGAATTTTCCAACGGATCGAAAACAATTGATCGACATGACCCTTTATGTCTTTTTGTTTTCCACATGGTGGTGAGATGAGATTCTTCAGGAACGTCGTTGTGATCGTTTATAATCCCCCACCATTTCTTCTTCAGCTGGGAAACCGACTTTAACACCTGCGACGTGTTCCCTTTCTTGAAATTCTTCACCAATTCGTCCATTATCACCTCTCTTCTGGCTTGCTGCGTCTCCTCTAATTTTTCAGCGTCATATAGACTGCAAAAAACATGTCCGGTAGCTAGTCCTTGGGCGAGAATGGGTCTGGTGGGATGAGCCGCTATAGCGAACAAAGGATCGGTGTAGTTTATTTCAAGAATGGGCGACACCTTGGATTCAAGCTGCTGTGCTGCTGTGACCGAACTGGACTTCTTCTTCCCCATCTTGATTTTTTAAAGATGAGCTGCGCGAAGACTTCAGAGAATAGTGCTACGATAGTGATCAAGGTACAATAATACTGAAAATCAAACACGTACAATTCACAATTCATAAATCATAGATCTAATCTAAAACATGCCGGGGGTTTAAAAGATATCGGGACAGTTCTCCATCTTATGGTCCTTTCGGGAAGCCCAGTATTTGTCTTGGAATTCCCAGAAAGCATCACCGGTAACGGGGTGTTTCTTCTTGACAAACCACACTGGCTTGTAGGTTTGCTTTTTGGCCTCCCTGGCTTTTCTAGCAGCTCTTTGTTTTTCTTCCAACCTCCATTTTTCATCTGCAGCTTTATCGTATTCACCATCTTCCATAGCTCTTTGATCTGGTCGCAATCTGGTGTCGGTAGGGGCAAGGTATTCTTTCAAGTTGTCATCAATACCGTTCAAGGTGACCGCAAATGACGTCAAGTTGAATGGGATTTTGGGTCTTGGAGCGGCTTGCCAAATAAGGAACAGGCTGCCACTGTGGGGATCAGTGGAAATGGTTTTACCACTGGCTTCTGCGAACGAAGCTCTTCTATTGGGGTCCTGCTTATCGTTTGGATGGGCTTTTTTACCGTAAATTTTACTGTTCCAGTGTCCCCCAATAGTCCAATGTTCTCTGTTATCCTTGTCAACCACCGTACCGAATAACTGGTAGGCCGAAGAAGCTCTCCATCCTCTTTGTTTCATATCAACGATGATTTTGTCACCAGTGGTATGATTCGTGACTTCCATTTTACCATAATTATCCACCGTTGGGTTACCGACAATAATTCCAACCACCGAAGTGTTAACTTTCTTCCAACTGTACAATTCCTCCTCAACTTTTTCCCCTTTGAGGTTGATAACCCCATTATCGGGTCTGACTACACAGAACATTTTACCCAAATGTTTAAAATCAAAAGATCTACCTCTGAATTGAGACTCCACAGCATTTTCTCCATAATAATCCCACTTGATCGACTCAACATTACATGCACTGATTGGTGGGTGATGTGATACTTGCTCAGAAACCAATCTATAGTTTTTATCTGGACGGCAGTATTCGAAGGTTTCTCCCAATAAAGGATTAAAAGGCTTGGCAATTCTATTGATGGTGGAAGCATACTCTGAAGCAGCAAAAGTGGCTACATATGCGGTACGCAAAGCCGAGTCATCAAAAGATGCTGCTTGAGTCAACAAATCACAGTATTCAATATCCTCCGCTAACCTTTGTAACAAAGAAGTACATTCGTTGAATGACACTGGAAGAGTCATTTTGGTCATATCTTTACCAATCATAGACTTCAAAATACCCCACAATCCTACTTTTGGTCTGTTATCTTCATCCATGGCTAGTTTGGTTCTTGGAGGATTCTCATAACCTAAGAACGACCCTTCATTCTTGATAATCTCTGCTCTATTCTGTTGAGAAGACGTGACGCCTAATATATCGTTTTCTTCTGGTTCCTTTTCTTCAGGCTGTTTTTCCGAGCTACCCGATTTTGTGGTGGCTTCATTCACAACAGTATTTTCGGACAATGCGGTTGACTGAGTCTCAAGCTTATAACCCGCAGCTTGGTCAAACTTCTCATTGTCGGGTACGTTTGAGCCTGTCTGATTGAGAGCAATAGTTTCATGACCGGTGTCAATCAATAAGTCATCGTCATCATCAATGGAATCTGCATCGAAAAATTCGTCTTCAGAGTCGTTCAAAATGTCTTCAATAACAGTTTCAGGCAACCCTCTACTCATGTTCAAGTCCTCGCTGACATCATTCTTTGATTGGTGGGTATTTATGGTGCTGTTGGACTGAGGTGTGGTAGTACCGGAATTTTTCGCAAAGATTCTCTTCAATTTTTTCTTCTTTCCTTCGTACTGAGCCAACTTTTGCTCTCTACTAGCGATTTCCTTCTCTAACTGGTGAATAGAGTTTTCCCAAAGTTTGTTGACCTCTAACTGTCTTTCCAAGACCTTTTGGCTCTTGAAGTCTTTACTCTGAATTGAAATGTTATACTTGTTGAATAAGTCCTGAATAGTAATTAAAGTATTGAATCCAACGTGACAAATCTCGGGATCTAAAGAGTCGGGTGATTGGTTGACGCTGGAAAACAAATCCAATAAGGATTTGATTTCAACGTCCAACGATCCTTTGATAGTGGAAATTTGATCTTGGATCTCATTGTTGGCATCAGTCCGAGCCACAGATTCGTTATCAGAGTCGTACTCACCGCCTTGTAAATCGTCAAAATCGTAATCGAAATTCTCGTTGTCGGTGCCAGTTTCATTGTTGTAACTCTGTTGATCGCTGAAGTTGGTATTGAGGGCGCCTGAGGTATTTAAAACAGCGTTGGTGGGCTTTAAAGTTTGATTCTCTTTGATTTTCTCCAAATTGGTGTTATCCTTGACAGTATTTGATCTCGAAGGAGGGTTGGAAACAATAGACTCCTCGTCGTTACTGATGGATCCCAACGACACTGAACTTCCTGTCCTCTTATGCTTTCTTCTTCCTAAACCTAACAAATGGCGTTTATGACCAGCTTCGTGCTGTTCATCGCTGCTGGGTCTATTAGGATTGGGACTGGATGGAGGCTTATCTTCAAAATCAGTAGGGGAGTCACTGTGAACTGACGATGCTGAGGTAGTGACCACCGGAATTCTCTTTTTATATCTGTCCTTGGCGGTGGTTATGGCGTTTTGTAATGTCCACACCCATCTATTGGTCTCGATGGGGTGATTGGCTCTCAAATGCCATCTGATTCCATTTTTACCAATGATCTCAAATTTTAACTTCTCAGACGAATCCAAGTGCAATACCGCAAACCCCAAATTGAGCGACCCCCGCACGGCATTATTAGTATCGTCTTGATTAGTGTAATACGATAAAATTCCCTTGTCATCCAACACAAAGTATCTTAACTTATAGCCCGAGGCAAAATTTGTCCATTTTTTCAAATATCCTTTGTAGGTAGGGGCGTTGCCCGTTTTGGAGTTTGCTGGTTCCACAGGGTCCATCATCGTCTGTTCTTTGGAAGCAACCTTCAACAACTTCCTGATGGGATCGGTTTTGTTCTGGATCAAATCAATAGGCAACTTGCCTTTCTTGTCTCTTTTGAACGGATCCCCGCCATGTTTCAAAATCCAGTCACACATTTGGAGATCGTTCTTCAAAATGAATTCATGTAGAACAGTGTAGCCGGTTTCTGGGTCGGAGCCGTTGATGTCCAACAATTCGGCGGACCTTGGATTCAGGACCAACAAATCCTCTAATTTCTCGATATTCCTCTTGGTGAAGTACTCTCTCAACAAACTGGCCAGTTTCTCCACGAATTTGGCCCTCTCAAATTGCATCATCTGGGCAATGTCCAAGTCCTTGCACAATTCGACCGGCTGCTTTTTATCCTTGTTCAACGTGGTGTCGTTGATGTTGCTCAACGACAACAAATACTTGACAATCTCGCCCCGGGACAGGCTGGCAGCCAAGTGTAACGGAGTATTCCCGTCACGATCCTGGGAATTGATGTCAATGTTGAATCTGTCAGCATTGTTGACAAGATACTGAATGATCGCCAACGGCGCCACCTGCACCGCATAATGCAAAATGGTTTCTCTGATCTCAGTAATGCCCTTGGTTTGCACCGTGGACTTGGTTGCTTGCAAACTATCTATCACCAGATCAACCTTGGCGACGTCCCCGCTCCTCAAGGCGTCCAATAACTTCAATCTGAGTAGCGAAGCGTTCAATTGAGAAGACATCCTGTTCTTCAGCTGTTTAGGTAAACTGGCGGTTACTACGAACTAACAGTTGAGCGAGAAAATCATCATTTCAGCAAGATAGATTATATACAGGGATTCTCAAAATCTCATCAGACAGTGGATAGGGGCGAGTGGAAGAAGACACACCATGGGCAAACGAACGCGAGAGACAAATGACAACAGGGAGACTAAAAAACTTAAGGTGGACAGCAGCCACACTTTATACATCAACAACCTCAACGACCAGATCAATAGCAACACCTTGAAGCATAACTTGTACCTACTCTGTCTAGCGTACGGCGATGTGATCGATATCGTCATCAAACCCAAAAGCAGAAAAATGAGAGGCCAGGCACATGTTATATTTAGCAATGTTGAAGAGGCGGCAGTGGCGTTGAGAAAACTCAACAACCGCATGTTCTTCAGCAAGCCCATGAGGGTGGACTACTCACGGAGAACGTCGAGGCCCATCCGCGAAATAGAGGAGCTGTGGCTGTAGATTACGGTTTATGTATATTACCGTTCATGTAGATTACGGTTTAGTTTTAATGCATCTTGTAATGAGTTGATCACGCAATCCGGCACCCCCACCCCATTTCCGAAACACATGCCTCCCAACGAGAGGTTGGTGGGCTCCAATTGGCGCAAAACAGTTCGTTTGATCTCTTCGTAGCCCACATGGTACTGAGGAATGCAGTCACGGTGAAGATTGTAGGAGATTAGGATATCATCGGGGTTAAGGTTGACAGAATCGGAACTGGCGTGGGCCTCGTCCCGGAAAATCAAGTTTTTGGTGGTGTCGATGCCAAAAGCCTCGTGCAACACCTTTTTCACCGCTTTCAACGAGATTTCAGTGGAGGGGATGGAGTCAAAGTAATGGCCTCCGAACATCAATGTCATTTTGTCGTATTCCGTGGCTTGGGCGTCGTTTCCACCAAGAGTCGTGCTGTAGCTAGCAATCGAAGAGTCGAATATGGTCCCTAACAAGAATTCCTTGTTGTGGCTAATTCGAGGCACCAAGAACCCAAACCCTTCGGCGGGGAGGACCTTTCGTTTCGTGAAAACATTGGCCATGAATATGCTGACATACTGAATCTTGTCAAACTGCTCACTCAATTGTTTCGATTTCACTAACTTACTCAACTGCCTTACATCAATGGTGGACCTGATGTGGTCAAACTCGTTGACTTCTTCCCCGTTCACCACCCGACCATCGACATCGATCTCTGTCACATTACTGTTCATTTTGAAACTGATGTTTTCGTTGGTTTGCAAGTACTCAGCCAATACTTCCGGAAACACCGCCAAGGAGTCTTTAAATATCACCATTGGTTTCCCCCTCAAATCCTCAGACAACTTCATCAAATCCCCGCCAAATTGGCGCTCGTAAATCTTTAAAATCTCCGGCAACGTCTTTGGTGGCTTTTTCCGCCAGTTGAATAGCAGTTTCACCATCGTGCCAATTAGAGACCCCTGGCTTTCCCACTGTTGCAATTTGGGGAACAATTTGATGCTCAACTTGGAGGTATCGCCAGCATATATCCCATGGATGATGGCACTCAATATTTTATCGGTGATGATGGTACTGCCGAATCTTCTTTTGAAAAACAGATCTATACTTTCGTCGTCAGGGGCTTTTCTTGGTCTCAAGGGCTCGCCCAAAATTTTCGAGGGGATTCCTGAAAACACCCCCATCCTCAACGCTTTGATTTGAGATGTCAAGTCATGAGGAATGGGCATTAATTCGTAATCGGAGTTCAACAAATACTTCCGGTTGGCCTTGGAATCGGCACTGATCACCTTGATCTGGTCGCCGTGGCCCAATTTCTTGAGAATATCCAATATCACCAATGTCCCATCACTCACCCCTCGAAGACTCCTCGGGCCTTTGTCCAATCTGATGATATCGTTACTGGTATCATCAAAGATCTCCGCGGTTTGGATCCATCCACCAACTCTTGCCGTTCTCTCGAAAATAGTGATCCTCAAATCTGGTCTTATCTTTGACACAAAATAGGCATAGGTCAATCCCGATATGCCCGCACCAATGATCCCTACCTTCCCATTGTGCCTTATTCTGCTCAAGGAACTCATTACTTTGGGGTACCACCGATTGGCTGTGGAGCGCGAACAGCTGATGCAGATGTCGGGAGATGTCGGGGATGTCGGATAAAGGGCAGTCCTATGTTTATTTAATAAGCATGATAAAACTCTTGCTTCGGCTTTGTTTCTGCAATAATGTTGTCGCTACTAAGTTTATGAGGCGTGTCAATATACTTAGAGAGGGGCACATTTGACTCCGTGCTCACATTTCTCAATAACGGCAATCTTTGGTCGAACGAACCTTGGGTCAATATACTGATATTGCTTTCACTATCATTGGGAAAGTTGGCGAAATATGGGGGTTTACTGATCTCGTAGATCGCATCTTTGGATTCTTCAATGCTGGCGTCCTCGGCTTCCTCGGCTTCCTCGTTCCTTTCACTCGAGTCGAGTTCAATAGTATCGTCTGGAATAATGGCTGTCACGTCCGAGGGATTGGCAACGGGAGTAGTTTGCTCAGAGCCACTGCCACCGGAACTACCGTTTCCAATCCTATCGCTCTTGGATGATTCGCTTTCGATTTTAGTTAATTCTTCGTCAGTGGTGATTCCAGTACTCGAAGTGTCTGGATTTCCTGAATTGATACCCGAATCGAAGGATATTTGTGAAGATTCCACTCGAACTATATCTCTACGTTCCTCCAATACTCTATTCAAATCGAGGTTATTCACGGAATCGTTGCTTTCGTTGTTTTCACCTTTGTTACTGCCCTTGCTATCTTCGTTCGAACTGATTTCAGCACTGAACAGACTTGATGAATCGTCGTTGGAAGTTCTTGTTCCTGATGACATTGCTGATGACATTCCTGATAAGGCGGAGGTGTTTGTCGGAGAAACACTCAAAGTGGTTGAATTATATCGAGGAACCGTCAAATTTGACGACGTTGAATTCTGCGTTGGGGCAAAGGAGCTTTCAAGCGATGATTTGAGTTTAGATTCCCTTCTCTTGATAGGAGATTCTCTGTTGTTGACTATAGCATCAATATTGTTTGATTCGAAGTTATTCAAGTCGACAGGTTTGTTCAGTTCATAAGCTGGAGGATTAGGGTACAATTCATGAGAAATTGATGGTATACGACTCAACGGGTCTTCGGAAACAGAGAAAGATCTGGTTATGGGTGACAGTATGGGTGACAGTATGGGTGAGGTTGCTTCTTCAAAGGAGGGCAATCCATTATTGTCATCGACATTCCATGGTTTGATTGAAAATCCATTTCCCTGAACATGTCCGTTGTCCCTCCTGACCCCTGAAACGTGCTCGTTATGGAAGTCTGGTGTACGGAACGATATTGATGGGCTAAGGAAGTTTGGCGGTGGTGTTGCAATTGACAAATCGTCATATTTTGGTAACTGAATAGACTCTTCATTACATTTTGAACTCAATAGTATCAAAGGGGTATCCACTACTACTTCATAATGATGCATCTTGTAATTATCCTTGGGATCCGGTTTACTGATTCTGAAGCAAACCTGCAAGCGATGAGAAATCTTTATATGACGATAATTGGAGTCAGGGTACAAAGCTCTACCCACAGTCGTAAATCCATGTTGAATGTTTTCTTTCAGATGATTGTGGCTAATTTCTTGCATCAAAGCGGAGGAATCGGGGCCAAATGAATCGTTCTCGTCCATGGTGAACAAGTCATTATGGTTATGATTTAAGTTGGTTTCCAAAGCTCCGATGATAGGTGACGAGGGAGGTAAAATGTTGCTGTTGTCTGAAGACGTAACAGACATAATTGAAGCCTTTCTGCTGGTGGGATTGGATTTTGACAAGTACTTCAACTCCTCTTCGTTATTAGTTTGAATAATCTTATCGTTTCTGGTCGTCAAAAACGGTAATGCAATGTTGATCTCCAAAGGCAAGGCTACCATCAAGTCTTTGTCCGATTTCTTTCGAGGCAGCCTTAGATTCCCATCATCGAACCCCTCCTCCAAATCGGGCTCGTAACAACTGAATAGCAAGTTGTTATCGGGACATTTGACAACTTCTTCCTTGTAAGGTTCCAAATAAGTATGTGACGGTTTGTTCTTTGTCTTTAATTCGCATATTGATACAACTCTTTCACGTTGTTTGTCTTTGGCCGCTGGAGGTTTCACAAAAAACGGATCATCGCCATCATAGTCATACTCCTTAGATAAATTTTTCGAGACATAGGTGATTCTCTCTAACACGTTGAACTTCACCCTTTTGATCACCACATCTTTTACCAAAGGTACGACCTTGACATTTATTGTATGTTCGGAGCCCAATGACACGTACTTGCGGGGAAAGGTAATTATGTAATGCAAAGCATCATTCCAAACTCTGTTGACGTAAATTGGCTTGTCTGCAATGGAATTTGCCATAGAAGGAGGGGTCCTCACCATTGGCAAATTATAGCTGGCCTTCAATTTCAATTTCCGGTTCAATTTGTCAGAATTTTTGTGTATAGACACGTTTAGCAAGTGATTCAACGACCCATTGATGGAGGTGATCGTTTGGGGGATATTTTCGGGTAACAAAATCGGCAACAAAAATATATAGAGACCAGCTCTATAAATTTCGCCAGGGGCCCCATTTGCTGAGTTGGTTGTTGCGTTTGGAGTTAGCAATAGCTCGTCGCCAAAATCATCCAAATCGTCATGTACCATATCGTCTTCGTCGTGGTCGTCGCTCAAATCATGCGATTTGAATAATTTGTAAAACCTTGTTCTTCTGGCCAATTCATCAGGGTCAATCTTCTTGAATTTGAAATCATGGGAGTTCAAATTGTTCATATAGAAATCGGCGTTCTTGAGGTTCTTGATCCAATCGATGCTCCCAATCTTAAATTTTTCTCTTAGGTAAGATTTGTTGTAAGGATCGCCGTTTGGCCATAGTATATTTGTTACTGAAGCAAATTCAATCAACAAGTTGTTAATGGCTGTATCCTTGTTCAAATCGATGATCAACCCAAAGGTATGAGGTATGGGGGTATCGGCATCGATCTTACTACTCAAGTAATTTGGAGATTTGAACTTATGTAACTTTCGCTTTAGGATATCCGGCATATTTTCCAAATCGCCATAATAAGTCTCATAGTCTTTGAACTGAGAATCAGGTCTGGGGTCCTCCTCTAGCTCCAACTCGTCGTCATCGTCGGCAAAATCTTCTTCTACCTCCGGAGAAACCTCCTGGATTTCACCTTCTCCATTTTCGACGTCTTCGTAGGTGAAACTACCGGAGCTCGCAGGACCCAAATAAATACAATCGTTGGAGTTGGCAACATATATCTGCATGCTCTTTGATAAGCTTGTGGAGTTGCTTTGGTTGACCTTCATCGGCACAGGCTTTTGCAACCCTAATTCGCTCAACAAAGTCTTGAGCTTCTTCAGGATCACTTGATTGGTTTCGTATTTTATCAACTCCTTGGCCTGCTTTTTATTCAAAGACTTCGATCTAGATCCCGAGTTAATGGGGGATTTGGAGTTTAGGGAGTTGTTGCTGGTGCTAGACATCAAGCTCAACGACCTGGCCCTATTTCTAAGGTTTTTTAGCCCGCTATCGTCATCATTCAAGATTATCGAGGGCGATAACGGATCAACTGATGTATCAGATTGTCGCCGGTTGACCTTGTGCAACAACTTATCCAAACTGAAATTCCTGCTCATGTCTCACCTCCAGGCCTAGTTGTGATGGGTTGCTGTTGTACAGTATTTGAATATATACTCCTATTCAGGCGGAATGATTTGTTCTATCGCCGGCGTGAGTGCACCTGGTTACAAATTGAGACTTGTTGAGGGTACGCACAAAAATGACTAACAGCCTGCGTCTGGGCCAATCGAAATAAGAATGATCAGCCGGGGGGATGCGGTGCCAGAATTTGGGGAAGTGTTGAGGTTGGCCGAGAATTTCGGGCAATGCTGGAAGAGACTTGCTCTGTTGTTATTGGGTGTGTATTTTTGTTATTAATGGCTTGTTAGTTGGTAAGGATATCGTTCGACTACAAAGAGGGGTGCAGGAGGGGTGCTGCAAGCGAGAGGATCTCGTATACCAATCGTATTAAGCAGCGGATAGAGTATTAGTTTTAGGCACCGCTCGCAGCAATCAGCAATTTTTACGCGGCAGTGATAGGGCGACAAATCGTAGTCGCAGTGACGATAAAAGGGCTTAGAACGAACCATGTATTACAAATGCGGAGCGGAGGCTTGGAAGTGGAGAAGGGGTTTCTTTTCTAAAATCTTCCCAGACGATTAAAGATTTCTTGGTAGACCACGTTCTATGAACGGCTTCTAACGACGGGCCCCCGTCCGTCCGTGCACCGTGCCGATGTTTCACTAATGTTGTCAGCCTCCGGCGACATCCCCGCAGAACCGCGCGACATCTTGTTTGCAGCCACTCAAGTCGAAGCGGATCTCGAAGTCAAATTGGATATCACACCTAGTGTCTGTGGTGTTGTCAGGGCCGAGCTGTAGAACCCGGAATCTGTTGTCAAACGTCGTGTATGCAAAAAGAACCGGCAGTCCAATTTCACTGACGAACATCGATTGTTTGATAGGCCCATACACTCTATACTCGTTGACTACCTCCATGGACATTAAATCGATAATTCCCGCTTTGAAAATCAAGTCGCTGAAGTATAGAAGGTCACCCACCACCTTCAAGTTCACAATCGGGAATTCGCTAACCTTGAAAGTTTGCTTGTTTTTATACACCGACTGGATTTCGCCCCATTGACTCCCGATCATAATCAAGTTTTTGGAGATTTCCACCGATCTTATCCAATAAGGAGTGAATTCTGTCTCTAAGACCCTTTTTGGTTTAGACAGTTGTTCGGCCAACCGATCTCTCTTGACAGGCTGCTGTAGATCGATGAATTTCACGTTAAACTCGTTGTTTTTACCCCCGCTGCCAATGAAAAAACGTTGGTCGTTTCTGACCACTTTCACACATTCAATTGGGGACTTTAATACCACTGTTCTGTAGCCATTAGAAATGTCATCATTTACGATATCCCTCATTTGGAAGTTCCCCTCTACCGAACAGCTATATAGAAACTGCCCATCAATTATACCAACATCAAGAAGTTTATCATTTTCAAAGCAGTTGTTTCTCCACTCTTTGATTAACTGGTACGTCGTGTTCCCATTTCCGTCGGATTTCGGCAATTTCATGGCCTTGTATAATTGGATCACATTACCTCTCACTATAATCAAGTACTTGCCCTGCCCGAACTGGATGATGTTGGTGATTTGACCGCACCCAATGACGAACTCCGACCCCAAGATACAATCCGTGGTATCCATTCTTCTCAATCCTCCATTGGGGGTGGAGATCAAGAACTTCATTAACTTTCTGGTGCATTAGTGTGACCCCATACGCACTCCGCTTTTCCGTTGATCGTCCCCACCTTCAGTCATTCGGAATTCGGAAAGTGATCAGGGGAGCTGTTTGCTGATATTGTGTTCTAGTTTCTATTTTGGTTTGTAAGCTATCTTTCACTATCATCTACTATTGGTTAGTTTGAAGGGAAGGATGGCAATTCTGGACTGCCAACTTTCAGCATGGCCATTCAGGTTGATCATTTGAGATGAAGCTATCCAAAAAACCTCCTTCACGAGTTAACGTCAGAGACTCCAGAGTCGTTAGCCCCTACAGGAAACGATCTTACGATCGAATCATCAAAAATATCCAAATCCATATATTAACCTATATAATCCCAATCGTATCTTTCATGCTCCCCTGCTATATGAGATAGTCCTCGGCACAGTCGGTGATGTTATTGACGAACGAGAAATCAGCGGCGTTTTCATCCGTTGGCTGACAAGCAGTGGCATCATATAACGATGAATGGATATACTGTAGGTTGAGTGATTGGGAGCGGGAGTTCTCCACAATCTTCTGGAACACGTTGACCTTCAAAGCATATATGAAATATGATAGCTTCATGTCTTGTTGAATAGGTAGAATGTGAATAAATAGAATGTGTGTTGAATAAATAGAATGTGTCTTAGGTGCAACAAATCACCCACGGATTATTAGTTTGAGGAATGAGCATTGTGGTTCTGCCACGACGACAATTTCACTGCACCCACGACATCGACGACATATTTGGCAGGTTACCGACAAGGTATTCGATATATTCACAGGATCTATTCACAATAAGTTATCGTACAATATATTCACAGCATCGATTTACAATAGTAATCGTACAGTATATTCACAAGATCTATTTACATTATTTCAATAAGTTATCGAAAGCTGGGATCAAAGATTGAGCCAAAGCGAAACTGAACACCAATTTGGGACCGGTAGTCAATAATTTTGGCGTCAATCCCTTGAAAAAGGCCGTAATACCTTCGTTTTTGAACATGTTTTTCAAAATGGTAACCCCGCTCTCAGGATTATCGAAATTTCTATTTTGTATTCTAGTTTTTATGACATCTAATGGAGCACTAACGATCAATGATGAACTAGCACCAAAGATCGAAGTGACAAAGTTTTGGGACCAGGTGGCAGAAGCGTGATCATCCAAGCCGAAAATGTATTCTTTGGCAAATGAGTTACCCCCGAATAATGCGAAGGAACCAGGAGCATTTCTGGCAGCTGTCCAGCCCCACCCTCTGTATAATCCAAACCCTTCGTCCTGCAAGATCTTCAAGAACCCTCTACCTTTGAAGGATTCAGGATTGGTTTGACGTTTGATTTTCAACACATCCAAGGGTAATAATACCACCTCACCAATACCAATTAACGATCCAGCTGTGGCAGACAATAAAGCTTTACCGTTTTTCTTGCCAAACCACGATTCATAGGTATCTTTGAAGTTTGATGTCAAAAATTCGTTGGCAAAGGGTTGTCCACCATATTTATAAACCCTTTGTAAGATTTTGTACACAGCGGCATAACCTAAGCCAGGAAATAATGTGAATAATCTTTTTGGTAAAGCCTTTTCAGCGTGTTCTCTGAAAATAACTGAGTTTAACTGAGTAGCTGAGGCGATTTTTCCATGGTTCGACATTAACCTTTTGGAGATGGTGTCGACAGGATGGAAAACTGCAATCTCGCAAATACCGGCGGAGGCCGATCCCAACACTCTGGCAGTACCTGATTGTTTTTTATCGTTCGTAACTGGACTCATAGTTATCTGAAAATTTTTCACCGCGGTAAATTATTTTTACTCTGTTCATCCATATCTTCATTCAGCGCGGAAGAGATTTGAGTCCTCAGGCAAAACTGCTGGAGGAGTAAGGGCCAAACTGATCGGCTGAAGCTAGAATGGAGGGCCAGCGGCTATAATGGGTTGGAATGTACAGCTAGCGGCTCTAATGAACTGAAATGAAAGACAGTGGCAACATTTTGACCTGGAGTCGGCCTTTACTACACTATGTAGCGGCACTGGGCAGACTTTTTGCAGCTGGACTGTTTGGAGCTCGTATCTTTCATTGGCCATTTGAGAGAACAAATAATCAAAATAGTAACCAACAAGTGGTTACTACTTGTGTCTTTGCTCATAGAATCTCTTGCGTCACTAATTCTGTTCCTCTCCTCTCCACCCTAACATCCTTCATGTCGCACGAATTTGCGAAACTGCGAAATCTCATCATGGGAGATATTGAACACTTCAAAAAGACATTGTCACAACTAACGATCAACTCCCGTCCCATAATCGACGAGTTGACAAAGGTGGCGGCCCAAAACACTGAAATCGCAGACCAAATCTTGGACGCGATAGCTGACAGAATCTACCATGTTAAGCCAATTGAAAAACTATACAGTTTGTACCTACTCGATTCAATTTGTAAGACAGTGATGAATCCGTACAATATATTGATCGGTGATGAGATGTTCAAGTTGTTTAGTCATGTTTATTTGATGTCTGATGAAACCGTCCGAGCAAAGTTGAGCAACTTGTTTGTAACTTGGAAACAGACTAAAACAAGAGATAAAATGCCATTATTCCCTATAACTCAGTTGGAAAAGATCCAACAGTTTTTGGATAAAGCACGTAGCAACGAGAATGAAAGATTAATACGGATTATTGACGAGTTAACCCCCAGTTTTGAGAGTAAGTTGAAATATGCCTTCTCGGATAAGTTGAAAGAAAGATATGATGCTTTACTTCAATTGAGGAATATCTTAAAAACAGCGTCATTAAGAAAGCATGAGTTGCAGAATATTGAAAGCCAATTGAGTAACATGAAGCAACAAGAGTTGGGTAGTCCGTTGCCCACAAACCCCTCGATACGAAACACTGCATTACCAAAATTACCCACTTCATTACCTTCCGCACCATCTTCGTTACCTGCAGCTCCACCTTCATTACCGTCGGCGCCTTCATCTTTGCCCTCAGCACCAACCTCCTTACCACCGTCACTCCCATCGATGCCTCCGTCATTACCGTCGATTCCCAAACGGTCTCCGGTCGCTGAACCAATGGAAATTGAAGAGTATAATGTGGATTCCACATACGACAACCAATCCGTCACTCCAGTTTTGCCTCCCATGCCATTCAAATCAAAATCTAAAGCCAACGAATTGTTCGATGCCCTAGTCAACATAGGCATCATAACATTTGAGCAGGATTTCAAGGGTCCTAGAATATATGACATCAATTATCCGAAAATAGTCAATAGGTCAACCGATCTAATGGAAACAATCAAGAATAGTCAAGTACCTCGAGACGATTACGAAAAGTTGAAATTCAACGAATTGTCCAAGTTGAACACTGATAAATTGCAGAGTTTTATTAATTCCACCAATCTATCAATCCAATGCAAAAAACTATTATACGACTCAAAAAGCTTGAAATGTCTGAATTGCGGAAAAAGATTCAACAACGATGAGTTGGATAAGAAAAAGCTCCATTTAGACTGGCATTTCCGTATCAATAAGAAGTTCAAGAGTGGTTCTGTTCAATCAAGAAACTGGTACTTGGACGAAAGCGAATGGGTTAAATTTAAAGATAACAACTTACTTGAGTTCCAGATCAGCGAAACCCCAATCGTGTCAGAGCCAGTACAAGAAAAATCCATACCATATGTGATCATTCCATCGACAGAAACCAATATGAATAATAAATGTTTGATATGTAGAGAGGTGGTCAAAGGAGTATTCAACGACGACCTAGGAGAATGGTGTTGGATGAATTGCATTGTTCCTCCAGGAGAAACAAGCCCCCGGATTGTTCATGCCAGTTGCTTTAACGAGACCAAGAAAAGATCAGGTGATGAGTTGAACGGGGTGATCAAGAGGGAGAAAATTTCGGCCTAAATGTACATTACTCTTTGCTCTTTCTATGAGATCTACCAGAGACTACCGATTAAACTTTTATGTCCTAAAGACCTATTTACTGGGGATTGGATTATTTTTGTCCTAAACACTTCAAGATGTCGCTCCAAACTTTGGTTGGTTTTTGAGAAGCATCAATGCCGGACCAGATTCCGGATTTTTTGTAGTACTCGACAATTGGTTCAGTTTGCTTGTGGTAGGTAACCAATCTTTTGGTTAAAGCAGCCTCGTTGTCATCGGATCTTTGCACCAATGGTTCACCAGTAAGATCGTCGGTCATTTCTCTCTTGGGAGGATTGAACAACTTGTGGTATGATCTACCGGAAGCTGGGTGAACTAATCTACCGGTGATTCTGGCCACCAATAACTCGTCGTCAATCTTCAATTCCACGGCATTTTCCAAGGGAGTTTTTCTGGCGCTCAACATAGAGTCCAATTTTTCAGCTTGAGGAATGGTTCTTGGGAACCCGTCCAAGATGAAGCCGTTTTTACACTCCTTATTGTTTTCCAATTCGGATTTGATCATGTTCACCATGATTTCGTCACTGACCAAACCTCCTTGGTCCATGATTTTCTTGGCCTCTAAACCTAATGCGGTTTTGGCAGTGACCTGAGCTCTCAACATATCACCGGTGGCTAAATGACAAGCACAGAACTTGTCTCTCAAGTTTGGGGCCTGAGTCCCTTTACCTGCACCTGGAGGACCAATTAAAACCATTTTGACTGATTTTGGCGCATTTGGCACAATACCTGCTTTGGCTTCCAAGGTTTGGATTCTCTCGTGCAATTTGGCAACAGTGTTTTTTAAATCTTCAACTGACATTGTAGGTGGATTGAATATTTTCTCAACAAATTTTTCACCAACCAATCCCCAGATAGTTTTGAGACGTGCGGGCACCGATCGACAGGACCAAGATCGCCGGTCACCCAACTGGGCGCTTCTGGGGCGACGAGTTGGGGCGAGGAGTTGGGACCAGTAGCGAGCGCTTGGTGCCACTGGTGGTGGTAGGCCGATATTGATGCAAGATTCTCCACCTGCTTTCAGTGCTGTTTCAGGGAGGCTCAATCTGCTCATGTGACTCCTGGCCCGCCTCCTTACTGCCATACGACTCCTTACCGCCATATACTATTCTTGGAGGCCTCGTCGTTCCTGGAGACCGCCGTTCCACTGTTGGTGGACCAAACCTTCTCGAAACCGTTCCACCGCGGAACTAATCTCCGGATTTATCCCATGGCGGTTTCACAGGACATACTCCGCACTTCACATGTATTTATTGCAACAATCCCCCTAAAATGCTTCTCCTGTTTTTGAGCCAGAACTAATTGATGGTGTCGATTGTAACGATATTGAAGTTTTGCAGATTGCCGTTTCTGATCATATCGGCCATTGTGGAATACTTCCTCGGTACCACTAAATTCAGAAAGTATGCCAAAAGCTTGAAAATATGTATTAAACTCACGATCTATCGGTTCGGGCTTAGTATCCCGATCAAAGATGCTCGGGTGTTGAGATTCATGTCCAATGCCACGCTATTCTCGGTTTTGAAAACCCAGTATCCCAAATTGATCGGGAGTTTCCCTTCCTACGGTGAGAGATACGGGAATCATGGAATTTGGTTTGCCAAACCCCATGACCGTGAAGCGGGGGACCCCGTCATAGTGTATACCCACGGTGGAGGCTACTTTTTGGAAACCCAATATGAGCAGTTGAAGTCTCTAGCAGCTATCTACAAAGGGTTGGATCCCAAAAAAAAATACTCCATCCTTTTCTTGGACTACGAGTTGGTGAGTCTCGGCCACAAATTCCCCAGACAATTGAGACAACTAGACCTGCTTTACTCATCGTTGGTTGAGCAAGGTAACACAAACATAATCCTTGCTGGGGACTCGGCTGGGGGACATTTATCCATCAGTTTTGTACAATACATCCATTCGCATAAGCCTTTCTTGCCGTACCCAAAACAATTGGTGCTTGTTTCACCTTGGTGCAAATTGAAATTTGATGTCAAGACTGAATCGAGGCCAGGAAGGGCCTACCACGATAATAAAGCTAGAGATTTGATCAGCATCGACCTATTCAAGCCAGAATTGTTTGACATGTTCCTCAATCCTAAGAACATCGACTTCCATCCCTATTTCCACTGGTCGCTCCACCCTGAAGACAATTGGTCGAAAAACCCTTTCTTTCAGAATCCCGAAAACAAGATCTTTCTCATTTACGGAGAGGACGAGAGTTTCAGGGACCACATCATCGAGTGGGCCAACGAAATTTACCCCAATGCGTTGACATACAACCGATCCCACAATCGAATTTCCGATGCATGTAAATTTGAGGTCAACAATGGTGTGCAGCCCCAGCTTACGTCTTATATGGAGCCGTGGGGAGTCCACGATGCCATTTTTTTCACCGAATTCGATGCTCTTGATGATGCTCCCGAAAAACACTTTGGGATTTCTAGATTGGTGGACTTTTTAAATCAATAAAGGTTATTAAGATCTATTTCTATATGCTCTACCGTACAAAGTACAAATTAAAAGTTTGAATAATTTTGGAATGAAGTTTAATGTTGGTATGTGTGGATTTCGGGCACATGTTCGACTTTCACCAATGGTCTATAGATTGGTTTCCACATTTGACTTTGAACCCAACTGAGACATTTCTTGTAATCTCTTGGAACCTCAACAAATCCACCGTCGGGGTTCTTTTCCATCTCCACTCTGGCAACGCCATCCTTCAAACTCTGTAAAATTACAGCCGTTGCCACATGAGCAGAAACCTCGTCGATTTCTTCCAATCTAGGCAAAAGACCGTTTTTGGGGTTTTCCATCTTGGGCGATAACGATGCCAATTGATCCACGGCAGCTGAAATCATGGTATCGGTAATGGTGGTGCATCTTGACAAAACGGCTCCCAATCCAATACCGGGAAACGTGAAACAGTTGTTATTTTCGGAAATATAATACCCATCGACAGGTTCGAATGGCGAGCCAGTAGCAATCAACGCATTGTTGTCGGTCCATTTCATGATATCTTTTGGTACTGCTTCGTGCAATCTCGTGGGATTGGACAAGGGAAACACAACCGGTTGAGAATTGTGTTTGTACATGGTTTTGATCACTTCTTCGGTGAAAGCACCTGCTTGAGTGGAACAACCCACCAACACAGTTGGTTTGACGTGATTCACGGCCTCCACCAAGTTTTTGGCGTCAATGCCTTCCCATAAAGCATCTTCGTCGGCGTATTGGTGCTGGCCTTCGGAGGAATCGGTGAAACTCTGCAAAATCACCCCTCTTCTATCCATACAATGGATGTGCGACAATGCGTCTTTCTCGCTCATTCCACTGACAACCATATGGTTTTTGATTTGATCGGCGATACCTAAACCAGCAGAACCCGCGCCGTAAACCAACACCCGGCAATCGTTCAACGACTTATTTGAAAACTTCAAAGCCGCAATGATTGACGCCATGACAACAGCCCCAGTTCCCTGAATATCATCATTGAATGACGGAAGGGCCTCTCTGTACTTGTGCAACATTTTTCTCCCGGTGGTGACCCCGAAATCCTCGTAGTGCAAAACTGCCGAGGGGAATCTGGTCTTGATGGCATTTATCACCTTATCGACGAAATCCCAGTATTGATCGCCCCGAACTCTGGGGAACTTGTTTCCCATATAAATGTCGTCGTTTATCAAGTTTTGGTTATTGGTACCGACGTCCAAAACAATCGGCAACACTCTTCCGGGATGAACACCCCCACAAAGTGTCATTAATCCCAATTTGGCAATGGCGATCCTTACCCCACCTACCCCTTGATCACCAATACCCAAAATCCCCTCACCGTCACTCATAACGATATAGTCGATATCTTTGTCTTCACCGTACACCGACAATCTCTCATCGACGGAATCCGGGTCCTCGATACTCAAAAAGCACCCCTCGGGTTTTCTAAACCGGTGAGAATAATTGGCGATAGCATCCCCCTCAGTCGGGGTGTAGATGATAGGCAACATTTCTCTGATGTGCCTTCTGACCAATTCATAGTACAACACCTTGTTTTGGATTCTCATTGAAGTACAGAAATCGTTCTTGGCCAACGGCGTCTTCAAATAGCTGAATTGGGCATAGGCCCTTTCCACTTGCTCATCAAGGGAGTTTACTTGAGAAGGTAACAACCCGATCAACCCGAAGGCCTTTCTCTCGGCAATGGTGAACGCCGAACCCTTATTGTAGATGGGACTGTTCAACAAGTGAAAACCGGTGATGTCACATTCAATGGGTCCATCGTTGGATAACCTGGTAACCTTGGGCTTCAACGACGCAATGGCCGCCTTCAAGTCCACGGGGGTTTTAATCGTGTGGGTATGCACCGATTTGGTGGCATATCTTCTAACTGCAATCATTTTGGCTGTAAATTTGAATATGTAGGCTGAGATTTAAATCAGGAAATACGGGTTATTTAAATGGGTGTCAAATTGGATTCCGATTTCAGCCAATATAACGAAAAATGTCTACAACGAGGGGAGGGGAGGGGTTTGGAAGTGAAAAATTTTTGCTGTGTGATTCTCCCGATCTGTCACGGTTGAGTTGCAGTTATGGATGTTTATATACGTCGTTTGGCAGGGATTCTATGCTGATATATAGCTGGAAACCTGTCAATCTACGGACCTGAGGAGGTCAGAAGATACAATATGTCGCGGGCATTTCGAATCGCAAACACCACACCACGACCACGACATTATACTTCACATTAAATAAGGTTGGGCAGACGGCGGTTCTAGCCGGCGCCGGAACGCAGGCTGATATGGACGCTGACATTGCGATTTTATCGTTGGCAGAGTTTCCGAGCATCTCCATCGTCAATAAATACTATTACACCTATATACGCACCCAGCCAATTCCGATATTTCCCTGAGATGGGATTTGGAAGGCTGAATCCTGCGGAAAGAGATTGAGGGGATTTAGGAGCGTCCGGTTTGGGAAATCGCCTATCCGGTCGCGGAGGAACTGCACACAGGGGGAGATCGGGTAAATCGACCATATATTCCTATTGATGTCAATAGAATCATCGGATACATTAGGAAAGAGATTTTCCGAGACTTCGGAGTGGATGGGGGCCAAGATCAGATAAAATTGTGCGCTATCGGATTTGTGGGCCTGTAAAGGGGAACCAATTCCTTCAAATTGTCATACTTGTTGATCTTGTAGATCTGGCTTCGATAACCAACAATGTCTAGGGGCAAGACCTTGATCAATCGTTTGAATTCAGGTGATATCACCTCCTCGGCAACGAACAGGTTGATGTTGATGAGGTTGTGTTCGATTGGCACAACATCCAAATACAACTCCCTGATCCCCAAGGATTGCAAGTCTTCGGTTTTGAAACTCAAATGATGGATGATGAGGCGAGGTACATGGCTTATTTTGGAAATGAAATCTCGATTGGACCCATAACAGGACGTTAATAATTCGAGTTGTAGTAGATTCCAATCGTTTTGTTGAAACGATATTCTACTGCTGTCAATAGCCAATTTTTCGATCTTTGACGTGTCAAAGATCATGGGGATTTCGATATCCCAGCGGCTCCGAACCGTTAACTCTTGTAAGCAGTGAAACCAGATGTTGTGGCTCTTGAAAATATGAAAGGTTTTTTCATCGGCAAAAATATCTAGCCGCTTCAAGTTGTTGAACATCTGATTACCCCGCTCATTGAATGCAATTAACTTTCCAATTGTCAATTTCTCTATGTTACTGAAAAATACATATTCAAATGTCTCGTTGCAGCTGATTTCAAGCTTGCACGGTTTATCTTCAAAGCCTTTTAAATTATCGAGATCATCAACAATCTGAATATCGCAACTAGGGAGTTTGTCATAAAGATCTAGACTGACGTTGCAATTGATGAACTTTATGGACTTAGTCAATGCCGGCTCATAGCCATACCCGTTCATGAGTGACACGAACATCTTGAGCGAAAGCACCGTTTCTTTAATCCAGTAATCATTGTTGCTAAATTCCACTGGTCTCATTTTAGTTGGATCATACACAACGAGTTTCTCATACAATAACGGTTTGATCAATTGATACAACCTGCTACACAATGAAAATTTGACCAAACTCCACTGATCTAGCAACTTGAGTATAATCAAAATAACCTCATCAGGGAGACCTAGAAAACTTGCCTGCCCTGAATAGACATTGTCCCTCTTCAACTCCTTAGATACCTCCATTTTAAAGTATGATTAAGCAAGTCGATAAGTAAGGAAGTCAACGGGGTTTATAAAGGAGGTCAACCAAGGATTGAGGAGGTCAAAGGAATTATTAAGCAAGTCAATAAATGACTTTGTACTCCACATTTTGCAGCCGCGACTACTTTCTTTTCTTATTCCTCTTTTTGAGCAGTTCAACGCTGTCTTCGCTATCGGAAAGCTCCTTCTTAGGCGGTTTCGCTCTAGTTTTTCTGGTGGTTCTAGATTTGAATAGTATCTGACTTGGCACGAAACATGCGGTTCTTCCGCCAATGGTGTCAAATTGGAGCTTCTCGCCTTTGAGGGTAGCATCATGCTTTTTTCCCTTTCCCCACCTATAAAGCATGAGCCACCCGTCCATTTGGGTCACGTCTCCTTCTACGGCCACGGCATCTCTGCAAACACTCAAAATACTGTCATACAATGACCGGAGGACTCCCTCATCGTCGAATTTGAAAAAGTTGCTGGCGGGATGTATTTTCGACCGATAGCAAATTTCGTCGCTCACCCAATTTCCCACCCCTGCGAAACAACTCTGGTCCAATAGAAGAGCCTTGATTGGCTTGTTTCTTCTGGTGACCAATTCCTTGAATTGGTCGAAAGCTGGTATAGGGACATAAATGGAAGGATCGGGGTCTGGGCCTTTTGATTTCGAGTAATCGGGGCCTTGTAGCTTCAATGGTTCAACGTCGAATAACCTGTCCAAATACCTCACTCGGCCTAGCCGCCTGGGATCGGTGAAGGCAATTTTGTGGGTATCGAGCACGATCTCAAACCGGGTGAATCTCGGGGGCCACTCTACTAATTCCGGTTCCTGATCGACTTCTGTCAACTCTTCTTTTATTTTTTGCTCTTGAGTGTTGAAATATTTGGACTTTCTCTGGATGTTCTTTCCATTGACCACGATTTCGTCTTTGTCAACCTTGATTTTGGCGTTCTCCATGAATACCATATGAGACTTGACTCCCTGAATTTTGACCATGCCAGTCATTCCCAAATGCATCAACAAGTTGCCTGGTTTTGACGTCTGTTCGTCATCAATGGTCAACCAAAAGTACTTGCCGTGTCTGCCAACCTTCCTGATTATGCCGGAAATATTATCCAATGGCGTCTTGATGATGATGTCATCCTTGCCTGTGATTCTGATGATTCTCGATCCAATTACGCTTCTTTTGAGTAGAGATGCCACATGGGCCACCTTATTGTTAGTATTGTTTTGGTGATGGTGGAAATCGAACTTACTTCTGCAACTTCGGGCATAGTGCGATCAGTTTGGTGCAGCACCCGCGAGACATTTAATTAGTTTCGGTGCGTGTGAGGGCGGGAATTCGAATGAAACGAACCCAACTTCGGAGACAAGAGGCTCACAAGCCATGACTACTTGAGTTTTTTTCGTTGAAACCTGGGACAGAAATTGCCTTAGTAGCTCAGTTGGTTAGAGCGTCAGTCTCATAGGTTGCAAGATTTGTGAGTTATCTGGAGGTCGACAGTTCGAACCTGCCCTGAGGCACTTTTTTTTGCATTCGAATGCCTGGAAAGATAACTGAAGAGCAATACCCGAAGACTGAAATAGCCAAAATGTAAAGATGTAGTATATGCATTATAAGTCAGATCTAGTGAGTTTTCTAATATCATTTGGTTTTTCCCCAAGTAACACTTTTGCACCACTGTATGGTTCACAGCTTTCTCTGCCACTTAAAGGTCCGCTCTTGATGTCGTTCAACTGTTTACCGCTCTGTAACTCCTTCAACAACTCGACGGTTTTGTCGCCGGTCAAATCCTCGAAATAGTCGTCGTTAACCCCCATCATTGGAGCATTCACACAAGCTCCCAAACATTCGACTTCTTGGAAAGTAAACAAGCCGTCTTCAGTGGTCTCACCGGGTTTTATGCCTAATGTTTTGGAAACAGCCTCCATGATCTCGTCACTGCCACATAACTGGCAAGGAGTGGTGGTACACACCTGCAAGTTATATTTGCCCATTGGTTTTCTGTTGTACATAGTGTAGAAAGTAGCAACCTCGTAGACTCTCATTGGTGGCATGTCCAATAATTTGGCCACGTAATTCATCACCGATATGGAGGTGAATCCTAGTTGTCTTTGGCCCAAATCCAAAAGTGGCATACAAGCACCTTTCTTATATTGTGGTGGGTATTTGGTTATGATTTCCTCTGCACGTTTCAAGTTTTCGGGGGAGAACTCGAAGGGGAGGGAAGGATTGTCAAGTTGATGGTTTCTGTGCACAGAAATGATACTCGAATACCTGACTGGCCTGATGGTGAAGGGCTTTATTGGTCTTGTTATATAACGAAACATCTTGAGTTTGATGTGAAAAAAATCGCTACTTCAGTGCGTAAAAATAATTGACTTTTTTCTCATTGGTTGATGTACTTCAGAAATAGATTGCGAGAGTAGGGAGTTTTTGTTAGGCACTATGTTGTGTGATCTGGTAGGGATCAAGCTGGCGGGAAAATATAGACCCTGGTAAAACCTGAGACCGCTGGGAGTACACAAGACGGAGTTGGGGCTAACTCCTTCAAAACGGGAGCCACTGATCTACTGACAGTCACATCCTCTTCTCAGGCTCTGTCGCTATCCAGCGGTTATCTTTTCAGGCTAACAAGTAGAGGCACAATCTAATACTAGTGGAAGATAGAATATTTTGTGTGATTTTCACTCTTCGCAGGCGGAACAATAGTTAACAATGCCGTGACGTATGAAGTTAATCGTCATTTAGGAGTTTTGCCTTGCAACTTGCGCCCGAGCCGGAGCCAGCAAATATTGGCGAACGTTAGCGACTCTGGCCTAGAACTGCTCTGTAGCCTCACCCCCAAAGTGATATTTATGCTTAAATACGCTCAAGTAATTATGCTCAGTAATTATGCCTAAAGTAATTATGCTCAAGTAGTTATGCTTAAAGTGATATGCTCCCGTGGTGCCACCATCCCCCGGTGCTACCGCCGCCCTCTGTACCGGAGAGCGAATGCGAACGGAATAGAGTGCGAAACAACCACAAAGAGGGAGAAAATTCAAATTCTCACCAGAAGTAGCATCGACTAATTCTTGGATTGTATATTGAACGTTGTCGGGAACAATCCACAGACAATTGAACGACGCAGTCAGTGGCTGATTGAATTCCCAAAACAGACAAAAAAGAACCCAACAAGGATGCAATCCAGAGATATATTCCAGACTCCCAGCTCCCCTTCAAGGTCCACCCGAAGCGTTAAACCACCAAAACCAAACGATAATGCATTACCCCAAACAGCGTCACCGCGGCGAAAGAATAATAAATCGATCTTTAGCGACCGATACATTCCTCAAAGAACAGGTATCGACCTCCAGGCCGCATTCAGCTTGAGCTCCAAAGATGTGGTACCTGATTTAAGAAACCGAGATAACGATAACGAGATCGAAATCCAGAGAGAACAAGAAGCAAACCGGACATTTTCCACGGTTTTGAAAAACGAGTTGTTCGGAGACAACGCTCCCATGATATCGAATATCCTGAACCCAAAACCGGTGAGATCGAGGCCCAACAGCACCGGCAACTTCCATTCCAATTCCTTGATGATCAATCCCGGGTCGTCGCGATCCACCGACTCCGTTCCCATGCCCTCGGGCAGAATAACGCCTCCCCGTTCAACATCAATCAACGACATCAACACTCCAACAAGGGATACTATCACTGGTGGTAGTTCCTTCAACACTAACGATAATGACATTTCACACATAAATGCCGGCAATATCAACAATAGCAATGATGATATCACCAGCACTCCCCGACAGAAGTCTAACCTATTCACATACCAGTCTCCCAATAAGAATCGTCCCATTTCAAGAGATTTACAGAATGAAATCTACTCATTGTCTCCGGTGAGACAGGAGTCCCAGAAAATATTGCTTTCGCCGCAAAAAAAACCAAGAAACATCAGTAAAGTGCCTTATAGAGTTTTGGATGCTCCCGAACTACTGGATGATTTCTACTTGAACTTGGTGGATTGGGGTGCCCAGGATATTTTGGCGGTGGGATTGGGTGATAGCGTCTATTTATGGGACGGTTCTACGCAATCTGTCGACAGGTTGTGTCAGGTGAGCAATAAAGAAAAAGTAACCAGTATCAATTGGATTGGGTCAGGAACTCATTTAGCTTTAGGTACCTCCAAGGGGATAGTGGAGATTTGGGATGCTACCAAGATGAAATGCGTCAGAACCATGTCGGGACACAGCTTAAGGGTCAGCTCGTTGGCGTGGAACGAACACATTTTGTCCAGTGGTTCCAGAGATCGCACCATTTTGAATCGTGACGTGAGAGTTGAAAGCCATTACATCAACAAATTCGAAAACCACAAGCAAGAGGTATGTGGGTTGAAGTGGAATGTCGAAGAGAAGAAGCTAGCCTCCGGTGGCAACGATAACAAGTTGTTCATTTGGGACGGGTTAAACCCCAAACCGTTGCACGAATTCAGTGATCATACTGCAGCAGTCAAGGCCATTGCGTGGTCGCCGCACCAACGGGGAATTCTAGCTTCTGGTGGGGGCACAGCCGACAAAACAATCAAAACATGGAACACTCTAACGGGGAACATGCTTAATGATGTCAACACCGGTTCTCAGGTTTGTAATTTGGTGTGGTCCAAGAACTCCAACGAACTAGTCTCAACCCATGGTTACTCCAGAAACCAGATCATAGTGTGGAAGTATCCAAGCATGCAGCAGATCGCGCAATTGACAGGACACACCTACCGGGTGCTTTATTTGTCGTTATCTCCGGACGGAGAAACTATTGTCACTGGAGCCGGGGACGAAACCCTCCGATTCTGGAACGTTTTCGAGAAAAACAAGACCGACGAGCCTCCTTCGTCGGTTTTATTAGATGCATTCCTGCAATTACGATAATACATGACATGTGCTCTCCGCCTACCTTCTGACTTACATCCGCCCTTTGCCTCAAAAGGCAAACCCGCATCCACCTATAGCCGCAAATCTCGCTCCGCATTTGGCTCCACACTCGCCCAACGGTCGCGACACAACCACTGTTAACCGACGATTACTCACCGCGGCGACAAATTTCCGATAAGATACATCTCAGATTATTCATCACAAATGGCAAAACCAGAATCCAAAGACTTGACCCATTTGTTGTCAGTCGAAGCCAAATCCAGGAAGGCCTCGCCATTGAAAGGTGCCTTCGTGTACTACGGTAAACCAGGAATGACATTTTTAGGGGGAGGATTGCCGTTGTCAGACTACTTCCCTATCGAAAGAGTGCTGGCGACTATCCCCAAGGCGCCTTTCAAAAATGGTATTGGCGGCAACTTGAAGAGCGACGACGATTTTGTGGAGGTGGAAATTTTGAAACACAAGAGCGCTGAGCACGAAAACCACCTCGAGTTGGCCAGATCATTGCAATATGGATTCACCGAAGGACACACCGAATTGATGGACTTCGTCAAGGAACACACCGAAACTGTGCACAAAGTGCCTTACGACGATTGGGATGTCATTGCGACTGCGGGTAACACCGAGGCCTGGGACTCCATCTTGAGAACTTTCACCGCCAGAGGAGATACCATTCTTGTGGAGGAGTTTAGTTTCAGTTCGGCGTTGGAAACCGTCAGTGCTTTAGGGGTCAACACCTTTCCCATTCCCATGGACACCGAGGGGATATTACCGGAGAAGTTGAGTTTGATTTTGGACAACTGGGTGGGACCAAAGCCCAAATTGTTGTACACCATCCCCACGGGCCAGAACCCAACCGGTTCGTCGTTGAGTGCCGAAAGAAGGAAAAAAGTTTATGAGTTGGCCTGTAAGCACGATTTCGTCATCATTGAAGACGAGCCTTACTACTTCTTGCAGATGGAAAAGTATACCGAAGACAAGAACGCCAGAAGTGGCAGAGCCGTGCACGACCACGGGGAATTTTTGAAAGCTTTGATTCCCTCGTTTATTTCGTTGGATGTGGAAGGAAGAGTGATCAGATTGGACTCATTCTCCAAAGTGTTGGCCCCCGGGTTGAGATTCGGGTGGTTTGTGGGCCAAAAGAGAATCTTGGAACGGTTAACCAGGCTTCATGAGGTCAGTATTCAAAATCCTTCGGGGTTGACCCAATCTTTGACCAACGGCTTGTTGCACAACTGGAAACAAGAGGGATACCTTGAATGGTTGATAAAAATTAGAGAGGAATACACCCACAAAAGAGATGTAACCATCGATGCCATCAAGGAGTACGTTCCTCAGGAATTGGTCACTTACGTACCCCCCGTCGCCGGTATGTTCTTTACAGTGTACTTTGATGCTTCCAAACATCCAAAGTTCAAACAACTCGACGAGGAGCCATTAAACGTCGAAAAGTCCATCTACGAGCAATCGTTACAACAAGGATGTCTTATGATCCCTGGGTCGTGGTTCAAGGCTGAAGGTAATTCGGTGCCTCCTCAGACCGGAATTCTCGAGAACCCCGAAACCAAGAATTTAATTTTCTTCAGAGGCACCTACGCCGCTGTGCCATTAGACGAATTGGTCCGGGGACTCGAGAAATTCGGTAAGGCTGTTAAGATTGAATACGGTGTTTAGAATAGATCCGCGCCAGTCCGCACCACCCACTCTGCCGCCCCTCCGTCTGCACTACCGCGCAAATAGCGCCCTCTCCGTCATCCCTCGCACCACCACCTCTACATCCCCTCTGCGCACCCCCAACCCCCATCTGCATTGACTTTCGCTGGCGCGAAAAGCTGCCCCAAAAACATGCACATCCTCAAGCTCCCGTGGCTAGGCCACAGGGCCGAGGGCAAACCTGTGGAGTGCTACTCGGTGTCTGTGAGCTCAGATGGCACCAGGTTGGCCTCAGGCGGTCTAGATGGGTTCGTCAAGATCTGGGACACCCACACCATTCTCCAGTTTAAAGCGGTGGAAGAAATTACCGCTGACTTCCCTCGACTTTTGCCGCCAGAGTCACTAAGAAGGCCGCTTTGCTCCATGAGCCGGCACAACGGGGTGGTAACCAGTGTCAAATTCTCCCCCGACGGTAGGTTCTTGGCCAGTGGCTCTGACGACAAGATCGTTCTCATTTGGGAGAAAGACCCCCTGATGGCCAACAGACCCAAACAATTCGGAGAAGCCGAGGCCGATCTCGAACACTGGACGGTGCGCAAGCGACTTGTGGCCCACGACAACGATATCCAGGACATCTGCTGGTCTCCGGACGGGTCGTTGTTGGTTACGGTGGGGTTGGATAGATCGATCATGATCTGGAGCGGCACGACATTTGAGAGAATCAAGCGCTACGACGTGCACCAGTCAATGGTGAAGGGAATAGTTTTCGATCCCGCCAACAAATTCTTCGCCACGGCGTCCGACGACAGAACGGTTCGGATCTTCCGCTACTCCAAGAAGCTTCATGAACTGGCCAATAACTACGAGTTTCAGATCGAGCATGTTGTTTTCGACCCATTTAAGAAATCGCCGTTGACGTCGTACTTTAGGAGGATGAGCTGGTCGCCCGACGGCCAAAACATAGCGGTGCCCAACGCTACCAACGGGCCGGTGCCGTCGGTGGCCATCATCAAAAGAGGTAACTGGAGCTCCGAAGTATCGTTGATCGGCCACGAGGCCCCATGCGAGGTATGTTCGTTTTCTCCCAAGTTGTTCCGAACTGAAGACGCCAAGGACCCGGCGGACGAAGACAGTTTCAACACCATCTTGGCTACTGGTGGACAGGATCGCACGTTGGCCATATGGAGCACCAAGCAAAGCAAACCATTATTGGTCGCTGGCGAGATCACTGGAGGTTCCATAACCGATATATGCTGGGACCATTCGGGAGAGTCGTTGTACTTCAGCTGCGTCGATGGGACTATCACCTGTATCGCATTTGACAAAAATGAATTGGGAATCCCTGTAGACACTGATTTGATCAATACCCAATTACACAAGTATGGAAGAGATCGGGAGTCCAACGTGTTTCCCGAAACTATAGAGCAGTTGGCGTTGGAGGACAAGGCTGCAAGTTTGTTGGGCGACGACGCCAAAGTTTCAACCAAGTCTCCTGCCAAGGAGCCCCCTCGTTGCGCGAGTCCGCGAACTGATTCCCCAAAGAAAACCTTTGTTCCCCAGAAATTGGATGCTGCCACCCAGAAAATCACCCTCAAGAACGGCAAGAAACGAGTAGCACCGATGCTATTGTCGGGGCTGAACCTTCCGCAGATGTCGGTGACCAAAGTGGTCAAGAAATTCCCAATCAACTCCAAAATTTCCCACACCAACTACCAACTTCCTCGTTTGGGGGTGGCCACCGCGGTCAGAGGAATGAAACCAAGAGCCCAGGATTCGGGCGTAACAGGTAATACCTTGACCGAAGACCAGGATAACGATAATGACGACATGAACATCGATTTGGCCAACGAAAACGGCAACACCAGTTTGTCTGTGATGACTTTGAAGAACCAGAAACGGAAAATTAAACGAGTCGTGATGGAATCCAGGTATCCCAACCATTTCAAGTTGATCTCCAACCTTTCGGAATCGCTATTCAATCATAGTTTGTTCATGCAGCATGAAATGAGTAAACTCATCAACACCCACGATTTCCAAAATACCCTGGACCTTTTCAGCGGCTCCAGTGCTACTGCTGATACCAACGACGAGGACATTGTGTTTGCAGTGCTTGTAGCTGGCATCACTCACAAGATCAACCCCCTTTATACCCTAAATCCCCTGGACAAAACCGTCAAATCAATCATAGAGGTGAGAAACGGGGCGTCGTGGAAGGAGGACGAGGAGGACATCGATGTCGAATACGACAATACCGTAGACTTCCAGGACCCCACCGCCGTGATCGTGACCAACGACATCGGCGACGACTTCAAAAAGTACTTTTTGTACTTTCCTTTCAAAATCCAGCACGCTTTGCCGATTGTCATTGATGGGTATTTGATCTACTACGTGATAGTGTCGTTTACGGGAACAATGACGATTTTCTGCGCCGAATCAGGCACCACAGTCACCCCCAATGTGGAAATCGGTAGCAATTTAATCTGTGTTAAACACAGCCAGAGGTTTTTGATGGGAATTACCAGCTCGGGAATGGTGTATGTTTGGGAGATGCCGGAGTTTCCGCGGGGTCGCGGCTTGAACAGAAGATTGGCGGTGTCGTTGGCAGCCATCATGAATACGTCAAGTGTTGAGCAGGCCTCAATCGAAGGTAAACCCATAATCTCCCCCGATGTCAAAGCAATCGAGCTCGACCAATACGGATGTCCTTATGTTCTTTTGAGCGATACCAACGACGTCTACAAGTATTGCCACGACCTCATGTGCTGGACAAAAGCCATCGACTCTTGGTACTATAATGTCATCGATGAAATTGGGCTGGAAAAGAGTGTGTTCAGCTATTTCCAGCATTTGAGCTTGAATGGGTTCAAAAACGATGTGCAGCAGTTGAAGATCGGGAAGTATCTTTTTGACTCCGGCACCAAAGAGCTACAAGAGGTGATGAGGCAGAGATACCGCGAGACAACATGAATGAAAGACGTGATGAGATCCCGCGAGACAACATGAATAATGCATTAATACACAGCTAAAGGACCTTTGGAGGGTTTTCGCGACCAGCCTCCGGCTCCAGCCTCTCTGGCCGGGCCACCGCGGGCTCGAACGGAAACTTCACCAAGAAAACAACCGCATTGATAACGCTCTTGATGGAAAACATCCACACCGTCAACCCCACTCCTCCCACAATCGTAAACGGCAACGCCAAGAGCCTCTCCAACGGATACGGAAACAACCCCGGCGCCACGTAGAAAAGCACCTTTTTCCGGTACCATACCCTTGAAAACCAGAGGGGCCACGACGTCAAGACATTGAGGGCGGTGCCCAAGTATTTGGTGACGGTGGCCCGATCGTGGGCGAACTCTTTGTTCAAGGTAGCGATTTCTGCCGTCAACTTGTCGAACTGCCGGTTGAGCTTGGTCCATTTGGCGTAGTGGTCCTGGGCACTGATGGCTTTGCGCTGGCGATTGACCTCCGCCGCCTGGTGCGACAACTCGCTGATGGCCAGGAGTCTGGAGTGGCCCAACAACACCGCAATTCGGCAGTAAACCGCCCAACAAACCTCCTCAATATTCTTCTTGCCCAAACTCTTGACGGCAATATCGATTGCCACCACCACCAAGAGCCCCACCATCAAACTGAACGGGTGTAAGTCAAGTACCATGTCTACTGTCAGTCTCAAAATTTTCTCGCATTTTTTCAGTGAAGGGATTCAACTGTAGACCGACGACGATTAGTGACCATTCAGCTTGAGTGAAACGGTGGACCAGCGTAGAACGGTTGTAATTGAACGAACACAGAACCAGCTCGCACCAGCTCGCACCAACCCAGGCCAACGGCTCCAAAGATTAATATTACTACACAACAACATGTCCAGTGGAGGTGAGGAAGGGGACTACGTTCCATGGATCCAGCAGTTCTGTGAATTGTTTGGCCACGATTACTTCGTGCCGGTGGCACAAGAATTCATCGAGGATGACTTCAACTTGACAGGGTTATCGCTGCAAGTGCCCTACTACAGAGAGGCGTTGTATACCATCTTGGATTACCAGGTGGATACCGCGGAGGACGTGGCCGCCAGCGCAGGAAACGGCACCGCCGCGCCCCACAAGAGCAACAAACAAGATTTGCCCACGAAGTCGCTATTATCGCACTCCGCAGAGCTATTGTACGGGTTGATCCACGCCCGGTATATCATCTCCAAGCCGGGGTTGACGGCCATGGCGTCCAAGTTCGAGCGAAACGACTTTGGATGCTGCCCCAGGTACTACTGCGACGGAATGCACTTGATTCCCTGCGGGGCCACCGACATTCCGGGCCAAGAAACCGTGAGATTGTACTGTCCGTGCTGCAACGACATTTATTTACCCCTGAGTTCCCGGTACTTAAACATCGACGGGTCGTTCTTCGGCACCACCTTCCCCGGCCTCTTGATCAAGATGTTCCCCGAGATCGAAAACCAGTGCCGAATTAGAATAAATAAGGTCAATCAGAGCGAAATGGGGTTGAAGCTTTTTGGGTTCAAAGTCAACGAGGCCAGTGCCAGCGGCCCCAGAATGAAGTGGTTGAGAATGCATCCCAAAACCATCGACCAACGACAGGAATTCGACAGCTGCCAGTTATCGATCCCCAGCGACGACGACATGGATGATTCCAATGTAGATAATGATCTTGACGAGGATGACGATAAAACCATGGCCAGTGACGATTGAGAGGTTATTCATGTATCATAATATATATCCGGCGCGGGTCCAGCGTAGTTGCACCAGGGGCGGCGCGGGAATGCTCCAGCGTCAATGGGTCAAATGCACAGGCTTTCCGGGCTCCCAGTCCTTGATGGCGGTGCGGATGTTGACCCAGTACTTTAATCGCACCGCCTCGAGCATGATCTGGTGCCAGTCCAACGGCTTGTCTCTCAATAATCGTTCGAGGGTGGCCTCTGTGTGGCCAATTCTCTCCTCGTTCTCCTGCGACAACGACTCGAGCTCGTTTTCGTCACTGGCAAATTCCAACGCCTCGTGGGCCTCCAACACCGTCATCAACAACTCCTTGTATTCTAGCGACGATTCTTGCGACTGCGACTGGTACTGCGCTATCAATTTCTTGGACACCTCGTCGTTGGTGATGTCGATGTGCTCCGGATGATACACCTCGATGATGTGGCTGATCCGGGTGTATGGATTACTGATGGCGGAAAACGCCAAATTCAACAACGACGAAAAATCCCCCGTCGCCAGGGCGCCGTTGACGGATTTGGATAACCCCGCAGACCCAATAAGAATATCGGGGTGGTTTTGGCTCTGCAAGTTTCGAAACTCCCGGCGAAGTTGCTTGGCCGGCACCACAAACGGCTCTGCTGGAGGGCCGCCATGAGGAAACGTCTTGGGGAATAGGTCGAAGTACGACTTGACCTTGGTGGAATTCATCCGCCTGCCGGCAAACGAAGCCAATGATCTGATCATCTGCTGTGGGATTTTTCGCATCGGAGCGGCAGATACTTGTGACACATCGCAGGCTGGTTTTACGATAGCGCCGCTGGAGACCGCTAAATACCGCCAGATACCGCCAGACACTGCAAGACCAGACACTGTAAGATCAGACACTGTAAGACCAGACACTGCTAGATACCGCTTGAACTTTGGACTAGTAACTGATTTAATGTTCAAGAAGAGAACCATCAAGAGAGAACCCGCGAGTTCTAAGCGGAAGATGGTGGAGGAAATGGAGGCAGGCGAGTCGGAAGAGACGGAGTTGAAGTCGCCGCCCCTCAGGCAGCTCACACTCAAGAAATCCAAACCCAATCAAGTCAAGACACCCACAAGAGTAATATACGAAGTCGGGGGCAATGAGCTATCCCACAAAAATACCGCCACCATCGACGTTAGCGGGGCCAAAAAAGACCCAGGGCCCCTCAAGGCGGCACCAGTGAACGTACGCACCACCACCATCACCGATTTCCAGCCAGACGTCTGTAAAGACTACCAACAGACAGGTTATTGTGGCTACGGCGATACCTGCAAATTCTTACACATAAGAGGCGAAGCCACCAACAAGAACCCAGTGGTCAAAGAGTGGCAAAACGTCACTCAGAAACCCCACCACCACCCTATCCCCTTCAAATGTGTGCTATGTAAGCAGGACTACACTCTGCCGGTGAAGACGGTGTGCAATCACGTGTTCTGCAAGCAGTGCTTCTTCGACCGGGTCAAATCCAAAAACTCCATCTGTTTCATCTGCAGACAAGACACAAACGGCATTTGTGCGCCCGTCTCAGCCAAAGAACTCCAGACATTGATCGACTGATGTTCGCATCGATTCAGACACTCAAATAAACCCGTGCACCGCATCTCACCGTATCCCACTATGGCCCAGATTCAAGAGCAGTTGGAGGGGTTGCCAGGGTACGACCTTCTCATGGATTATTGGAACGACTACGCTGGAGAACACTTCAATTCCATCGATCCCTTCGAAGATAGCCAAGGGAACAAACGAAGATTGCCCAAACAGTATTCGTCCGCCCTAGAGCAAAAGCTCTGGAAGAAGGTCCAAAGCAAGGCCTGGGCCCACGATAGGTGTTTTCTAGGATCATGTGGTGTGGGCCTAGACTGCGGCCTAGGCTTGGCTCCGTTGGTGGTGTTGATCTTCCCTGTGCTCGGCCCCCTTTACATGTATGCCGTTCATTCCCGTTTGATCAGTATTGTGACTAATGAAATGCAGTTGCCCAATAAACTCGTGACGAAAATGCAGGGACAAATTGCCTTTGACTTGTTGATCACCTTTCCCCCGATCATCGGCTCGTTCTTCGGCTACCTCCATGGATGTCTGACGAGAAATGCTGGGTTGATCTACAAATATTTTGAGTTTCTTGCCGAGCAAAGACAGAAAAATAACGTTCCTACTTATGTGGGAAGAGGGGCAATAGGCCAAGGCGAAGAGGGGTCCAATCCCCGAGCTGCCAGTTACTCCAACCCTGTACCTCAGAAGGCTAAAAAGAAACAAAATTTCCAAAATGAGATCGAAGTACAGCCACAACAACAGACAGGTTTTGTTTAGAGTTCCGGTGTGCAGAGGCTAAAGCTTTCCAAATAGAAATATATCCTTTTTCAGGACTACTTCTCCTCGCACCTCCGCCCACTTCGCACCATCTCTCACCACTCCGCACCCGGCCCAGATCACCACGAGTTCCCAACGCGCGTCGATAACTATGTACGAACGACCAGAGGGAATTGAAAATACCAGAATCTGGGTCGACGGGTGCTTCGATTTCACCCACCACGGGCACGCGGGTGCAATGATGCAGGCGCGCCAGCTAGGCAAAGAATTGTATGTGGGAGTCCACACAGACGAAGAGATATTGAGGAATAAAGGCCCGGTAGTTATGAAGTTAGACGAAAGGATGAAAAGTGTCGAAGGCTGTAAATGGGCCACCAAAGCTATTGCTGGGGCTCCTTATGTGACCGACCCCAAATTTTTGAAAACCTACAACTGCTCCTACGTGGTTCACGGAGACGATATCACCACAGATGCCAATGGCGAGGATTGCTATAAAGCTGTCAAGGATTTGGGGATGTTTGTGGTTGTAAAGAGGACTCCGAACATTTCTACCACTGATTTGGTCGGGCGCATGTTGTTGGGAAACAGAGCCCACCATTTGCCGTTGATTACCTCCATGGAACATGAGTTATTCACCGAAGATAATTTGGCGAGATTTAGGAATTATGCCACCGATCACACCGGTTTGAACCCTCATTCTGGTGTATATGTCAATATCCGGGATGAGCCGTTACACTTGATCGTTGAGCCGTCGGAAAACACTTCGAAAGGCTACCAGAAGGTGGTATATATCGATGGAGGATTCGATTTGTTCCATCCGGGCCACATCGAGGTGTTGAGGTTGACCAAGGAGTACGCAGATTCAATCGGAGCGTTGGTGGTTGTAGGAATCCACGAAGACAAGGTTGTCAATCAGAATACCGAATTGAATTATCCCATTATGACGATATTTGAGCGTTCTCTTTGTGTGTTGCAGTGCAAATACGTCGACGGTGTGATCTTGGGGGCTCCGTATATCCCCGATGACGCCTTCTTGAACAAATTTCCCGGCGACATCGTCAACGTGATCCACGGTCCCACGTCGATAAACAAACAAATCTATAAACAATTCCAAGACCAAGGGACTTTTAAACAGATGGGGGATCACAAGTACTCCCATATCAATACCAAATTCATCGTCAACCGAGTTTTAAGCAACGTGGAAGCCTACGAGGAGAGACAGCGAAAGAAAGGCTGGAAGGCCGAGAACGAGTTGAAATTGCAACAGGAAGAGCAAAAGAGACTACAAAGTAGCTGATAGAATGCAGAAAGCCTAATACAATCATTGGATCTACGTATATTCGTTACTCATGTCAATCAATAGTTGAAATGGTTTTCAATCAATTGGTTCCTTTCTCTGAGATGTTGTTCATGAGACTGGTGGTTGGAGTTACGTCTCTTGGATTTACCGAACATGGTGAAATCAACATCTTCATCTAATAACTCATCACCGGGTCTACCCCAATTATCTCTTCCATTGCCGTTCTTCTTGATCTTGGTGGGGTCTGTGTCAAAGTTACCATTGTGGGTAAACCATTTGGATTCACCTGGTGATTCACGAACGGTCCATTTATCTGTTCTACTCATATTATAGTTGTAATAGTTGTTTGTAGTCGTAACAGTTGTTTGTAATTGTAACAGTTGTTTGTATTTGTTGTAATAAATTGATGTGTTAAAGTCAATTGTAATTGAATTGTTGAAACAGGTGGATTGTCCCTGTATTTATAGTTTTTACCCAAGATTTGCTTTTAGGGTTCCAATGATTTCTATCAGTGTGGAGTTAAATCGTGTGATTGCAAAAACATAAACCACACCACATTTCCATGACCGCGGGGACGCTGGCGGTACTAAATTAGTTCCATGCGGTTCCAAATCCACCCAACAATATTGGGGCGTGACTGGTGACTCAACCCGCGAAGTCATGGCACCGGCTGTCGGGGACTCGCGGTGCCGGATTTTCTCCCCACCTTGAGGACCAACGGCAACCCCTTTTTCTAACCCTTATCGCATTTCCCTTTTAGTTAAATGATACACATTACATCATTGAATGCATTTAATTTCAGCATATGGGACGTCTAGATGCAAAAAGAAACTGAGTTTGAGGCAAGAGGCTGCAGATTGGTTCTGGTGTTGCTTCGATTGACTCTAAACACTATTACAACATGTCAGTTGATGACATTGATGTGGCATCTCAAGCTGTGGCTATGATTAGGCGGTTAATCTTGTCAAACCCAAAAAGTCTAATGCAATCTACCATTGTCACTTTCTCCTTGGGCGACATGTCCTGGAATCGTTTCTGTGGCTGAAATCGACCGGTGGCCATATCGAAAAAACTCACTGTCATCAGATTGATGGTACCATCGTCAATATAGTTCGCTAACTGGGTGAGGGGAATCAACCCGGGTACAATACCAGGCAATTGACTGGTGGAAAGATCAACCTGTTGGGACAACCTCAATATTGTCTCCTTACACTTTTCAAATGCTTCTTGATTGTAAACCTTATCAGCAATGTTTCCGTGATAACGCTTTCCTAAAAGGGACTCCTTATCTTTTGCGGACTCCGGGAAGCTATTGGCCATCTCAATTTCGGAATTAACCTTCAAATTCAATTGCTCATCTGTGCCCATGATGAATAAATTGGAATTTTTGATATAGGGCTTTACCTCCGACAACAGAAAGTAAGTTTCATTACAGACATCGAGCAATTCGCCTCCAAACTTTCCCTTGTAAACCATTTTCGGACAATCCTCGATATAGTACCCTAAGTAGTAGTGATCCAATCCCAACTTGTCCACCATGAGGATTTCCCTCAAGCCAGATAAGGTCCCTAGTGACAAGTGGGCGTAATCTGGATCCCACACGAAATACACCGACGATACCCCACTGGGCAAGAAATCTATCACCGAGAATGCGATCAAATTTCCGTCCAAATAGTAACATTCATGAGTGGGCCCCAATCTTTGTTCTTGGGGGGATGTTTCATTTACGGAATTTTGCACCCAAGTATTCAAGGTGTCCCATTCTTGCTGAGTTCCGTCGACGACAGATTCATCAAAGAAGCTGTCACAGAGAAATCGTTCGAATTGGCCCTCGCTGACATCCTCTGGTTCGTCGTTGTGAACAGTCGTTTGGTACTTTTTGTACAATTGGAACTTTTCTTCTGTGAAAACCGACGGCTCGAATCGGGTGTGAAATCTTTTGGAGTCTCTCTCGGCCACTATTAAATCCTCCAATCTGAAGGGGACGTTTTTGTTGTTTTCCCCGTCTCTGTTGTCACTGGTACCTATAGCTTTGATGAACCTGTTGATTACCTGGCGGTGTTTCTTTTCTATCTTGAGGAATTTCCGGTTTGTACGTATGGTATAGTATCTACAGCAGTTTCTTAGCATGTCTGTTTTGTAGAGAAAGCTCCCGGACCTTCTGAAGCCCCTATTGATAAAATCATCATAGTCTTGACAACTCATGGTTTGGACACTTGATCCGATAGTAATGGACTTTGAATCTCGGGAGACAACACTTCGCATGTAATTGTTGGCGTAACGTTCTTCTTTGGTGCCATGGCAGTAGCCACAATCCTCCCTAGCGACGTATATGGGGCTAGTTAGTATTATGGAGGACATGCTACTCGCGATTTTCAATTCTCAGACACCCGGTTATAAAATTGACCTCCGACCAATGCCCGGCTGGATGGAATAAACTATGGATCCGTCGTGGGCAGTGGCGCGGACAAACAAGTGTACGATTACAGGACAAGTGTACGATTACAGGGCAAGGGTACAACCAAAGACAGAGGGAGAAGGCAAGAAGGGTGCGCACTGAAAAATCTATTCTTCCTAATATGAGTTTTAATGCCATCAAGAAGGAAGAACCGTCGATAGACGAACCGGAGTTGTTGTCGGATCCAGAAGATTACCTCGAGAAAGGAGAGTCGCTAGACATGAATCTCTCAGGAGGTGGTCAGAAGATATGGTTGGTTAAGTTGCCTAAATACTTGGCTGATAAGTGGATGGATAAATCCTTAATGGGTCAACAATTGGGCACCATAAAGATTAAACGGGGCAGTGGTGGAGGTAATAACGGTAATTCATCCAATGGACCGAACGGGAATATCAAATTAGCCATAAACAAGGAATACCAGGACAGCACCATTCCCAGTGAATATGATTTATCGGTGATCAATTCTAAAGTACGCAATGCTTATGTGTTCAGCGAGGAGAATTTAAAGAGGTTCAAGGCAGAAAATACTGAGATGAGTAGCGATAGACCGGAAGAGAGAGAAGAAGAGGAGCCCAATAAGAGACCGAGATTTTACAACAATGATTTTGAGGGTAATAGCTATAACAATAACAACTTTAACATGAATGCAGAAACCGAACCGTTCGTCAAGACTATTCCGAAGAAGACTTCGTTGTACGGAAAAATTGTTCACGACTGTCAAATCAGGCCCTCCAGGAACGACGATAAGTATAAGGAGTTCATAGGCAGAAGACAAACCATTCAACCGTTGAAAGCAAGACCGAAAGTGGTTTTATTGGAAGATCTTCCCGGTGTCACCCATGCGAATGCTGGGCCATCTATCAAAGGTAAGAGTACTTCGGTGTTCTTAAAACAAACTGTAGCCAGAAACAAAAACGAAGGCAGGGCTATCAGAATGCCCAAGAAAGATTTGTTGGATTTATTATTCAGATTATTCGAACAATACGAATACTGGACGATCAAAGGTTTAAGGGAGAGGACCAAACAGCCCGAATCGTACTTGAAGGAATCTTTGGAATCAATTGCCAATTTGATCAAAAAAGGTCCCTATACTTCCAAGTATAGTTTGAAGCCTGAGTATAAGAAATTAAGAGATGCCGAAAGAGGTTTGGAATTGAACAATAATGACAATAATGATAATGAAGAAGACGAGGAGGACATGGAAGATGTTATTTAATCTCTCAATATACTTCGACGCTTTATTGCCTCTATTCTTCACCACTTTTTTGGAAAACTGGTATTACAAAATGTTGTTTTTATTAACTATGACCTGATTAATTATACAATACTCAAATTTATAAGTTAGTGATTTCTAAATTTGGTGGTAATGATTGTTGTAATTTTTTGGCTTTACCAGCGTCATTGACAACTAAGGTGTATTGGTATCTTGAACCTCTAACCTTGAATTTGGTTTGTTTGAATTTTTTACCGTTGGCGTTGATTTTCTTGTTGACTTTGACAACAGCGGATTTAACGTCAGCTCTTCTAGCTAATTCAACGAATTCTTTGATATCTTTGATTTCTTTGGCCATTATGGATTTGTGGTAGATTTTTTGAAAAATTATTTCTCAATAGTTAAAGTAATGAGTATCGCCAATTTTTTGCCTCAACGCCGCAGTCACAGGGCTGAAGCCCTGTAAATTTTGCAGCCATTCCAATTTCTGCAGCTATACTAACTGTTGCAGCTGTTAGTATATGTGTCCTGAAATTTAAAGGGTGAGTAGTAGATTATTGTGAAGGGCAGTTTTAAGATGGAAGGAAAGAAATGGTGATGTGAGTTTCACATCTTGAGAACATCTCAATTATGCAGCCTCAACTATTATCAGCAACTACTTCTGCTGAAATATTTCAGTTTCCGGTTTTTATAAACAGCTGCATTTACCTCTCTCTGCACGCTCTATTCATAAACCTTTTCTCCTTCAAACTTCTTCAACTCTTTGAATTGTTCCCTTCCCCGGTAGACACTTCCTATTTGAGCTTATATCCGCGCGGCTCACCGATCTAATCCTCGATGGACTGCGGCATCGACATTGGAACCGGGTCTGTGAGAAGCTATCACCTGGACGGATTTTCTGCTTCAAAGCCTATTATCACCAACAGACACAACGATAGACATGTGACGCAATCTTCAAAGCAAATATTCGATGCAATTCTACAAATTGTCCGCAGACCCAAGAATATCTGCTTCACTGCCACCTGCTCGATGGTGGTGAAACAGTTGGTCGAAATAGACGGCAAGAGGTACCTTGCACCGTTCAATTGCGGACTTAATGGAGATAGCGAGCAAGATATCATACTTTGGATGGATAACAGAGCCGTGGATCAAGCAAAACGATTAAATGTAGCGTTACTCAATAGTTGCATGAAACGTACGGTAAGCGAGTTCATTCCCGAGCTAGGAATCCCCAAACTCAAGTGGTTGAGTGACCATCACGGCAAAAGCGGGGTTGAGTTTGGACAAGAGGGAGGAATCTACTGTTTCGAGCTCTACGACTGGTTTAACTATGCATTTCAAGTAGGTTATGAGGGTAGTTTGGTGGAGTTCAAATTAAGGCCTACAAGCTTCACCGAGGGACAGGGTATAGATGGGTCGATTAAAGGGTGGACGCAGTCGGATATAGAGCTTTTGGGCCTACAACTGAACATCTTCGTTGCTACTTCGGAATCTATTTCAAAAACTCCCAGCCAATTGATGACTTTAGGGGAGGAGGTGGGAGATTGCTCGATTTTTCCGGGTTGCACCATACGCCATGGATGTATAGACTCCTACGGGGGATGGGTGGCCAGCCTAACGGATATTCCCCACCTGGTATCGATGATTGCGGGCACCAGCACTTGCTTTGTGTATCAAAGTTCTGGCGAGGCAGCGAATAGCGTGTGGGGGCCTTTCGTCTTGATCAAAGATAAGCCAGTTTTGGCCTGTGGACAACCCGCAACTGGAAAGTTGTTTGAGCTTCTTTTCCAAGAATTTCATCATCTTTCTCCCACGTTTGAGCTGGTGGAGGAGGCAACCCAAGATTTGGAAAAGCGATTTGGGAAGTCAATCAATGAATTGATCAAAGGATATTTCTACTACGGTGATAAGTTTGGCAACAGATCGCCATTGAATAATTTTCACATGAACGAAATGTTTATCGATGGGTCTAACTCCAATGATAATTTGAGTTCAGCGTTGGACAGTACCTTAGAATCACTAGTGGTGAGGTATAATCTTATTTTGGAGTTTTTGGCATTCCAAACAAATCAGATATTGTCCCTCTTCCACGATGTCCAAGCGATCACCATTATTGGTCTGCAAGCGTACAACAGGAGATTTCTTATCTTGCTTCATTTAGTCACCGGCAAGGACATATATACCATTAAACAAAATCACCATGGTTTGAACGTTGCCAAGGGAGCCATGAAAATAGCGGCCGGTGAGTTGTTCAATAACGAGTACGAGAAATTGTCTTTTGTTCCCAACCACGACCAAAAATCGGTGCTTGACCGAAAGAAGGCCACGATAGACGATTTCGTAATGCTACAGGTCAAATTGAACTCCTTATATGACTGAAAAGCCAAGATATTTAGCATCACATTCTCACCGAAACACTATCGCCAACACTCTCGTGGAAGGTGATCAACCTCTTGATGCTAGTGATCCATCCTCTGGTTTTGTCATCAATCATTATGTTTGCGGTGTTCTTTTCTCCGGTGATCTTCAGATCGGCGCTTCTCTCGTGAATATTCACCCCACTTACTCCAATTGGCCATGCAACGTTTCCAATACTCAATTTCATATAGCTCTCGTTTGCTTTCAACCACTCCTGCTGCTGAAGATAATAACATATGGTACTTAGCAGAGTCACCATATCGTCCGTCAACATGTCGCTTCGAAGATTATATAGCAACGGCACCAAACTGATTTTGGTTTCAGTTAACAACCTCTGTTGGTCTTGATCTGGGTGCTGCTGGAGATGTGTCTCCCAATTGTGCACAAGAAACTTTATATAAACCCTCAAATGAACGAGGAGCTTGGCCTTATACTTTAAATTGGTGATCTCGTCTATACGAAGGAACTTCTCCACTTTCTCCTCTTTTTCCCTCTGTATGCGGTACCGTTCCTGTTTGTCTTGAAGCTTTTGTAGACCCCAGAGTTTCCTGACTTTTTCTATTTTCGATAAATTCTTATCATAGGCGTCGAAGACCTCGAGTTGTTGCTGCAATTGCTGATCCGTCAATAGAAACAATGCCTGCTGTTTGGGAGTGAGCTTGATAGGGGGCGACGCTGGCTTCACCTGCTGGACCTCAATCGATTCCTCATTGGGTTTGCGTTTCTTTCCAGGCTTCTTCTGCTTGGATTTCCTTTTCTTGGCTATCTCCTTCGATAACACGCTCGATAGGCTCATCCTCGTATAGCGCAGCTGCGTAAGACTGCGAAAAAAAACGTTTTGAGACCAGATGTCATTCGAAGATGTTATAACTAGAGGGGAGGATTTTTTGAGCCAGTATCCCCGAGACTACAGTTTGTGGAACGTAGCATCACATTTGACCTGCTTAGGGATGATAGCAGGGTCCAAGTTGTTCCTAAACTTGTTGTATCAACCGCAAGTGCACAATATCGAGAATCTAGATAACGCATTGGCGAGAGCCCGTAGGGAGAATCGGGGGCTATTAACAGTGATGAACCACATGTCGGTGGTGGACGACCCGACTTTTTATGCCGCGCTTCCCTGGAGGTTTCACTGGGACATAGATACCATCCGATGGGGGTTTGGTGCCGATAATATCTGCTTTTCCAACCAGTTCAGCTCGTATTTCTTCAATCTCGGCAAGATATTGGGGTGCAAACGGTTTGGGGCCGGTCCTTTCCAGCCGAGCGTCGATGCTGCCATCCGTATCCTCTCACCGGACGATACGTTGGACTTGGAGTTGTCTACACCAGGGTTAAGTGCCTCCAAATATGATTCTGTGTTATTACAGGAGTTCAACACCAAACCATTGAGTGAAATAGCCAAGCCCAGCACTCCCGCGTTGATGCGCAAGTCGCCATTCATACGATCCAAAACCTCGTGGTTCCATGTGTTTCCCGAGGGGTTTGTGCTCCAGTTGGAGGAACCCCACAGTAACTCCATGAGATACTTCAAATGGGGCGTCGCGAGACTAATTTTGGAACCAACGGTGGCCCCCGTGGTGGTGCCGATATTCAGCTACGGCTTCGAGAAGGTGGCGCCTGAAAGTGCTGCCGAGGAAGGCATCAAAAGATATTTACCCAGCAACACCGGGTCGGAAGTCCACATCGTCATCGGGGAGGAAATCGCCGACAGTAAGTTGCAAGGCTACAGAAGTAAATGGCGACAATTGTGCGACAAGTACACCGACCCGCACCACCCCACCGACTTGAGCCCCGAACTACAAGCCGGCAACCAAGCTCGTTCTCTCAGATCAGAAGTTGCGGCGATGTTGCGGCAATCAGTACTCGATGTCCGCAACACCTTACCGTTCAAGCCAGAAGACCCCCGGTTCAAGGACCCTGGCTTCTGGAAACAATATACCCTTTCTGAAGGCAAATCTGCCCCCGATGTCAAGTTCATCGGCAAAAATTGGGCCATCAGAAGATTTCAGAAACACTTGCCGGAATACGATGCCGAAGACTAATTGTACATAGTAATACATTCATTTTTGCAGCTCGCACTATTTCACTGATGAGCAGAAATGTTAGGCTACTCACACATATAATTGGAGCAACGCGTGGGTATAGAGGGTGGAGACGCGGCCCAGCTCCTTTGACGGTGACGCTACACCACAGAAGCGCCTCGTGGTACCACCCGTTGAGGCGGAAGCCAAACAAGGTGGAAAATCCCATCATCATTGAGGAGCCGGAACCAACCTCTGATCACATGGACGACATAAGGCATGTTTTGAAGGATACAGATATTCCCGTGGACACAAGAAAGGAGTTATTGCAGCAAAAGCTCGAGGATTTCATCTTCAGGGTAGAGTTGACTCAGGAAGTGCTACCAATCTTGAACAGCGTCTTTATTGAACTATATAAGTTGAATAACTACGATGCAGCGGCTGTCGCCGTCAGATCACATATAATATCGCTTACAGACAAGTGCTGTGACTTTTTGATGGAACAGGACCGCTTTCAACTCCCGGAATTTCTATCGATCCTAATGATGGCTTTTTTGAAAGCAGAAATACCCCTAGAGGACGCGATGCTTGTGAAGATGGTGAATTTGAGCACCAAAACTGAAGGTGGAAGCATACATGATACTTTGAGGCTCATAGCAAAGTCAAAAATCGAATTATCGCCGTCATTTTGTGGATATTTGCTAGGAACTATTGACCCTAACATCGAGGTCTTTGAGACAATAGGCCAACTAACACCCTCGTTGAAGCCTGATTCGACGTTCTATGATTTATACATTGCGTTCCTTGAGAGGTTGTTTGTCGTACCGCCCAAAGTTCATGAACACAAGGATTTAACCAGGAATCTCTTCAGAATTCAAGATACGACCAATTCTTTGATTGAATCAGCTGATTTGGAGGGCTTGGAGTTACAAACCCTCGCAAACCTTCTAAGGGTGTTGTATCACTTGAATCTAGCCAACTACTCTACCAAGACAGATGCTTTAATCGACAACATTATGCAAACACTTCACTCGAGAAATGACTTCGCCGAAGTTTTTCTCCGCCAGGATAACGAACAGTTGATAAGTGATGTGCTAGAAGCTTGCTGGTCCAAAAAGAGCCCTTTAGCAGACAGCTTGAGCTCTTCCATAATCGAAAACCCAATATTTTATTCCCTCGAGCTTATCATCCAGGCCAAGCTTAGTTTGGGACAAGAATCATTCGATGAAATCCAGAACTATTTCCAAGAGGTAGATCTTGAAAAACTATATCTTAAGGTGGTGCAGCTAGTAACAATCGTCGATAAAGATGTAGATTTAGACAAAATAACCAAAATTTTTCATAATGAAGCAATGGAGACACCATTGCTCGCATACAAATTGCAATTGGATCAAGCGTTAAGACACAAGGACCTCGTCAAATCATTGAATATATTCGAAAAAAGTATACTCAGCTCCGTCCAGTGGCCCGAAGAGACGAATCCCCAGGTGTTGAAGACCTTAAATGATTTGGTAGCGTTGTCTTGTGAGAGCTTGGACAACATTGAGGAGGTGTTTGAGGTTTTCACTAAGGTAAAACAACAGATGGTGAATTTTCCGGCAAACATCCACAGTATCAATGCATTAGCAAAGAGGATGTTGGACTTGGAGTTCGTAGGAGACGCCATCGAAATGTTGAATAGAGAACTACCATCGATCCAGAAGAACGACAGGCAAAAATTGCCAATTGAGCCCTCATTTGGTGAACCCTATAGAGATCTTTTCCATATACTTCATAATTTCGTCATTTCCTACACAGGCGAGTCAACTTATGAAACTAACTGGGTTCTTTACGGGCAGTTACACAAATACTTCCATGTTCCGTACGAAACCTACTTGAGCACCATGAAATTCTTCAACTCTCATAACAGATTGGACTGCTCGCTAGTGATATTCAGACAGATCAAGAACTTGAACGAACTCCATGGCAATCACAACCATTTGCCCCCGCTGAAAGACATGTACTTGTATCTTTTCCAGGAATTTGGCGACAAACTTTACGAGGAAGGAGTGGCAGAAATTCATGAATACCTCAAGATGGATGTTTCATTGCCTAGACAAGACATTGACTTGCAAAATGCGGTGTTGAGTGCCTATTCCAACCTACAGGACGTTGCCAAAGCCCGAGACCTTTTCTCTTCCATGTTGCCATTAAAACAGTTGCCCAGTGGTGGTATCAATGAGGAAACGGTCAAAATAATGATCAAAACTTACACCTACAGCGACTTGAACTACGTTATCTCCTTCTGGAATAATATGTCCACGTTCGGGATCTTGCCTAATTACGACATATATAGGCAATATTTGATTGCTCATGTTTATCACGGGTTGGCCGAAGAAGCTATTGAGTTGGTTGATGGCATGGATGACTACGGACTCGAATTTACCCAAGACACCTTGGTTTCAATGTACAATTTCTGCTTGAGATCAGATAAGCAGGATGTTATCGAGGAATGGGCAAGAAAATACCACCTTCTGTTGTGGGAGGATGCGGTTTCCAACGGTCTTTTGAAAAGATCTGATGATTATATGCCCGACAACTTACTCTCCGAGAGCAAGCTGGTGAGTAGTGTAATATAGATTAATAGGTCTTAGGCCTTTATAGCTTTTGCCTTTATAGCTTTTACAGCCTTTGAAGCCTCTCCTTACGTCGTTTACAGCTTTTACAGCCTTTCAAGCCCTTGAAGCTCGTACTCACAGCCATTACAGCCTACAGCCACCCTGTCTTGTGTTATTGACCTTCGTAGCAAACCGAAACGAGTTCACCGACTCGCCAAAATTCTCCTGTAACGGAGAAATGTTCACAAACATCAATGTCTTGGAGTCACCCCCAAGACTATGCTTCAAAATATAGGTCAATTTGGAATTCCGATAGGGAACATGGTGATTAGCACTCTTTGAAACTTGAGACAACGAGTAGATGACATCTCCAAGAGAAGATAATGACTTATTGATGTGCTGAGTTTCCTTTAATCTGTCGCCTTTTGCCTGAGAACTGTTGAGTCTTTCTGAACCGGCCAAATCCACCAAATTCAAACATCCCTCACATTTATTACCAGTCTTGGAGTTTTCTCCTCGTATTTTCAAGATAAAGATGGAGTGTGACCGCGATGACCGTTCGTTCGATTTTGTTGATGCCGTAGACCTATTAATCGCCGACTGGCTGAATAATGATAAAGCCTGCTGCGAATCGTTGAGTTGCACAGTAGTTAGATTGGAAATGGTGGTTGTTCCGTTGATGTCGTCGTGCTTGATATCATACTTGGTATCCGGATTGTTGGTGAGAAGATCGATGATATTATCATTGTATATCTCGAGACATTGCCCTTGTATGGTGTATTTCCAGCCACTTTGTTCAAGGTCTTTCACATCGGTGAATATTTTATCTATGGTCAAAGGTATCATGCCATCCTCAGGATGGGACATCGTCCAGGTTTTACCCGAGCCTGTTTGGCCATATGCAAATACACAGACATTGAAACCGTCCAATGATGATTGGACTAGTTGGGACAATTCTTCGAAGATCTCTCTATTTTTGTGGTTAGGTGTGAATACCTTATCGAAGGTGAAGTGGTGGGACTGGTTTTTTGAGTCTGAACCATCGGATATCTTCGAGATAACAACCGATTGGTTGCCGTCGTCATTCTCGGGATAGTCAAAGGAAATCAACTGACCAGCAGTGGATGGCGGCCTGATACGACAATAGACCCGAATGTTGCCTTTCAATTGTTGAACTCTGTTGTGAAGATATCTTCTTTGTTGTTCTTGGTGAAGAAGGAACGCCGCTTGGTGTTTCACGGTGTACTTACGAGTTTCGATATCTTGAGATTTTTGGACGATGCTGGCCTCTGAATTGGCTATTTGAGACTGCAAATCCGATATTCTAGTCTGGAGGGCCGCTATATCGTCCTCCTTACCTTTGAACTTCTCTAAATCTCTGGATAGCTGAGCTTGAAGAGATTTGATCTCCTGAGCCGCATCGCGCTTCTGGTTGTTAATGCTCTGATTGGATTTCTTCTGTTGAATAATGTCTTCGCCCACTTTTTTCAACTTCTCGGTGGTTTGACGTATAGTTTGGTCGAGGTCGGATTTCAAAGTGGCTCGTCTTTTGTTACTCTGTTCTGTTATCTTGGAACGACCGTCGATGATTTCCCGGTCCTGCGCTTTGATTTGTGTCCTTAGCTCGTCGCAGTCAGTCTGCAACTGATCCTGCAACGCCTTGTTTTGCTGCTGCACTTTGGTTATAATAGCCTCGATTCTATCTGAGTTGGCTTTCTTTTCTTGTTCCAAGGCTTTGGTATGGCCCAAGTTCATCTGTTTGACGGTGATTTCATATTTCAGGTCAACCTCCCCTAACGACTGCTCTCCGTGGTACTGTAGCTCGTCGATTTGATCCTGGATGATGGTCAATTCTTGTTTTGCAACAATATACTCATCGTCTAGTTTATAGTTTTCCAACTCGAGGTTCTGCTTCTGGGTCTTGAAAGTCATGATACTGGCATTCAACTTCCCGATGTGGTTCTCCTTGTCTTCACAAGCCCGTTTGAGTCGTTGTAAATGGTCTAATTTGGTTGATCTGCCGGGAATCTGGCTCTTGTAGTATACCTCAGATTGAGGTTCCGGTTTAAGATAGCTCAATCTCCTTCTTTTATAGGGCGAGCCACCCGGCTGCTTGTTCATATTATGTTCTGCAGTGGACCTCAAGGTCCTGTGTTCGTCCATTTGCCGCCAGGGAATAACAGATTCAAACAATCAGTGCGACTGTAAACAAAGAATTTAAACGATTTGATGCGCATTAAATTTTTTGAGAAGAGATGGGTAAAGATATAAAGAAACAGAAGACCAGCAAAGGGGCTGCGGTGACGAAGAGGGAGATAGCGGCAGATGTTACAAAGGCGGCTGGAATAGTAGCTGGATCACATAAACAGGCAGATGGAACACTGTCGGAAGAACTACCACAGTCAGAATCATCTGGAGATGAGGTGGAGAGTGAAGGAGAAAGCGAAGAAAGCGAGGTAGAGAGTGAAGAAAGCGAGGTCGAAGGAGCCAGCGACAGCGAAGACGACTTCCCCACCCAACCAAAGAAGTCCAAGAACCGAGAAGACGGCTCTGAGTCGTTTGCAAATGCATTCAATAACATCATGGGGTCCAAATTAAAGGCCTACGACAGAAAGGCCCCCATCATGGCCAGAAACAAAACGGTGTTGAAGAAATTGGAATCGGATAAACTCGAATCCAAAGCCAAAGGAGCGTTGTTGGCCGAGAAGAAACAGAATCACGACAAATTCAGAGTGAAGAAACTCTTACCTTCAGACACAAACAATCTAAACGAGGTACTTGCCAACGAAAAGAAATTGAGAAAGACGGCCCAAAAAGGGGTGGTGAGGTTGTTCAACGCCATAATCTCCACCCAGATCAAAACCACCCAGGCGTTGAAGACGGAAAAGGTCGGGGAGGTCAAGAAGGAGGAGTTGTTCAACGAAATGTCCAAGGAGAAGTTTTTGGACTTGGTGCAATCTGCGGGTAAATAGCGCTCGCTTAAATAGATGTAGATCCCCACACGATGTATAATATCTTAAGCCCGAATCATTGCGAAATTTTTACCTTCTTTTATATATAAACCCGACAGTTTCTTGAATAATTCTTTATGTATTAGATTTAAAGTCAGGATGCCGGTCGCCAAAACACCTGCCAAGATCGATGCCGTCCATGTTCGGACGTTGCAGAGACAAGACTCTGATTTCGGCGACACTGGTCACAATCCCCAAAGCAATCCCCACAGCGGCAACGTCACTCCGAGCCAGGTTTCTCCCCCCCACAGCGGCACCACGACTCCCAGGAACAATATTTTCGACGACATCATCGCCAAGCCCCAACGGCCGCGATTGGATGCCAGGTTCTCCAATAACAACATCGTCAATTTGGGGACCAACCTCAGCGTCAATGATTTGAACTCGTTGCCCCAAGAATACCCCACCCAGAGGAAAGAGAGGCCGGTGATGTCGTCGTCTAATCCACTGAAGAATAAATGGAGGATCTACGCCATTTATATATGGCAGATCACCGGCGGGTTCAGCGACGCTGCTCCTGGGGTGTTATTGCCCTACATGGAGGCCAAGTACGATTTAACCTATACCGAGGTATCGTTGGTGTGGATGGCGAATGCTGTAGGATTTATATTTGTGGCCTGCTTGTCCCACACCATCCAGACCCACTTGGGGAAGTTCAAATCGTTGATAGTGGGCACCTGCAGCTCCGTGATCATGTATTCGATCGTGCTGAGCGGCACCGTGTTCCCGGTGATCGCAGCGGCCTTCTTCTTCGGCGGGTGTGGTCTAGCCATCGTGTTGTCGCAGGCCAATGTGTTTTTGGCCAGATTGGATAAACTGTCGAAATACTTGTCGTTTTGCCATGGCTCGTACGGAATCGGGGCCACGGTGTCGCCATTGATGGCCACAGCGATGGTGGGGGCTGGCATCAGCTGGAACTACGTCTACCTCATTTTATTGGGCATGATGTTGGTTAATACCGCAATCTTTAGTTTTGTGTTTAAGGGGGCCGACGAAGACCTCGCCCCCTGGGACCACGACGACGAGTTGGATAATATCCTCGAAAACCAGACCGACGGCATAGAATTGACATCCCTCGGCCAATCTCAGCCCGACCCGGCGGTCAAGCTGGTCGATAATAGTGCTTTTACTCAGGCTTTGAAATTTAGAATCACCTGGATTGGAGCGTTTTTTGTGTTATTTTACCAGGGAGCCGAGGTTTCCATGGCAGGGTGGATCGTTACCTTCTTATTAGACTACAGACATGGGTCCCCTAGCGTGGGTTATGTTGCTTCGGGCTTTTGGGCCGGGTTGACCCTTGGAAGATTGCTTATAGCGGCCCCAATGGACAAGTATTTCGGTGCTAGAAGAAGTGTGATTGTCACGTCGATAATCTCCCTTGTTCTAGTTGTGTTGACATGGGTTATACCTCACGTCATAGTCAACGGGGTGTTGGTGTCTCTTTTGGGTATGACAGTAGGTCCCGTCTATCCATTGATGGTGTCGGTGGTTTCGGGTCTTTTGCCCCGTAAAATCCAAGTGGTTTCCCTAACAATCATCACTGCTGCAGGGTCCAGTGGAGGGGCGATATTTCCCTTTATTATTGGTATTTTGTCTCAATCCACAGGTGCTTATATTGTGTTGCCCGGGTTCATCATACTTTATAGTATGATGCTATTTTTGTGGCTCTGTCTCCCTAATAAAGAGAGGTTGGCGAGAGGAGAGACGAACTTGACGTTCTGGCAGAAGATCTGGTAGATTATGTATCTGGAGCTATTTATCTGGAGGTTATTTGAGTGAGAAAGATCTGGAGCTCTGGAGGTTATCTGAGTGAGAAAGATCTGGAAGCTGTGATTTGAGATAAATATCAATGAAATCATAGCCAAAATGCATGAGTGCGCAGGACTGCATGATATTTATGCTCATAGATTTACTAGTGTCACATCCAAGGGTGTTTTGGTCCCTTTTGGGTCGCTTCTGGGCACAGACGGTGAGGAACTCATACAGAGACATTTAAGCCATGAATCGCCATCGAATGACTTTGTTCACCAATTGCTTCAGAATACATATCTCGTATCCAGTGCGTGTGCATCAAGTACTTGGTATATAGAAAACCTATTAGCCACTGTCCAGGAATGGTGGCAGGGATTATATATAAGGGACATGTGGGAATCTTTAACAGCAGTATAAACGTAAATAGAAATGTATCACGGCTAGTGTAATAATATCCATCTTCCCGGCCTCTTGACCGGCCAGAGGGAGGCAAAGGCGAGGTAAGAGGACAACAGAAGACTCTGTGGGTGTACGGGTGTGGTGATGCACTTTAATGCGCGCACTCAGATCACCCACTTCAGACATCCCACAGATCACAATGGCAATTGAAAAATTGATCAAACAAGGTGACGACAAGGTCAAAGACAAGGATTATTTGACGGCAATATCAGTCTACAATCAGGCGTTAAAGGAAAACCCCAAAGCGTTCCAGGCATTGTTGAAACGGTCTATTGCGTATCAGCGGTTAAAGAACTACGACAGAGCCAAAGCAGACATTTCCGATGCTTTCGTGATAGCCGAGGACAGAGGGAAAAGAGAGGACGTTGCTGAGTGCTACTATAGACTAGGGGTCATTTATTACGTCGAAAAGAGCTTTGAAGCTGCTTATACTAATCTCCGCAAAGCCGAAGAGCTTGACTGTAAAGAGCCGGCGCTCAAGACCTGGCTTTTGAAATGCCAGGGCGATTTAGGGAAGACAACAGAAGAGGCCGGTGCGAACATTAAACAGACTGTCGGGCCAGCGCCCGTGGAGAAAAAGCTCAATTCCACTAGTGTCGATGAAATAGCTAAACACGCACCCTTGAAAGTCAAGATAAGAGAAGACTGGTACCAAACGCAGAAGGAGGTCATCATCACCATATATGCTAAAAACATCAAACCAGAAGACTTTTCCATTGAATATGGCCACAGGTCGGTCAGTGTTTCATTTCCCAGTGGTCCCGGATCGGAATACAGCTATAACTTGGACCCACTATTTGCCCCGATTGTTGCCGAGGAATCCAGCTTCCGCATTTTTGGAACCAAAATCGAAATCACGTTAGCCAAGAAAGACAGTTTCCAGTGGAAGTCGTTGGAAGGTGTGGAGGAACCCGAGGGTGCCATCGCAGAACCGTCGCAATCTTCATTATCGTATCCCACATCGCTGAAAAAATCCATAAACTGGGCCAGCTTCAAAGTCGATGATGAGGAACCGGAACAGAGCGAAAACGCTTTTTTTTCTCAGCTTTTTAAAGACACCGACGAAGATAGTCGTAGAGCAATGATGAAATCTTACGTGCAATCGAACGGCACTGTTCTCACCACCAATTGGGACGAGGCCAGAGACAAGACGTTTGAAACCTCGCCTCCAGACGGTATGGAGGCCAGAAAGTGGTAGTGATACCCTAAATAATGCTATACATGAATATTTTTGTCTCTGCAGGGCGAAATCGCCGTTTGCTCTCCCCTAGTAGCCCGTGCGAAAAGTCCATTCCCTCTCCCGCCGTAGTCGTGCGAAAAGTCCGTCGCCGTAAAGTCCGTTCCCCCCACGGCCCGGTGCGAAATATCCAACTCCTCACCTCTATGAACATTTGGACTGGTGCTAAACAACTCATACGAAACATGCATATCGAGGCGATTCCCATGCGATGGGGAACAGGTGACAACTACTGCTACTTATTGATCGACTCCCCAACCAAGAAGGCTTGGATAATCGACCCTGCGGAGTCCGAGGAGGTGTTTGACTACATCAAGGACCACGACTTGAAATTCAACTTAAGTGCCATTGTCAACACCCACCACCACTACGACCATTCGGACGGTAACGAAGCGTTGCTTAAAGCGTATCCTGGCCTTCCTGTGATTGCTGGTAAGGACAGCCCCTTGGTGAGCTATACACCCAAGCATAAGGAAGTGCTTCAATTGACCCCCAATTTGGCCATCACTGCTTTACATACTCCGTGCCACACCCAAGACTCCATCTGCTATTACGCGGAAGATTCGTACACCGACGAGAGAGCGGTGTTTACCGGCGATACCCTCTTTACCAGTGGCTGTGGTCGGTTTTTTGAAGGCACCGGTGAAGAAATGAACTACTCGTTGAACGGTATTCTAGCCAAATTGCCTTTGGACACCAAGGTGTTTCCCGGACACGAATACACCAAGTCCAACTTGAAGTTTTCCAGTAAGATTTTGAATAACTCGGCCATAAAGGCCTTGAACAAATTCACCAGCGAGAACGAGAAGACAACAGGGATCTTTACCATTGGAGATGAGTTGAAATTCAATCCTTTCATGATGTTGGACGACCCAGCAGTCAAGAAGGCCACGGGAAAGACCGATGCCAACGAGATTATCACGAAATTGAGAGAATTGAAGAACAATAGTTGAGGCAGAAGTAGCACAAAAGCCCCAGGAACACCCAAGAACCGTGTGTCATTATTTATTATGCTCATTGCTCGTGTCTAGGAATGTATGGAATGTGAAGGAGCGGGGAAATAGGGGTTTTAGCCCGATTAGGTGGACCCAATTCACTCTTTCATCAATTCCGGAGAAACCCGGGCCGGCTCTCGCTTTTATATGTCAATTCCGGCAGCCAAAGCTCGATTATCTCTAGATCGTACTCCGATTTGCCCAAGGCAAACTTTTCGTACTCCTCAAATATGCCACTCAAACACCATCCTTGAAATAGCTTTCTCATCAACCCCACCAACACCCCGATTCGATGCTTGCCTTTATTAGAGTGTATCAACATGGGGAAGTTGTTTTTGTCCAACATCAACTCCAAAGCGGTTTTGAGAGACGCTTTGGCTGCATTCTGGGTGTCTTCATTCACAAAAGGTTCTTGCGATGATTCATAGATCAAATGGTGGAATTTGATGTCGGTAGTGTCCACCCATGATTTATATTTGCCCACGATATCTTGTTTGCTGTCTTTTTCCTTCTGCTTCTCTTTTTTCGCCTCGTCGGTCTTTTTGGCCTTGTTTTCAGTCTTTTCCTTCTTCTCCTTCTTCTTATCGTCGTCTCCGAGATATATGATGGTTTTGAGTCCCAACTGCTCTAAGAATGGGTAATTCATGGGTATAGGGAACCCAGACCGATATATGCGGTCTTCTACCAATGCAAAATTCAACGGCGGCACAAGTGGGGTGCTACTGTGGGTTTTCTCCAAAGCTTGTTGATGCAACCCTTGGGCGATTTTCTGCTCGAAGGCGCCGTCTGACGCCTCGTTATTGGGAGATATTGTGACGTGTTGAGCTATGGTGGGAGGGGAATTGGGATTCGTCGGTATGGCTGGTGGAGTGCCCTCTGCAGTCGTCAGATCGTTGCCTAGACTCATATTGGATCGGGACAAGTTCGCGAACTTGTGTCGTTTTGGGATGGGTGGTCGTGGCGGTGCGGCGGTGTGGCGGTGTGGTGGTGCGGTGGTGCGGTGGTGCGAAGGACTAAAAAGGAGGAACAAGAGGAAGACAGGACAAATGAGGACAAGCGGAAAAAATGAGGAACAGCGGAATAATGAGGAACAGCGAGGCATCGTGGAGAACAAGGAGAATATGGAAGTACCTCCTGTGGTATATATCTACTGTAAGGTCTAAGACCGGGAATATCTCTTCTGTGAGATTCTAGACCATCTCTCCTGTACAAATCTCTCCTGTGCAAATCTCTGACCGACTTTAAAGAAGTGGCTGAAATTTGGGGAGAACCGGCACCGGAGGCCCCGCGGTAGTGGAGTCCTCCAAATTCGACAAAAACTTGAACCCCCGTGCGGGAACGGAAGAAATTGGCTCAGAGCCTGCTCTGGACAACGGTTGGGATAACGGAGGCGGTAATATGATCTTATCCCGCGGCGGCTGGCCCGATAGTTTGGGTTGGTGGTTGGAAACCACCATGGATGTTATTTCGTAGATCGGCACCGCGTGGGAGGTCTGGGTGAACACCTCTAGTTCGATGTTATCCTCCTTGCGGAATACCTTCTCAAGATCAGCGTCAGAGTTTACGACAATCCCGGTTTTCACGTCTTTCAACCCCAACACTTGAGATTCGCTGTATTTGGAAAGGTGAAAGGCCGACCTTACATTTTCTAACAACTCGTCGAGTTTTGGGATGGCTGAAGTGTTCAGAGGAAACGTAAAGTTCAACACCGAGGCGAGGAATCTGATGGTCACCGCCTTTTTATCGGGTGTCGATGCTTTTCTCAAGTCCGAGGCCACCGCAGCCAAAGAGTTGAGTTCCAAGAACGACTCTTTGTCCCCAGAAGCAGTCAAGTAGTCGGAGGCCCGAAAACGCACCGAATTCAGGATTATCAACGGATACTCCCGCACTATCGTCAAGTATAAGAGTTCACACATATGGACCATTATGGTCTCGAAGCCGAAATCTTTTACACATCCTCCCAAAAGGGCATGCAAGGTGGCCACCGCCACGGAATCGTTGAACTGGAGCTTCATACCCACCGCAGGGTCCAATTCCCGATGGAGGGTGGCCAAAAAGGCGTCCTGGGTCATTTTGCCCCGCAAATACTCCGTGGACTTCTCATTCCCCAAAGTGAACGACTTTTCAAACACATACCCCACACAGGCCATGATTACTCCCTTTCCAATAAACTCCAAATTGGGAGTGAACGACGATGCTGCTTCGGAGCAGGTTTTGGATTTTTCGATGAAACTCAACATGGTGTGTCTGGAGGCGATGAGGTCGTTTTCGAGGTGGTATTTCGTGGATAGGTTGGCAGAAGGAGGAGCAGTTGCCTTAGGGGTCGTTATGCGTGGCTGGATCATGGAATTTATCGCCAACCGGGTCTTGTCATACTCCGATACGTACTTAGACTTGGAATACTCATAGGCATCATCTTGGGAGTCCGAGTTAAGTTTTGTAAATTCAGACAAAACCTCGGGGCCCCTGGCGGTGTCGCTAAGTTCAATGTCACTGTCGTCGTCATTTTCCCCTCTCGGGCTGGCGCTAGGGGCAATTCTGGCCACTTTCACCCGGAAAGTGTTAGTTTTGGATTTGGTGGACCTTTTCCTGTTTCGCCGTACGCTCTGGATGGCAGCCCGGACAAGCTTTTCGAATTCGTCGTAGTACTCCAGGGAATAATTGAATTCGATTCGTAAGGCTTCGGCGACATTATGGATCGCCAGTTCCTGTTCCGACGCTTTCTTGGAGCTTAAGTCCAAGGAGTCGATCAACTCTAATCTTCTGGCGGAAAACTTCTTCCAATTGCGGTCGTCTAGGAAATTAAGCTTCTCCCTGATGGAGTGGGTGACCCCCAATTTGGACATGGCAGGGGGGCTAGGTAAAAATTGCTGACTCGTAGGACGACTCAGAGACATGAGCCATAGGAGTCGCAGAGACATGGCTCGGAGACATGAGTCAGGGGCGTGCGAGTCGCGTGCTTGTCACGCGATAAGCACGGGATCTCCGCCAGGTGACTTTTGCGGGACCTGTAGTCAATATTGAAGCCAGGTCAGTAGACAGTGTCAGAGAAGCTGAAGCAGGGACAGGGGTGACAAAAGCCGGTCACAGGCGGGTCAGAAGCGGTAGAAATCGCCCTCAGTGAAATCTCCCGCGCACGACTATGACTAATCGAGTAATTCGACACTAACCGCGATGAAAATTATTTAAACCCATAAAATCCTCCAATTTTTCATTACATCTAATTTTTCCCATACAACTACCCAGAATATATACACATAGAATGTCGAAGGGAAAAGTCTGTTTAGCTTACTCTGGTGGTTTGGACACCTCAGTCATTTTGGCCTGGTTATTGGAACAAGGATATGAAGTTGTCGCTTTCTTAGCCAACATTGGTCAAGAAGAGGACTTTGAAGCTGCCGAAAAGAAAGCCTTGGCCATTGGTGCCACAAAATTTGTGTGTGTGGACGTCAGAAAGGAATTTGTCGAGGATGTGTGTTTCCCCGCTATTCAAGCCAACGCGGTATACGAAAACGTGTACTTGTTGGGAACTTCATTGGCCAGACCGGTGATTGCCCAGGCCCAAATCAAGGTTGCGGAAGAAAACGGCTGTTTTGCCGTTTCCCACGGGTGCACTGGTAAGGGAAACGATCAAGTGCGGTTTGAATTGTCGTTCTATGCGTTGAAACCCGACGTTAAAGTGATTGCTCCTTGGAGAGATCCGGAATTTTTCAACAGATTTGCCGGTAGAAAGGATTTGTTGGAGTATGCCAGCGAAAAGGGGATTGAAGTCACGCAAACGAAAGCCAAACCATGGTCCACCGACGAAAATTTGGCTCATATCTCTTTTGAAGCCGGTATCTTGGAAGATCCCGATACCACTCCGCCAAAAGATATGTGGAAGTTAACGGTGGACCCCACCGACGCTCCCAACACCCCCGAAGAATTCCAGGTTGTTTTTGAGAAGGGTTTACCCACTAAATTGATTTTGGATGGGGGAAAGAAGACCGTCACTGATCCCGTTGAATTGTTCTTAGAAGCCAATGCGTTAGCCAGAAGAAACGGGGTGGGCAGAATCGACATTGTGGAGAACCGGTTCATCGGAATCAAGTCCCGAGGATGCTACGAAACCCCCGGCTTGACGGTTTTGAGGTCGGCCCATATCGATATCGAGGGCTTGACTTTGGACAGAGAGGTCCGGGCGTTGAGAGACCAGTTTGTCACCCCCAGCTACTCCAAAATCTTGTATAACGGGATGTACTTCACCCCAGAAGGTGAATACGTCAGAGCCATGATCGAGCCTTCGCAAAAGACCGTCAGCGGTGTTGTTAGAGCCAGCTGTTACAAAGGCTCGTTATCGATTTTGGGTAGATCCTCCGATACCTCCAAATTGTACGATGCTACCGAATCGTCCATGGACGAGTTGACGGGATTCTCTCCTGAAGATACCACTGGTTTCATTGCCATTCAAGCTATCAGGATAAAGAAATACGGGGAAGCCGTCAGAGACGAAGGAAAAACTTTATCATTGTAATGTACATACTATTAGGGTTACTCTTGTAGCTTTGGTGCTGTAGCCTTGGTGCTAGTCTAACTTGTAGCCAGGCTTGAATCTATCATTGGTGTGGTCCCAGTTGAATCTATCATTGGTGTGGTCCCAGTTGAACAACTCCTCGCTCAAATCGTACTTCTCCCCCACCAACGACTTCACTATCACCACCACCTGGTCAATCTTCACATATATCATATGACACACGAGCAACGCCACTATACTGATGTTCCCATCGGCCCCGAACAACCGGTCGTAGTCTAGATTCTGCACCATCGATTGGTGCAAGCTTTTGGCGGTGGAGATCGATTTTCGTTCCAACTCTTCGTCATCGTCTCCGTCGACGTAGAACCGCTCGTTCAACGAGAACTTCCCTAAGCCCCACTGCTCCCGTAACAAATCAAAGTGTTTCAACGATAACGTCGCCTGGGTGATCTTGGGCAAGGCAGTCTTCCACCGGAGCGATCTTGAGGACATGTGCACAAGCGACAACAAATCGGCATTCATGTCCACGTCGTACCACCCCGAACGGTTGATGATGTGCCCCACCCACTGTCGAGTGTCGGTGATATTATTGAACATGATCATCAACAAGATGTACAACTGAACGATATCAGTGATGTTGGATTGAAGGTTCTTATACTTCTCTGCCGGCCAATTACCGGTCAAGGAGATCTCATGCTCGATGGGGATGTTTAAACTGGCGGTGCTGGCCAACTTGAGCAAAATCATCCGGAGCTTCTCCACGATGGGATCGTGTCTCTCCGCCACATGAAGCAGCGGCTGCTCGATTCTCCTGATGGCAAATGCCGACACTGAGCAATGGATTTCTCCTATTTCGTCCACGAGGTTGCCGAGGATCTTCCGGATGGCCACCTTGCTGCTCTTGGGCCGGGGGATCACGCTGGCCAAGAAACCAATCGCGAGCCCCACCACCACCGAGATGAACCGGAGATACGCCGGCTTGAACCCCACGCCCACGTTCACCAACAGCGGCGACTGGCCGTCGACCCAGCTGGTCCCCAACACCAATGCCGACGTCACGGGGTATAGAATCTGGGGAATAAGCGTCTTGTGCTTGGAAAAGTGCCGGTAATAAGTCATATATAGGTAGAAAATGGCGGTCACTACCGAGTATCCGTAGTAATTGCCCTTACCGTTCCCAGCAGAGACATACCACGCCACCATTCCTGCTAGACATCCGAAGAACGAGTAGGCGAGCTTGGCTCCAAAGGTGTAGATGGTTTCGCCGGTGTACTGGGTGGTGGAGATGGCACACATAATGACGACCCAGATCGCCCTATTGGCGAAATACCAGTGGGCAGTGGACTTGCAGAAGAACGGAACGGCAGTAATCAACGTGAGACACCCCGAGCGGATCCAGAACCAAAGCAAGTCGTCGTAGAACGCGGAATAGATCCTGAGGAGCCGGAATCCCACGATATGGAAGTAACTAGAAGGAGCGAGGGCATCTGGGTTCCGAAGCTGGATCTTGGGGGCCATATCGAACGACGGCACCTCGTCGCTGGGCTCCTCGCTGTCCATGGAGTGGTAGATATTCTTGGAAGCATCGAAGATGCTTTTGGTGAAGTAGGTATAGAATTTAGGCAGGGGAACCTGCTCGTCGATGGATAAGAGGATCTTCACGAGCTTGAGCTCCAGTTCCGTCTGGGTTTCGAGGAGAAACGTCACAAACGAAGCGGTGCTGATCAAACTGAGCATGGTTTCTTCGTCCTTGGTCTTATCTTTGAAGTAGTTCTCCACGGCTGCGGTGTTTCGGATCTCTTTGAGACTGCCTTCCAAGTTCTCCTTGCACTGTTTGAGCTTTTCGTGCATCTGCTGCTGCCTGGCGGCGTGGGAGCCGGGGCTGAAAATGGTGTAGATTCTGTACTCGTTAGCGGCTTCGAGCCATTCCACGGTGGTTTCAAGCGACTGCTGGCTGGTCTGGAAGAACGGGTCGAAGTAGGGCTTCAAAACGTCGCAAATGTAGTCGAGGTCGGCCAAATTCACAATGGAGTGGCCCTGCTTGAACCGTTCTTTGATCAAATTGAGTCGCTGCTGGTGTTCAAACTCCCCCACGGGCTTGTAGACCTGGTGAATGGAGCCAAAGAGCTTGAAATGCCCGTTATCCTCAACGTTATCCAGCTCGCTCACCACAGACCGGTGGCGGTCCACCACGTTCTTCCCTCGCGACAAAGTCTGTCGAGAATCGATCAACTGGTACAAATACTCGAAACAGGCCACGATGTTGAGCAAATTCCGTACGTGCGACCTGATTTCCCCAATGGCACCGGGCCCCAATCTCCCGTAGGAGATTTCGCCCTTACAGAGCAATACATGGAGCTCCAAAGGGATCATCGATGCTCTGATCCCCACGATTTCGCTCTTGAACTTCTTGAAGTTGCCGAAATTGTCCGCTGAAGGCTTCATGGACCGGAAAAACCGATGGTGGTTGGAATGAGCCACATTCAACGCCTTCAAGGCCAGAGTGGCACCTCTAAAATACTGGAAACTGGAAGTTTCGGGAAATATCAAGATCCCACACACCACTCGGGCCGCAAACGCGAAATAGATCGTCTTTATGATGGGCCAAGTGATCAACAACGGCGAAAAAGAGGGGATGTACACATTGTAGCAGATGGAAAGACTCATGGAAATCACGGAAATGATGTAGATCACCTTGAACAAGGGGTTGATCTTCTGCATGAACCCAAACATCACCACCCCAAGAAACAACGCCACGGCATAAATCACCGAACAATCGGTTCGAAGGTATCTGCCGGAAAAAAACTCCGTAGGTAAGCAACTTTGGAGGTTTTCCTGGGTGCAGGTGCCCTCTTGGATAAGCTCCAACGCAATGTCCTCAATGGTGGGCGACCCTCTGATCCGGTTAGCAATTAACAGGGCCACAATGCCAAACAACCACCCGACGGTCGCAGCCAACGACCCTAGCACAGCTATTAATATATTGACGATGACGGTTCCGCCGCCGCTGGCAGCCACAAATCCGAATATCTGGAGCAAGAACGTTGCGTTCCCCATCCAATGGTTTCCTTTAGGCACCACCAGCACGAATATCGTGCCCCACACTTGTAGCCATGTTCTCAATACAACTTTGGACGATTGGTAGTCGAGATGCTGCAATATATAGTCGGGCTTGAAGGAGGCGACAAATGTCCTCAAAAAGGAGTGCTTGGGCTCCACACTCTCGGACGGCGCCTCGACGGAGCCGTCGGTTTCGAAATAGCAGTTGGGGGGTTCTTTTGGTGGTTGTTGCCCTTGTTGTTGCCCTTCTTTTGATTGCTGCTGAAGGTTTTCGGGATGCTCACGGGGACTATAGTCGCCATAGAAGCCCTTGGGCGAAGTGTCCTCGTTGAAGTCGGAGCTGGAGTCCGGGTCTCGAGTCAGCGGAGACATTGTGATGAGTCTCAATTTGTTTACTCGAATTGCGGCTGCGGGGGATGCATATCCGACATTGGACATGAGACATTATATGGAGACATTTATGTACGAGATACGAGACATCGAAGATAAGAAGTGATAAGATTACGAAAGACATTAAGGGGTAGACATTAAGGAGTGAAGACATTAAGGGGGAAGACATTAAGGAGGAAGACATTCAGGGGGAGGACATAGGAAAAGATAAGACACATGATGAGACTATAGTAGACTTCATTATACATACATTACACATGAATAGACCATAAGATCAGTAATGCCACAAGATCATTAGTAACACACAGACCATAAGACCAACAACAAAATCATATAACACATATGAACGCCACACGGCTAATACTCCCCTAGCCAGTCGTGGAGGGAGGCAAAATAACCCACAATGTCTTTGCCAATCAATTGTGTTGGGATGCTCCTTTTGGCCATCTGGCTGGTTTTGCTTGTGTGGTAGTGTTCTTCCAAGTGATTTATCATCGCAGACAAGATGGCTTTGGGGTGGGTGGGGGAGAAAGGTTCTTTGATCAGTGGGGTTTTGGCTGGCTGTTCTTTGACTGGCTGTTTTTTGACTGGCAGTTCACTCTTGACAGGCAGTTCACTCTTGACTGGCAGTCCATTTCTGGCTGGCAGTTCACTCTTGACAGGCAATTGACTCTTGAGAGGCTGTTCTTTGACTGGTAGTTCACTCTTGACAGGCAATTGACTCTTGAGAGGCAGTTCATTCTTGACTGGCTGTTCTTTGACTGGTAGTTCACTTTTGACAGGCAATTGACTCCTATCAGCCAATTGACTCTTAACACGGCTACCATCGCCTCCGGCGCTTTCAGCCCCCACATCTCTCGCAAACTCCAGCTTGTGGTTGACATAATACCAGCTCGCCAACCAGATCACCTTATTGAACTGCGGATGTCTGAACTTCATGGGAACCCCCGTCTTCTTTTCAATATCGTAAACCTCCAACTGCGTCTTCATATTCATCATCGTCAAAAAATTACCTCCAATCACCAAGGAGTCGCTCGGAGTATGCACACAATGGATCCATCCGCTGGGGATGATAAACACATCTCCCGGCCGCAACGTCACTTTGAATCCCCCCGAGGCTGTGGTGGCCTTCCCCTGGATGGTTTTCTGGTACTCCGGGTACCAGATGTAGTTCTGGTCGTGCTCCAAGCACCAGGAGGTGTATAGTTCGAGATTGACGGCGGTGGGGGGAAACATGAGAAACGTTTTCGCCCCTGATAATACGGTGTAGTACACCGAGGTGGCGCCGAAATCGATGTGGAAGTCGGTGAAGGACCCTGCCACCGACATGAGGCAGTACTTGGTCACCTGGGGCCGCGGCGCCTTGTCGTTCCAAACTTTATCCACGAGATCCAACTGCCGCACCATCGCCGGCCTTACGAACCCGCGGCCCAAACCGTCGACGTCGCTGATCTCGAGGGAAATCACATTGCGGATCCGGTCTCTGCTGGCGGCGTCGGTGACAAAATAGTCTCTCCATTGTTTCATGTTCCACCCGGGGGAAACTCCCTGCTGCGACAACACATCCATCACCTCCACCGGCTTGTCGGGCCCCACTTTGGCCAAGATGTAGTCAATGGTGATCTGCAGCTTATCTACAGGCATGCGCATCCCCACATCTTCCGTGCGGGGCACCAACACCGGTCGGGACAACCGGCTGGCCACGGCGTAGTCAAATGATAGGTCGCGCCGGTGGTCCACATAGCCGTTGGAGGGGGTTGCTTCGACGGGGAACCCGTGGAACTTGTGCACGTGAGGGTGCACCGATTTGTCGATGGCAAAGGAGTCACCGTCGTTCAAGGCGACGTAATCGATGTTGACTCGGGCCCGTTTCAGCCTCCTCTTGTGCACCGAGGGGCCCTGGGATTTTTCACATATGGGGCAATGGTAGGCCAAAATGTCTTTGGCGTCGACCTGAGGCATTCCCACGCACCGACAGTGGAACCGCTTTCTACACACGTCGCACCGCACACTGTCGCCCCCCGCCGTCTCGCCTAGACTGCAAATCGAACAATTGTCTGTCTGAACCATCTGGTGATAATCCGCGCGCGAACTTTGGCATTGAGTCGATGATTGCACCACGATTCAAAACGGTCACTATTGGCGGGCTATGGCGGTACGGGGCCCGGCGATACACCACGAAGTCGCAGCAGGAGGTGTTCTTGAAGGAATACAAGATCCGGTCGTCGTTGGAGCGCCACATCTACTACTACGCTCTGAAACCGTTATCGAAGTTCTCCATCCAGAGTCTATACGACCAATCGCAGAAATTGTCGCCGTCGTTCATCTTGCAGAACGCCCAGCGCACCATCGAGTACTTGTTGGCCTACAATGCCCGGCGCTTGAAGGAATTTCGCAACTTGCCCTACTTGGTGGTGTTGAATCCATCGATCTCAGAGTCCTACAACAGTTATTTGCAAACGATGTCGTCATTGATCACAGCGTCGTTGAATACCCCCACCACGTTGGAGGAAAATAGCCTGTTCGCGCAAAAGGTGTTGACGGAGTTCATAGATATCCATTCCGACACCTTGCCGGGGTTGTCCAAAGGATTCACTGAAGTATCGCACATCTTGCCTTACCCGAAGATTAAGCTGTTTTTGGACGGCCATTTGAGGGAGAGGATCAGCATGCGGCTCATCGCACACCAGCACATTCAGTTGACCAAATCTCTCGACGACAACGCCTACGAGAAGGGAGGAAACTACAACGGGGTGCTCAAGCTCCTTGATGTTTATGATGTCATCAAGAAAAACGCCGATGTGGTCAACGACATTTGCTTGATGAAGTACGACCGGTCGGTCGGTTATGAAATCGACAACAACCTCTACTCCAAGAACTACTGGAGCATGGCGGAGCCTGGTCTAGACCCTCATACCAATCTGGACAGAATCATGTTCCCCTACATTGAATACCACCTCGACTACATCCTCACCGAGCTTTTCAAAAACTCCTTCCGAGCCCACATCGAAAATGATGTCTCGGACCCCGTGAAAATCACCGTGGCGGTGTCTCAATCCCCGCTCTATCTCGAATTGAGAATCAGGGATAAGGGGAAGGGGATTCCCCCGCAAACGTTGAAGCACATGTTTGATTACTCGTTTTCGACCTACGAGTCGTCAGAGGGTGAGGCTTACAAGACATTAAATGTTCCGCCCGGTTTAGGTGGTAATACGGTCGCAGGGATGGGATATGGGCTTCCGTTGCTGAAGAGCTACATCGAGATATTCAATGATACCATCCCACAGGAGTTGTTTGACAGCGAGAACGACGAAAAGTCGGTCAAGGGGTCGTTGACGGTGCAGACATACCACGGCTGGGGCACCGATGTTTATTTAAAGACCGTAGGGTCGTGATATAGGACTATTTATTAAGGGTTTTGCACCACCAGATCTCATCCTTCTCCAGATCTCATCCAATCGACACCCGTACACCAACAGTAACAAGTATCTCTTATATGCAGGACACTTACCCCAGGGTAATTTGGGGGTCACCATTCGGGGCGTTTTGTACCGTGGGTGGCTGTAAAGAAGCCAGGTAGTTAGCTTGGTAGTGGAGATATCATTCCAGAACTTAGGGGTGTTTTGCGACGCATTTGAGCGACATCTGGTCTTTTAAGACTGCACCCGTGCACCCACTGTTCGCACCCTTCGCCTTCGCAGTCTCCCCGTTCCCCACACCGCGTGCACCGTTCGCACCACCACACGGTTCTGCCGATTTCCCTCCCGCACTTCGCGCTACTCTCACAAACCCAATGCATCAATGAACCACACATTCCGTGAAGTTGACGACCCATCCGCTGACCCGTTACTTCCACACACCTCGTTTTCCCGCGAAGATACCGCCTTCCCCGCAGTACTAGACACCTCCTTCCCCACAATCGACCACATCTTGCACGACGATTTGCATTTATGTTTGATCAACAGCGATTCCCACGAATGGAACCAGAACCTTTCAAACTACCTCAAAGTAGTGGTGGACATCATAGGGTGCAACAGCGAGGCCAGCAATTACCACCAGCTCTCGGTATACGCCATGAAGTTGTTGACACTGAACTTGTTTGTGAAAAACTACCAGATGTGTCTCGGCAAACTCTTGGGGCTATTGAAGCTATTTACCGACATGGCGCTGTACGAGAACGACACCGGTCACCCCACCGCCACAGAAGCCGACGAAAAGATGAAAGAATTTGTCTGTATCGTGTTATACTTGTTATTAAAGGTCAACAACGCCGGCGATGTTGATGAGGAGTTTAAGGAGTTGACCGACAACATCGACAAGCCCCAGATGTACGAATACTTGAGGAAATTGAACTTTATCACTTTGATTGCCAACTTCATTGTCAGCCACATCAACTCCGACGACCCTTCGTTCATATTGATCAAGTTCTGTGGGGATATTATTTTCCAGTATCTCTACTACGTGGAGCTATTGACGGACCAGGAGTTCGAAAGCATTGTTTCTCGCACAAATTTGATCCAGTTGTTGATCAGGAGCCTTTTGGACAACTACAGCTCGCTGACGCTCGATGTAGGGGACGATAGCTGGGACGATGAGAGTAAATTGATCGGGTACGAAGAGTTCAAGCTCCTTTTGCTCATCAACGAGCAGTACCTCATGAAATCCTACACCTGCACGGTGAGAAACAAGGTGTTTGACGAGTTAATGCGGGAGGAGGTGCCGGAGTCCGATTCGGTCAATTCCCGCATCGCTGCGTTCATGAACTTGCTTGTGCTCCACTTGAACCGAGAGGAGTCTCAGATCATCAAGATCTTGATTCTTAAGTTCTTGTATCTTGTGTTCACCTCGTCCTACACTTCCAAGCTATACTACCTAAACGACTTGAAGATCTTGGTCGACGTGTTTATCCGTGAATTGAACGACACTCCGTACTTGGAAGACGCCAATAAGGACAATCGGCCGTTGATATTGACCTACTTGAAGGTGATGTATCCTATGATGATGTTTTCACAATTGGGCGACCTCGCGGACCCTTACAAAAGAGAGGAGATCGTGGCCCTTTTGAGCTCCTTTGCAGTGTCTTCGCCCGATAACCAGGAATCTACCCTTAAGGTGATATGTGACTTGGCGAATAAATGCCTATCCATTTCGTGGTTGAAGAAAAAGAAGAGAAGAGACACTAATACCGATTCTTCCGCATCCTCAGTCAGTTCCACTCCTTTGACCACTCCTTCGGGGACTCCTCAACAGAAGCACTCGGTGATGTACCAGAAGAACTCGTCCGACGACTCAATTGCCCATTCGTTTACGAGAATGGCCTCTGCGAGGTCCTTAAATGCCGATGATTATCACCTCCACACCACAGTGCACAATTTGGACAGTTTCAAACCTTTGGACCCACAGACCCTCGACAAATTGGCTGATTTGACCGTGGACGAAACCAGAATCCAGAAAAACTTGGAGAAACGGAAATCCAATATCCTAGACTTGCCAAACGAGTACTTACAACGAACGTCGTCGGGGAAGAAAAAGAGCTTGCTACAAAAGGCGTTGCGCAAACCTCCGCCACCTCCGCCCATTTCTCCAGTTTCAGCCCAGTCTCCAGCATATTCAGCCCCAGCCTGCTCCGAGTCTACCCGCAGCTCGTCGGTGCCTCCTACCCCCTCGGCTTCTCCCACGGTTGCCCGATCTCTTACACCAGGACCAGATTCGGAATGGGGATCGCGACCTAAAGCCAGGAGAATACCCCCACCGCCTCCTCCTCGAAGGAGAAGGTTGTAGTCCTATTGTATATTAATAAATTACATGGTAATATCATTTTTGAACGTCAACACATCGTCGAATCTCAACCCGTTGATTTCCGTCTTAGTGTAGGTGTCGAGCTCCTTGCTTGAGTAAATAGCCTCTTCGTCGTGATGAGAATCATTGGTGGCCACCAATATCAATCCTCGGGACCGTATTAAAGGGATCAATTTGGGCACCAAGTTCAACAAGTGGATGGAGGTGATCAATCCGATCAAATTGTTGTTCACAGCGAAATTGACGGCATCTTTTATGGATCTGGCTGTTTGTTCCTGGTCGTTCTCTATCAACTTATCGGGGTTGGTGTTCTTTTCATGGATGTCTGCATCATCGTCGTTTTGATTCTCATTAGTTTCTTCGCCATCCACCAAAAGAAACCCGTTGGTGGATCTGGACTCGAAAATATTATCTTCGTTGGAATAGGAGATTCCATTCATCACCAAGAATACCGGAAAGTTAGGCTGTTTCCAGTTCAAAACCTTGCAGATCAACGAGTTAGACGACATAAAGATGATAGACCTGTTGTTTTTGATGATCGATCTTTGGGACCTCAAATGATTGAAAATGTCGTTCAACGTGAAGTCAATGAAGTTGTTTAACGACAGGGAAACATTACTGATGAACGGCAAATTTCTGATTTCGTATTCGGAGGGAAAGATGATTTCGAGGTTCAAGTTGATCTCATTGTCCACGATATCCAAAATCAACTCCAAAGGCAAATAAATGATCTTCAATAGTTTCTTGATTAACGAGATGTCTTTGATTGTCATATCTGACAAGTCGTTGATCACCTTGTTATAATCAAACAAGTTATCGGTAACAGATGTCAATTGCTCAAGAGACAAATTGGGCAAGTATAGGTCAATGCTATCGGTTATGGATATTGACCAATTGGGACACACAACAGGGGTTCCGTCATTCAATAAACAGACCTTGATTCTTAAATAGCTTCCCGATAATGAGGTAGCAGTAACAAATGACGAAGATGTGGTTCCAGATATCAATTCATTGGTAGAAGAAACAGCTCCACTAGGATTTACCACTGAAGTGGGGGCTTCTCGAGTCACAGGAACATCTCGAATGGTATTGGAGATGCTTGAGGGCGATAAATAGGCATTTGGAGACAATGTACTCAAGGTGCTAGCAGGACCGTTCGTTTTACTCACAAAGGTGGTTGACGATTTCCAGTAGGTGTCGAACTTGGAAGCTTCCAATAAAATCCCACCGAATGGGAAAATAACCTGACAATTGAACTTGATTTCTCCAATGTTCTTCAATCTCAAATCAAATAACGGCAATCGGATAGAATTAATCTCTGGAGACGAAGTGTCCAATGTAGCAAACGATAATGCTGTGGTTTTGGCAATCAATCTCGTGCCAAATTTGGGGAAGATCTCGAAATCAATTCGAAAGTCATTGAGGGAGTCGATATCGGTTTGGAAGATACAGCTATCGACTCTGGTCTCATCAGCAGCAGGTAAAATGATGTTACGGGGCACGATATCGGAAATATTCGACGATAACGTGATCCGGCCCGGCTTTAAATCGGTAGTAGCATTGAAAAGGTTTATAAGATTGGAATTGTTGGGGAAAACCAACTCAATCAACACCTTCTGCTCCAAGAAATTGTGACCGTATCTCCTCAAGGGTAACACCGGAGGAGGCAACTGAAGGTCGGGAATCCCATCGGTGTTTTTGTCGTTCTTTGACGCCTGGTTGAGGCTGTCACTACCGCTTCTGCTGGAATTTCCGCTACTTCTGCCTCCATTGATGCTTGCACTGTCCTCGGAGTCGTTCTCGTCGTTCAAAATCGCCATAGAATATTCCTTGGCCAGTTTGGCTGCATTGGATGCTGATTTCGAAGATTTCGTCTGCTTAGAACATTCAGGGCTGGAATCAGGGCCACAATTATCCGCATCAGCCTTCATGTCGTCAGGTCCTATTGTTCCGGTGATTCTGGAGTAAGATTGCAATAACTCATTCAACACAGAAATATTGCCTTCCACCACACAATAATACAACACGTTGTAGCCGTCTTCGTCTACAATATCAATTTTCGCTCCGTAATGCAACAATTCCCTCGTAGATCTCAAATTTCCTTCCAGGGCAGCATAGAATAAAGGCGGCCACTTGTTCAAGCTATCGATCTGGTTGATATCGGCTCCCTTTTCCACCAATAGCTTTATCAAGAAATGATGTCCGGATCTAGCCACCACGTGTAATGGAGATAACCCTTCCACATCTTGGTTGTTGACGGATTTGGCACTGGGTAAGTTGGTGGAGAGAAGATATTTGACAGTTTCGAGATCTCCGGTTTTACAGGCGTAGTTGATGGGCAAGTATTGCAATTTATCGTCGTTGGTTTCGGGATAAACAACACAACCACTTTCCACTAACGATTCGATAACCTGGTAGTGCTCGTGTTTGATAGCCACCAACAATGGGGACATCGACTCGTTGTCCAAATCGTCCAAATGGTTTTTAGGAAAGTAATTCACAATGATTTTCAAAAGATCTTTTCTGTTGTATTGGGCAGCGTAGTGGAGACAATTTCTTCCGTTGAAGTCCTTTAAGATCAAAAGCTTATTCAATTCCCCTTGGTTTAACGTCTTCAATACCCTTTCAACGATGAAGAGTCTGGAATGATTAATCATATCGGTGGATCTTACCACCTTGACGCCGTTGTTGATGATCAAATTGCTTTCCTGAGTTGATGACGATGGAATAGAACAGCAGGAGTGTAGAATGCTCTTTTTGTTGTTGAAATTATCGTAGGCCTGAAGAATCACAATGTTGTAGTCAATTTGCTCCAAGAACGTCTGTAAAAAACTGTCGGAGATCTTCAAGTTGGTTAAAGATAGAAGGAACACCCTCGAAAGTCTCGATTTGACCGCCTCTTGAAAAGAAGGATTGGATTCCAAGATTTTGGGGTCCAAATCACCATTTCTTCCTGCGATCGATTCTTTGGCACTATTTCTTACCTTATCGATCCATCTGGTCAATAAAGACAAGTCGGTATCTTTGATGGTGGCGATATTGATGAAACTGGAATAAAGTTCGTCGATTTCGGCATTTTCAATGGAATATGACCCATTGAACGAATCGCCAGCCAAAGTGACTATGGAGGTGGCTCTCAATCTGATGTCATTGGCGTCGGGGATCGAAGACACGTCTTCAGAGTCGATCGATGAACTCTTTCTTGAGTGCGGGGTAGAAGAGGATCCCGATAACGCATTTATCAACTGATCGTTGTCGTTGTTGGTGTTGAAATTCTTGATGGGGCTCAAATCACCATCGATAATGGCCTCCAAGTCGAATAAACTGGACGTCACCAAATCTGACAACTCGTTGATCTCGTGCTTGTGGAAAACGGGCTGCACACTAACCGCGGTCAGTATAAACAACTCTTTGGTGTGCGATTTCGACCTCTTGTCCCATTTTTTCACCACCTTCGAAAAACCGGTCTCGTTCAACTCGATAAATTGCTGGAGCCTCAATAAATCCTGGTGGATTCGTTTGAAATTCTGGTACAAGTTGAGGTAGGTGATGGAATTTTTGAAGTTGGAATTCAAATTGTCGGAGTCATCGAACTCTTTGCTGTGGATCAATCTCTTTATGTTGCTGAACAACTCGTTTCTTTGCACCAATAACAAGTCCAAATTGATGGCCAAATTGGCTTGTTTTTCGAGGTAGAACGAGTTGACCTTATCCAATTCTCTCTCCACTTTGAAGAAGAAGGTGGCTTTGTTCTCTTTCAATAGATTTTGGATATCCAACGGTGATAATGGAGTACTGGAGTTGTTGGGAGGACTGGCTAGCTGTTTGATAAGCTTCTTCAAAGCCTTGTAGTTGATGAAATGGCCGGAGTATTCAGGCAATTCCAACTGCCTGGAGGCGAGATACTTGCCGAATTTCATGTTGGGGGTGCGTTCGGTAGACTTGTGATAGATCTCAAACGAGCACTAGGTTGGGAAACTGGCCGTAAATGAGGGGTGAATGAGGGGTGAATGACACGAGTCCTCAATTATTGCCGTTTCTGCCGATCTGCTGCTGCAAACTTGACTCGGGACACTGGAGGGGGAAAAATCACGGGTAAAGCGTTCTGCCAGTTGTGAATTTTAATTTTGCATCAATCTTGTGGGTGCGCGGCCACGTGGAAACCGGCCCCCACGCCCTTGCGATGGTACTCCAGCGCGCAACCACACGGTGGCTACGGCCGCGTTGGCTACCGTAGCGGTTCTCGCGCGGTGGCAATTGAGAGCAGGCCACAGCCAAGGCGCCCAGAATTCATCTCCCGCACTGCTGTTTACATCGCTCTCTGGTTACATTATATATTAGTTTATTTACTCTGGTTAGTCTCTTTGGCTTCATCGAAAACTTCCTTAAACTTGTCGGCGTTCTCCTTGTTGCCGAATCTAATAGCTAAAGTCTGAGCTTCTGGCTCACCCTCAGAAACATCCGCAGTGACGGAATAAACCCACGATCTGTCTGATCCGATGTTTGGGGTCAATTTGTAGTCAGGGGAGATGAAGTGATTGGCACAGATCTTCAATGTTTTGTCTCTTCTCATCAACAATCTGACTTTTTGGGTTTCCTTGTGCTTCAAGAATTTGACATCTCCAGTACCTCTTTCCTTCCATTCTTTGGATTCGGAGTTGAATTTGAACAACTTGGCTCTGACTTTGTGCAACACTTCTTCGTTTTCCTCGTTGGTTTTCACCTCGACTTTTTCCAATTGCACTAAAGGTTCGAAATGGACATCGGCCTCGGCTTCCGCGTCGTCTTCGTCGTTTTCTTTGGCCTCTTTGGTGTCGTCTTTGGACTCGGTGGCTTCTTCTTTGGATTCTTCCTTTTTATCCTTCTTGGCCCCGAACATCGAGAACACGCTGGTGGTTGGTGGTTGAGGAGCTGACTCTTCGGCTTTGGTGTCGACTTTGGCTTTGGTTTCTTCACTTGACATTATAGTTTTGTTGTGGGTCAAAGATCAATTTTGTGTTTTTCTAAAAATTTTTCTCGCGCTCGGTAGTCGCGTGACAGGTCGGAGATGGGAGAAGCTCTATTTGATGTATATTATATGAACGAAGTGGATACCTTCAGTCGTGTCAAGGCATTAATTGGTCAAACAGGTTTAATCATCCATTTCCGAGGGCTTGATCAATCCTCCGATTTGCATGTCCTTCTCTCTTTGTAATCTCGTTTGCTCTTGCTTTTCTATTTCCTTATCTTCTGCAAACAAGTAATCCGTGGGATCCCCGCCAAATTGTTTGATTTGCACCAAGAAGTCTCTCAAGGTCGAGGAGAATTTGTTGATTTCTTTGTAGACCTTGGTCAAAACGCTGAGGAAGTTGACGAGTTGCTCTTTCTGCAAATTTTCGAAAGCCGACGACAACAAATGGCCCAAATACTGCTTCAAGAAGTCCGAATTGGAGGTTCCTTCGCTGGCTTGGTCCGGGGTATACAATGGAGACTTTATCACGTTGTCTTCCACTAAATGGATTAACTGAGCCAACAATTGCGCTTGGTAGGTGAATCCAGACTTGTGGTCTGGCTGGGTTATGACATAAAACGTATCGGATAAAATCTGGAAATAGAAGTTCTCGTAGAATGCTTTGGTGAAGGCGGTGTCGCCCAACTTTTCGACATTGTCAAGCAACTCACAAGTCAATGATAAACCGTTTTCTTCCACTTCTCTATTATTGTGCTTGAAAGCCCACAACGCGGCATTAATCAAACTTTGGAACGCATCTCCCGATAATTGTAACAATCCCTGGAAACTGTGGGCGTTGATTTCCTTCAACAACCTATAAAACTCTACTCTATGTTCGGGGTACTCGATGAAATCGTTCTTGATCATGTCCAAAGTACATTCAAACACATGCTGTAAGATCAACACCACTCCTTCAGGAATCATGTGGCCAACTTTCGACACCAATGTCGACAAGCAGTTCAACACTTCGGCATCTCTAGCATCGGGGACGTTATTTTGATAATCCTCCAACACCGCTGCAAACAATGGTTGCGACAAATCCCTGACGATTTCCTGTAAATTGTCGGCTTTGTTTATATAGGTTTCAATCATCTTCAAAATCTCTTTTTTGATGGTTCTCAACCCTCTTACTTTCGGGGTCTTGGTGGCGATGACTCCATCTTTAGCAACGGAATCAGAAATCATCGAGCTAACGGCGGTGTATAAAGATAACATATCAACATACATCAAGCCCAATTGGGAGTAAAATCCCGGCCCCAAAGCTTTACATACTGCCACGTTGGTTTTGATGATATTGGCGATGATTTTCACCGTTTCAGTATTGGTCAACAACTGAGGATCCTTGGCACTTTGCTTTACAATCGCACTCCACGCCATGTTTGGTAATGCCATTAACTCATTCAATAACTTATCTCTGGACTCTTGAATATTTTGGGCACTTACAATTATACCACAGGCTTCGTAAAATGTATGGACTTGCTGAGGTTGTAAGTCTTCGGTGATCTGTTGAATGTTCCGAATGATTTCATTGATGAAAGGTTCCAGCTCTTGAGGTTGTATTGCCACAAAGTGTTTTTTACACTTGGAGGTGATTTTGATGAAGGTATCACAAGCCATATCCTGGACCCCTTCGTGAGTTTCATGCATGAATTCAAACAACTTGTTGACGACGGTTTTCAAAAACTTCCAATGAGCCTTCAAGAAACGGGGATACTGGCCAACTATATACATGATATTCGAAGCCACCACCGCTTTATTGTCCTTTCCTCGTTTCATTTCAGTCAACGATAATAGATCCTTGATAACTTGCACCAAAAACCGTTTTTCCATATCCTCGTTCATAGTTCCGGAAATAGATCCAATTGCCCAACACAAGGTGTTGATATTTTGCCATGACCACTCACTGCCATCGATTTGTTTGGCCAATTTATCACTCATGATCTGTTCGGTATCTACCACATCTAAATGTGTCAAGAAAACCAACACTTCTCTCATGCTCTTATATAATTGGATGGTATCACTTTCTTTGACAAATTCTCTGACAATTTCCCCTTCGTCGTTTTCAACAATTAAAACCTCTTCTGGTCTCACCATGTTTTCAATGATCACGAGTCTCAATTTGGACAAAATTATTCTATATTTGTGTTGTCTCAAAGGGAATTTGGCCAAGATCGCAGGGTCGGGAGCTCCACCCCCATTCATGACTCCCGATCTCACATTGGAGGAATAGTTCAATTGCATTAATGGACTCAATTCTTGTTGAGGTATCTTTTGAATCTCTTCATACAATTCTCTTACAAATTGAGACCAATTATCCAAACAAGTCTTGAACAATTCTCTTTCTTCAATCTTGGATAATTCAATCAAGTAGAACAATGCATTCATCAACAATTCATTATATTCTTCGATTTGCTCCAATAGCAACAAATTATTAGACAAAAACGTGCACAAAAACATAGCTAAATCTTGTAAAAACGATTGGTCATTGGAGTTGGCACTGGAATAAGACTTTCTCAAGTTGGTGTCGGGAGGCACGATTTGATAGATTTGTTCCATAATGTCTTTAAACGATTCCAAGCAGATTTTTTCGTAGCTATTACAATTCAACGAACTGATTTCAATTAAACACTTCAATGCAATTGATCTAGTATGAATGGGGTTCAAGAATTTGGTGCTCAACATTTTCAACAAGTTGGTTTCGAAAATATAATTTCTGGGGATCCAATGAATATACTTCAATAAACAGTTCAAGGTCGATATAATTAACGACGATTTGGTGGTTTTGTCCAAGATTTCATAACACAATTTAAAGATTTCCTCGAATTCAGCTTTCATGCTCAATTTCAAAGTCTTGATTTTGGCCTGGGTCAACTGCTCGTCACTATAGTCAAAGACCTCTTCGTTCAACAATTTTAAAATGATCATGTTATTTTCGCAAACGTTGAAACTGGACTTGGAACTGGATATGATTTCAGGCACGAACTCTGGCCAGTTGTGGGGCCATTCCTGCTTCAAAATTTGCACCAACGTCAAATCAATTTTATTTATCAAAGCTTTATCCTTTTCAAATATCTCATCATTGTCACACAAAGAGATGATCATGTTCACGATGAAGTTTCTGATCCCGATTCTCTCATTTTCAGGGATCAACTTCCATCTATACAATATCAACTTGTCCAAACAACTCAAGGCAATATACTTACTTTGACTATTTTTGGAGTTGGATAAAATAGCGTCGGCTCTCTTCCAACTGTCGGGATTTTCCTGAAATTGATTCAATACTTGTTGAGCACTATGTTGGTTCTCCCCTCCCTTGTAGAAGGAGTCAACAATCAGATCGAACAACTCAACATCTAATTCTTTAGAAAAATCTAACACGGATTCCATGGCAGCTTTTCAAAAAATCTTAATGTATCGGTGTATTAAGGGCAACCTTGCTGTATCGGTTCAGTAGCAGCGAAGCTTTTAACGATATTTCAAACAACAAACAAACTGAAACAATTGTTGGTCAATAAGTTCAATAAGTAGTGATAGCACAGATACTTCAATGAATTGCAATTCGTATGTTGTACCTATTAGTGTGAATATCAACAGTAATGAAAACAACAATTGAGAAAATTTTTTGCCAGGGAGGAAGTCGCGAAGTTTTGAGAGCCACTGGATCCCGCACAGGGTGGGTGCAGGGGGAGTTGGAGATCTGGCGAGGCAGGGTAAAGGGCGTTTCTATGAAGAATGAGTTATGGTAATTGACATGAAGGTGGGCCGGGCCTGGGGGGACGATGGTGGAGCATTTAGGCTGCAAATAAGACCGTGCTCCTGCCGCATAACACGAGGAAGGAGAGGAAAACGGGGAAGGAGAACAAAAGTGAACGAGACGGAATAAAAAATACCGCAAAGAGACATAATATCAAGAGAATCTCACATTTGAGATACAAAGAGACGATGAGACTAAGGAGAGTACAAAAGGACAATCAGAGTTAGGAGAGCACAAAAGGACAATCAAAGTTAGAGAGTTCAAAAGGACAATCAAAGTTAGAGAGTTCAAAAGGACAATCAAAGTTACTCAATAATAACGTATGTAGAACATGTAAGAACTCAGTATCAAACCGAATCCACTATTTAGTGGCAAATTCAACCCCCTTTTCGATATTCTTGGATAATTGGTCGATAGCAACCGATAACAATTTCTTTTCATCGTCACTGATCTTTGATAAGATGTCGTATTTGACTTCTTTGATCCCGTCTTTGGACAATTCGACCGGCAAGGAGAAGAAATCCAAGTTTCCAACCAATTTTTTGGCCTCATCAGCACCTTTGATGGAAGAATCCAAATTCAAGTAAGTGCATTCCACAACACCTGGCTCTTCGAAAGCTTTCAAAATCGATTCTGCTAATTTGTAACCAGCATAGGCCATTGACAAAGTGGCAGAGCCAGCACCGTTTTTGGCTTGGACGACCTCATCACCTCCGAACTGAACTCTGTTAATCAACTTGGCTTTTCCCTCGTCAGTTAATTGGGAGAAGTATTTGCCCGAGTTGCCCAATGAGTATAATGGGACAATGGTCTCACCGGAATGGCCACCGATGACATTGATGTTGAAGTCGGTGGGTTTGGTTTCATCAGGGTACAATTGACTGACAAAGGTGTTTGCTCTAACAATATCCAAAGTGGTGACTCCAAACAACTTCTTTGGGTTGTAAACCCCGTTTTTCTTCAAGGTTTCGGCGACAATTGGAACGGTAGAGTTGACGGGGTTGGAGATGATCAACACAAAGGCGTTTGGAGCGTTTTCGGCGATTCCTTGGGCCAAGTCACGGACAATGCCCGCATTGATGTTGAATAAATCGTCTCTGGTCATCCCAGGTTTTCTGGGAACTCCCGCAGGGATAATCACCAAATCAGAACCCTTCAAGGAGTCGGCCAAAGCAGTCTTGTCTTCTCTCGAAGAAGGCAAAAATGACAGGGTTTTGGAATCGGACGATATATGGCTCAAATCGGCACCAACCCCAGGAACATTGACGACATCGAACAATGATAACTCAGTGACCTTGTTGTTCAATTTCAATAACAATGATAATGGCTGACCAATACCACCAGCAGCACCGCAAACAGTTACTTTAACCATGTTGTGTAGGTGATTTGAATAAATATAAAATGTGGAACTGACCCCTTTTATATGTTTTTCGAGAAGAGGTGAGCGTTTTACCCCAGATGAGTGCGGGACCCAATTCAGGATGTGATTTTTGGGTTTTCACTCGGGTCATGGGATGTGGATCCTGAAATCCCCGGGACAATGTACGAGGTCGGAAGTGGGCCCGGGTAGCGGTGGATCACAAGTGCTGAAAAAGCAACGGCGAGGGACCCACCACTGGCCTCCGGGGTTTAACTCTAGAGGGGTAGCCAATGACCGGAGGGGAATTACATTCGGTCAAATTAACGCGATACGCTCGGGGTTTGTCATGCGTTAGTTTGCGGCTATTGCATCATTGGCACCGGTGCGGAGGCGCACAATGACACCCGGCGGTATTCGGGGTGCTCCGCAGATGCTGTTACCTGTTGTGTATTGATTTGGCGAATCCCCTCTTGTGAATCGGTGTTTCTACCGCTTCTTCTAAATTTAAGAGAACTGTGAATTTTGCGAGTTGTGCATCTCCGAGGGAGAGCAACCCTCGGACCCGCCACCAGTCCCGCCTTCCACTTCCGTTTCCTCGATCTGCTCTTTCCCTCGATCTTTCTTCCGTATTCTCCCCTCGATCTTCTTTCCTAATCCCCCCAAACTCCGCCACCCGCAGCTAAAATCCCATCACCAGACTTTCTCAAAAACCGCAAACATCCCTCAACATGAATAATCCATTCAGATCCAGCCGCTCTGGTAGCGCTTCGTCCGACGACGATCCCTTCGAGCCCGCCGAATCCTACTACAACAAATTGTCCAACAAGAAGTTCAACCGGGTCCGGACGTTTTCGGTTTTCGAGAATAACTCCCGATCCAAATTGACGTTTGGCGACGAAACCATCAGTGAACGACTGAACGAAAACACCCCATCGCAATCCAAGTCCCCCACGCCCTTCAGCAACTCCGACTCCAACCCTGACAACTCCACCAACATCCCGGTGCCCATCTCCATGAGCAATTCCAGCGCCTCCAATAACGATAGTTCATTATCGGAGGAGAGTTTTGAGAGTTTCAACCGCCGGCCTTCCATAGTGCCAATCTATCACGACCAGGCGGTGGAACCGGAGTTCAGCTCCACCTCCGACATCCCCAAGGTCAAGGATATTACCGATCGAGTGAAAAACAACTTCCACCTCCGAAGAAGCTCCTACGACGATACATCGCTTCGAAGACCCAAAAAGTTCTATATCTCCGACGTCGACTACACCTTGGACCAGTTGTTGAGAAACGAGGACACCGACCACAACTACCAGATCACCATCGAGGATTCCGGCCCCAAGGTGTTGAAGTTGGGAACCGCCAATTCCAACGGTTTTAACCAGTTTGATGTTAGAGGCACTTATATGTTGTCCAATTTATTGCAGGAGTTGACGATCGCAAAAAGACTCGGAAAATCCCAGCTCATCTTGGACGAGGATAGACTAAGCGAGAATCCTGTATACCGAATGAAAAGGTTGATTTCCACTGAATTCTGGCCCAACTTGACCAGACGATTGACCAAGGACAACATTGTGGAAATGTCCCACGATACCAAGATCGAGGAGCATTACGTCGACGAAAACGGTAAGGAGATCGTCAACAAGGAAAGCCACCGGATCTACATTCCCCACAACAGGAAAGACCAATACGACTATTTCAATTCCATCAAGTTGGCCAACCCGGAAATCAACCTCGATGTGCAATTTTTGCCGGAAAAAATCGATGCGAGATACATCCGCTCCATCAACAAGAAGCCGGGGTTATTGGCCTTACAATCGTGGCCCGACCCCGAGAACCCCGAGAATTTGGTATTCGAGCCCTATATTGTTCCGGGAGGCCGTTTCAACGAGTTTTACGGCTGGGACTCTTACATGGAAACCTTGGGATTATTGGTGGACGTGACTCCCGGAAGCTTGAGGAATCTATGGTTGGCAAAGGGAATGGCCGAGAACTTCATCTACGAAATCGCTCATTACGGCAAGATCCTCAATGCCAACCGTTCCTACTACTTGGGGAGATCGCAACCGCCATTTTTGACCGATATGACGTTGAGAATCTTCAACAAATACCTCGAAGTCAAGCCGGAGGACTTGCCCAAGGCCATGGAGTTTTTGGAAAGAGCAGTGAAAGCTGCCATCAAGGAGTATTCCACAGTATGGACCGCGGAGCCCAGATTGGATCCAGCCACTGGGTTGTCGTGCTATCATCCTGAAGGAGTGGGGATTCCCCCTGAAACCGAATCTTCCCACTTCATATCGGTGTTGAAGCCCTACACGGAGAAGTATGGGGTTTCTCATGAGGAATTCATTGAGATGTACAACGAGGAAAAGGTGAGTGAACCAGATTTGGATGTGTATTTTCTCCACGACCGGGCTGTCAGAGAATCGGGACACGATACCAGCTATAGGTTAGAAGGGAAATGTGCCTACTTGGCTACCGTGGACTTGAACGCTGTGTTGTACAAGTACGAGATAGATATTGCCTTCATCATCGAGCAGTTTTTCAACAACAAGTTGGAATTGAATGATGGCACCATCGAAACCAAGGACAAATGGTTACAATTTGCCAGCCAAAGAAAGGAAAACATCACCAAATACTTGTGGAACGAGACGGATTCGATCTTCTACGACTACAACGTCAAAACCAAACAACAAACGGGCTACGAGTCCGCCACCACATTCTGGCCCTTGTGGTCCAAAGTCGCCACCGACGACCAGGCAGAGAGACTTGTCAATAACTCGCTCCATAAGTTTGAAGAAGCAGGGGGATTGGTGGCCGGAACCTTGACCTCCAGAGGCGATGTGACGTTGGAAAGACCCTCAAGACAGTGGGATTACCCCAACGGGTGGGCACCGCAACAAATATTGGCATGGATCGGCTTGTGCAACTACGGATACGACGGAGTGGCTCGTAGACTAGTATACCGCTGGTGCTATTTGATGACCAAAGCGTTTGCCGACTACAACGGGGTGGTGGTGGAAAAGTATAACGTCGTGGAAGGTGCCACCCCCCACAAAGTGGACGCAGAATACGGCAACCAGGGCGCGGATTTCAAAGGCGTGGCCACCGAGGGGTTTGGTTGGGTCAATTCCAGCTACCTTTTCGGGTTGACCTTCTTGAACCTCCATGCCATCAGAAACCTCGGCACTATGACTCCTCCCAAAGAGTTCTTGCAGAACATGCACGCTACCCAGAGGAAGTTCTTCCTGTAGCCTGGCCCCCAAACCCCTAGAGATAGATTTAGATAGTAATGAACGCCGCAAACAGGTCGATTTCTTAGTACCCCCGTACACCACAATGGCTGGCCTGGCGTGGGCCCACTCCGCCCAACCCAGTGGACTCCCGCGCAACCTAATTATATGCAGGACACTTACCTCAGGGGAATTTGGGGGATACGAAACGGGACTTTTTGGGCCGTGGGGCGCTGGGATGAAGTTGGGGAGTCTGTATAGGGGCAGAGAGGGGATTTGAGAAATAAGCCGCCGTTTAAGACAAGGGCAAAGCCCATAAGTACCCCCGTACACCCACGTACGCACGCATCCGTGCACCCACACCCGTGCACCCGCCCCCCAATGCGAACGATGAAAAGTTTGAGACTCGATTGCCATTTTTCACCCCCAACCACTCTTCAGGCCAGATATGATAGCCAAGCCGGTAGTGAGAAACAGACAATGGTTGTGCAGGTACGCGTCGTCGTCGTTCAAGACGGCGGTGGAGGCCGGGGAAAAACTCGTGCAGCCCCAGAACAGCTCGTTGTTCAACGACCCGTTTTCAATTGTTAGCCATGAGATGTCGAATTTGGCCCGGTCCATCGCCAGCTTGATCGGCAGCGGCCACCCCACTCTCAACCGGGTGTCGTCGTACTACTTTGAGGCTGAGGCCAAGAACGTGCGGCCGTTGATCGTGCTTTTATTGTCCAAAACGTTGCTGAAAATCCCCCTCGAACACCGGGACCGCATCAAAATCGACCTGGAAGACGTCACCACCCAGAAGCCGTTCGCCGGCACCCCCATCAGCACCTCGGTGGCGGGAAAATCCGTCAACGACTCCATTTCCCCGTTGAGTATTTTGTACGGCATCAATCCCAAGGTGATTTTGGACCCGTTATCGAAGCCCATGGACAAGTTACCGGAATTCGACGCCATGAACGGGATCTTGCCCAAGCAGAGACGGTTGGCGGAGATTGTGGAGATGATTCACACCGCCACCCTCTTGCACGACGACGTCATCGACGCCTCGGACTCCCGCAGAGGCAGGCCCAGTGGAAACATTGCCTTCACCAACAAAATGGCGATTTTGGCGGGGGATTTCTTGTTGGGGCGGGCGTCGGTGGCGATTGCGCGATTGAGAAACCCCGAGGTCATCGAGTTGTTGTCCACGACCATTGCCAACTTGGTGGAGGGGGAGTTCATGCAGTTGAAGAACACCGTGGTGGACCAAAGCTCCGACGACTCCATCACCAACGACGGCGAGGACAAGACGATCCCTCGGCCCAGCGGTAAGGTTCCCACCACCACCCACGAGTATTCGGTGGCCAAGCCCTCGGAAATCGATCACGCCACCACCGTAAATGCCGCATTCGAGTATTACTTGCATAAAACCTACCTTAAGACTGCGTCATTGATGTCAAAGCTGTCGCGGGCCGCCGCGGTGTTAAGCGGGGCTCGCGACCCCGTGATCGAGAACTGCTACGAGTTCGGGCGCAACTTGGGGTTGTGTTTCCAGATTGTGGATGACTTGTTGGACTACACCTCCAGCGAGGTGGCGTTCGGCAAGCCCAGCCAGGCCGACCTAAAGTTGGGGTTGGCCACCGCCCCGATCTTGTACGCGTGGATGGAGAGACCGGAAGTAGGGGAGTTGATTGCCCGGAAGTTTGAACGACCCGGGGACGTGGAGTTGGCCCGAAGACATGTGGACGCTTGCGGGGGGTTGCAAAAGACCAAGGATTTGGCGGTGGACTACCGCGACAAGGCGTTAGCGAACTTGCGGGCGTTGCCGGAGTCTGATTCTCGGTCGGCGTTGGAGTTCTTGACCAATTCCATCATCACCCGGACCAAATAGTGATAAATAGACTTGTATATATGAGTGGCCGGGTAACTCTCTATTCCGGGTAACACTCTATTCCGGGTAATACTCTGAGGCCGGGTAACCTGTTAATCGGTGAGTGCACGCCTGGACACTACCCCTTATATAAGCTTCGATTCGCAGTTTTTCCTCCATCGCCAGATGATCAACTCATGGAACATGTTTCTTGCCTTTTACCAGAAACATCCGGGAGTTGTCTTCTCAATGGCGAGGAAAAATTTTTGGGATTTTACCCTGGCACGTGGCATTGCCAGTTTCAGGGGCGTTCGGAGCTTTAGAAGAGTGAAGAATTTAGAAGAGCGAAGAGGAGAGCGAAGAATATCCTCTATTACTATTTACAGTTGCCTCAATCTCAACAACGACTTGCCGTAGAGCTTGACGGCGTCTCTGATCTTGACGAAGGCCTTGTTGGGCCCCGGGATTTGGCCCTTGACGATCAATATTCCCTCTTCGCCGTTGGCATACAACACCTCGTTGTTGAATACTGTACAGCTCATTCCCCCCATTCTCCCGGCCATTTTTTTGCCTGGCAACACTCTACCGGGATCCTGGTTCCCACCCATGGCCCCGTGCGATCTGTGGGCCTTGGAAACCCCGTGGGTGGCCGGTAAACCAGCAAAACCCCATCTTTTCATCGGTCCCGCGAACCCTTTTCCTTTGGTGGTGCCGATGACGTCCACCATCTGGCCCACGGCGAAATAGTCCGCCCGCAACTCGGTTCCAGGAGCTATCAACCCGGATTCCTCCCTCACGCGGAATTCGGCGATGTGGCGTTTGGGTGACACTCCTGCCTCTTCGAACTTGCGTAAGTCGGCAGCAGATATGTTCTTTAATTTGTCGATCTGCCCCATGAGAACCGACCAGTAGCCGTCGGAGTCGACGGTTTTGGTCTTGACCACCTCGCAGTTGTCGATTTCTATCACCGTGGCGGCGTGCTGTTCGCCAGAGTCCGTAAACCAGGTAATCATGCCTCGTTTGACCCCCAATAACCCGGGTCTGGGTAACAAGGCCTTCCTTTCGTTTGTGGAGGCCACCGAGTGGTTGATGGGCGACGGCTTGGTTCTGGTGGACGGGATGGCGTGGATGGAGGTGAGTTGGGCCGCAAACCGCCGGAACACCACCGTTTTCATCTGTTTCACTCCTATGACTGTCATGGTGAGCTGAAAATTTTTTCACTTTGTGCGCGACTTTGGCCTACGCCCGCGGGGGAGCCCGTCGGCGCGCCGTAGGGCCACGGCCGTCGGGGTGGTCCAGGGAGAGTCGTCTGGGAAATGTGCGTTTACTATATACATGCCAACGGCCAGGGTGCTACTTGATTTTCTTCTCCTTTAATTTGATGGTCTCGTCGTCCACAAATATCCCTTTTCCCTTGTAGGGCTCGGGCTTTTTGAACTCTCTGATCCTAGCGGCAAACAATTTCACCTGCTGCTTGTCCATACCTTCAATAAGCAACCTAGCGGGATTGGGCGACGTCACCGTTAAACCCTCGGGAATCCGCAAGCTGGGTGTGTATGGAAAGCCGATTTTCAAGGATACAATGGGTTTTCCCGAGCTATCGGTGTCCAAAATGGCCCTGAAACCGGTCCCGACGAACCTGACGATGGCCAAATGGCCCTCGGTGGTTCCTATGACGCTGTTGTTGATCAAGCCCCGAGAAGTCCCCCACATGGATCTCTGGAGCTTATCGTCTGGTTTGTCGACTGTGACGCTGATGAGGCCGTTTTCGGCAGCAATTTGGACAAAGCTGGGCAACTGCAACTTCAAAACCCCCTTGGGGCCCTTGACAACCACCTGCTGGTCCAACAAGATGGTATCTCTGCGCTTAGTGAACGATTGGCAGAACTCGAACGGCACCTTCTCGGTGTAGCACTCGACGTCGCTACCCACTCGTATGGGCTGCTTGCCGATATTAGAGCGCACCACACAGCTGCTGCTTATTCCCCGGGCAGCGGCCCGGGCCCATGGTGTCCAAAGTTTCCCCGTCGATATCATTCGGTGAGTAACTGAAAATTTTCCAGTGCGCGATATTTTTCAGTTCGCGATAATCTGGCAGGTCATCTCGTACAACCATATCGACACAAGGAGTGAAAACAAGCCAGTACAAGCGACATGGTCAGGCAGTTGAAGTACCATGAGAAGAAGTTGTTAAAGAAGGTCGACTTTCTCGACTGGAAGCAGGACCAGGGCCACCGCGACACCCAGGTCATGAGAACTTACCACATCCAGAACCGAGAAGATTATCACAAATATAACAAGATCTGCGGAGACATCCGGAAAACCGCCAACCGGTTGTCGTTGTTGAGTCCCACAGATGCGTTCAGAGTCAAACAGGAGCAGTTGTTGTTGGAGAAGTTGTATAATATCGGCATATTGGCCACGAAGTCCAAGATCTCTGATTTGGAGAACAAAATCACCGTCAGTGCCTTTTGCCGCCGCCGAATCGGGGTGGTGATGTGCCGGTTGAAAATGGCAGAGACCTTAAAGGACGCAGTGACGTTTGTGGAGCAGGGCCACGTGCGGGTGGGGCCCAACGTCGTCACTGACCCGGCGTTCTTGGTGACGCGGAACCTCGAGGACTACCTCACGTGGGTGGACACCTCGAAGATCAAGAAGAACTTGCTCAAGTATAAGAACAAGATTGACGATTATGACTTGACATAGACTGGGGATTTGAACATACACATTCCTGACACCCGTACACCCACAGATTCCCACACCCGTACACCCAATGCGGCCACATCACCACACCCGTACACCAAATACACCACAATTTACATTACTATGACATACTCGATACTATACATTCTGTACTCTATTCAACGGTAAAAAGACCTCTACCCTTCCTCTACATCCGTACCTCCCCTCCTCAGTAGCCTTCGTTCATCATTCGGCGCACGTCGTGTTTTCCCTGCGGGATCAAGTCTCTGGAGCTGTTCAGACGCTGGTTGTACATCTGGGGCGGGGTGACGTTTCTGGGCCCATGGCCCAACGATCCCGCAGGCTTGAATTTCCGCTGCTTGGTAATCTCCGTCACTGGATTCAACATCACTACCGATGACCGGGCCAACTGGGTGGCCGAGGGGTTGGTGGGGGAGTTCGCACTGTCGAAAGTGGGGGCATGCGACGACGTGGGTGTGGTTACGGGAGACGTCCACACGTTGTCGTTCTCAATGGGCACGTAGGGCTGTTTCATGGGTGGCGACATGGCATTGGCCTTGATCCGGGGCTGAAAGTCGGTGTATGTCTGAATAGTCGATTGTCTGAAGTCTGAGGCATGGGGCAAGTGCTGCAATGGAGGCAAGCTGTCCACGTGTTGCTGGTAGAACTGTTTGAAGTTGGGATCCTGCAAATAGGTGCTGTACTGCTGGTACTCCTGGTGGGGGTTGTAGTGAGGCTGGAACTGGTTGTCGGTGTAGATCGACGACGTGGTGGTGGCTCGTTTGTTGTAGTTGGTGTCGGCCTTCAAGTCCTTGTTGATGGCCAAAAACTGGTTGGTGTCCACCATGGGTAACGGATTGCTCAAGTCTGGAGTGAAGTCGGACTCCTCGGGTTTGCGCTTCACCGAGTTTTCCCGGTCAAAGTACAATTTGTACACCGACTTCATTCTCTGCAACTCCTCTTCCTGCTCGGGGTTCAACAACGCACCTTCGGAGGCCTCGCGCTGTGTGTCGTCCTCAGGCTCCCTGGGCTTGACGTTCAAGGTCTCGGCGTTGTCCAAGTATTCGACATCGTCGAATTCGTCGTCATCGAATTTGGATTTGGGCTCGGGATGGCTGTTTTCCGGGTCCAAGTTGGTGGTGGAGGTATTGGCGGTCTCGTGGTCGTGAGAAACGGTGTTTCCCGGGCTGTCGCTGCTGTTGCTGAAGTCGAAGTCTCCGTCGATGTGGTCGTCTTCAATGACGGGGATTCGGGCATCATCTTCGAACGGAGAGTCGCTGCGAGGCTCCAAGGTGGGAGGCGGGTCGTGGTGTTCCACAGTGGTGTTGAAGGTATCGGTGGAGTCGTTTTGGTCGGGAACCTTGTGGTTCAAGGTGTTGTTGATCTTGGAGTCCGACTCGTTCTCGTAGTTGATTTCGAACTGGGGCCGGGGCATGTCGCTGGCGTCACTGTTGGTGAGGCTGACCTCCTCGATGTCGCTGGTAGGCGAGTCCTCCGTGACCTCGGTGGTGTCCATCGACTGGTTGGGGACGTTCTGGTAGTCCTTATTTTCGTACTGCAACCTGGATTTGGCTGCGGGCTGTTTCTGGGGCGAGATCGAGGCAGTTTTGGTGACGGGCTGGTGGAAGTAGTTGATGTTGCTCAAGCTGGAGTTCCTGGTCCGAGGCACATAGGAGCCGCGGGCACTATAGGAGGGGTCGTAGGCCCCGATTTGCTTGGCGTACTCGTCCAAAGACACTTTGGAGCCGATTTGGTGCTGATAGGGCAAAACAAAGCTCTCGACGGGGCCCTCGCGTTGACTGGCGGTCAACGAGGTGCTGGAGCTGTTTGAATGGTGCTGGTTGAAGGTGGAGTCCCGCTTGGGGCCCTCGGGGTGGGGATATCTGATGGAGTTCCTGTTATCGAACGGATCCTCCATTTCGTAGCCCCCTTTGGCCCCATACCGCCGGGGAGGCGGGAAGTCGGGCAACACCGTGGCCTCGCCGTTCTCGTCGAAATCAGGGTCGTGTTCCATGTCTTCCTTCCGGGCCTTACGGTAGTTCCGTAACAAAAAGAACCCAAGAACCAATATCACCGCGGCCGCGGGCAACGCCACGGCCAACCCGATGGTCAAGCCGTCTTCCGACGAAGGTTTCTGACATTCAGGCGATTTGTTGTGTTTGCATCGGTCGTCGTCGTCGTCGTCCTTGGCTCGGGCGTAGAGCCGTACGAGTTTATGGAGGATTTCTGCCATGATTGCGGGTCCTATGGTTCAATGGGGGTATCTAGTGGGTTGTAGCGACACCTCGGGGCAGTAAACGGGCGTAGCGTGGATGTAGCGGCAATGGCGGGTAATTGATTTGATCCCTATTTGTTATGATTCAGATCGAGGAATCAACGAGGGAAAAGCCGGAGGGTGACTGCAGTTCCGACTATGGCACTGGCAGATGGCAAGAATGATAGACTGTGGGCTAGTTGAGCAGTGTAACTGAACAATCACTAGGATAAACGAATGACTAGGGGTTACAAACTCGAAAAATTTTCAAGGCGCTCCTTTGACGCGTAATCGGATTTGATCTGACAGGGGGGGCGGGCGCGCGCGGCCCACGGCGTGCGGCCCCCCACGGCCACCAAGGAGGCCGGGTGTACGGGTGTAAGGAAGCTGCTTCACATTTGTTGCAAATGGCTCCATTTTCGAAAGGTGATATTGCAGTGGCTGAAGCTACTACCTGTCAAAGTCACAGCTTCGTAGGGCCCAAAAACCTCCGTTTCGTTACCCCCAATTTAGCCTGAGGTAAGTGACCTGCATATAAATCGCTGTCGTTGATTTTGCGAGCTACCTGGTGTACGGGTGTGGTCGTCTGTGGGTGTACGGGTGTTAAAGGTGCTCTTTCAGAGCCATCGCAGACGGCTCAATATTTCGGGACCGATATCCCAGTGACTGTGACTACCATCCATCAGAGTTTCAGAGCTCCACGGTCCGAAAACCTCCGTTTCGTACCCCCCATATTACCCTGAGGTAAGCGTCCTGCATATAAGTTGCAGTCCCTACTTCGCGGGCCCTCGTGGTGTAGGCCCAATGGCGGTAGGAGGCGACAGCCCAGCTATCTGGTGTACGGGTGTGATGATCTGTGGGTGTACGGGTGTGAAGTTTACTCTTTCGTAGCCGTCGCAGATGGCTCTATGTTTCGGGACAGACATCTGAGTGGATGAGACTACCGCCTATCAGAATCACAGCCTCATACAGCCCAAGAAGACTGTTTTCGTACCCCCCAATTTAGCCTGAGGTAAGCGTCCTGCATATAAGTTGCAGTCCCTACTTCGCGGGCCGTCGTGGTGTGGGCGCAATGGCGGTAGGAGGCGACAGCCCAGCTAGCTGGTGTACGGGTGTGATGATCCGTGGGTGTACGGGTGTGAATAGTGGTCTTTCAGAGCCATCGCAGATGGCTGTATGTTTCGGGACAGACATCTCGGTGTTTGTGACTACCGCCTATCAGAGTCACAGCCTCATACAGCCCAAGAAGACTGTTTTCGTACCCCCCAAATTACCCTGAGGTAAGTGACCTGCATATAAGCGTGGCAGCATTTTGCGACGCTGTCGTGCGGTCGGGCTGAAGTCGGCCTACGCGGAATGCACTATTTATTTGTTACAAACTCTGAGTAGAGTGATATTTATCGTACCCTCTGTGCTGACAGGATAAGCATAGCAATGATAGTTCACATCTCCCTTTTTCTGTGGACTTTAATTTGCAGCATTTGAATTGTTTTAAAGTGGTATGAATTTTGGTAAGGTGTTTGGGCGCCTGGCGCGCCAGCCTGGGGTCGCGCCAGCCTGGGCTAAATGCTGGAGGGCGCGCCAGCCTGTAGCGATACCTGCAGCGCGCCTAACGATACCTCCAGCGCGTAGGGATACCCCCAGCGCGCAGGGATACCCCCAGCGCGCACGCCTCAAGGAGCCCACACCCCACTAAAGTGGAGGAGTGCGAAAGAGCCGAGTGAATCTATCGTTAAATATTACTCTATCTACCAAACATTCTATCACCAAACATTCTATCACACCTGGACTACCACCCCTGGACTACCACACCTGGATCTGGTCAAACAAATCGATCCGATGCTGCGACTTGTCCAAATTATTGGCCAACGACCGTCTAATCTCATCGTCAATGGCGGCATGACAACAGGTGGAAATGGCAAGACTGCCGTTATTGGCCTCGGAGATCTCTTCCGCCACCAAGTGGTTGAGATCGGGTCTCTTTTCGATGAAACGAATGTGAGACAACTTGGCCTTCAACTCGTCAATAATGGAATCGATCTCCGCCGTCTTCTCGTTGTCGACTTCCTTGTCGTTGTTCTTGGTGCCACTGTTGGCGGAGCTCTGTTCCGGGTCAGAGGATTCGTTCCAGAACGGATGCACCGGGAACGATCCGTTGGTGATGTAAAGATCGATGTTGACCGCGGGATGCTCCAAGTTCAACAACTCCTGGTAGAACCACTCGATGGACTTGAAGTGTCTGATGATCCACACGAACTTGATGGAGCCCTTGGGGTTCAGTTTGATCAACTTCTGGGCCTCTTCGTACAATCCGGGGATCCCGTTCCCGGAACTGATGAAAAGTTGGTTGTGGTACCGGTCTAAGGGCAATCTGCGGCCGTAGGGGCCCTCGACGGAAATCGGGATCAGCGCCGTCTGGTTGGGCTGTTTCTTCAAGTGCTGGTACAACCCGTGGGTCATACCGCCCTTGACCTTAATGTAGAAGGTGATGGTGTTGGCGGTGGACACCTGGTCGACAATGGTGAACGGATGGCTCTGCCAGAAGCACGAGGGGCGCAAGAAGTGCACGTAGGCGTGGGCCCCCGCGAACGGCTTCCAGTACCCGGGGCGCGCCACCGTGACCTTGATGGTCTCGTCGGCGATAAGCTGCACCTGCGCGCGTCTAATGCCAAAAACGGCCATGCGGAGCACCCGCACTAACCGGTCAAAGCCCCACACCGCGAGGCAGCAGTAGTAGAACGCCTGCTGGGTGTGGTCCTTGACGTGGATCCAACTGCCGGTGAGCGCGAGCGCCGCGAGCACCACGTGCACCACCACGAAGAGCTCGTAGCGGTTCTTGCGCAACACATGCATTCCCTGCACCACCATCAAACACGAGGCAATGAACCCCACCATGCCCCACCGGAGATAAGCCTCGGCGTTCCGCGCGGTGTACTTGCCGATGTAGATCCCGTTGACGGTCATCCCCACCGCGTGTAAGAACCCAAGCACCACGTACATGCGGCCGGCGGACTTGTGGATCAACACGAACCGCGAGTAGCTCCAGCCGGTGATCAACTGCAAAAAGTTGTTTCTGCCGGAGATAAGGAATAACAACGGTGCGAGCACGATCGCCTGGTACCCCGTGCGGTCCGCCACCTTCCGCCCCATCTCAGCGTGGATGCTGACCCAGATGGTATTGTGGGGATTGTGGTGATAGTCGGTGACGTTCATGATCAACGCCATCAACCACCACCCACCGATCATCACCGTCTCCAACCGGGTGGGGATCAACACTGGAATCACCCGAAACACGTAGAAGTAGTCGTTGTGGCTGTGGCCGAAGGCGGCGGGCAACGTGAGGTGTTTTCGCACCGCGTTCACCGCCGTCCCCGTCAACTTCTTGAACAACCCGGGGGCCGCGAACTTCAACAACGTCCACACGCCGCTCAACACGATCAAAAGCAACCAGTAGCCAATCAAGGCGAACCCTTCGTACACCCCGTAGTTGTAGTTGACGAACCTGCTCACGGTACTATCGATGGAGTAGTGGAGCAAGGTGGCTGACACCAACACCGGCTTGTTGTAGGGCTTGGTGATGTTGAACGATGGGTCAAGGGTGGCGTTTTTCACGAGGTATTTGGTGGCGTTGTCGTAGGCGTGGGAGAAGTCGGCGGCGGTGAATCCGCCGGGGGTTTTGGTGTTGCAATCGCTGATGAACCAGTCGCGGGCGTTGGTGGAGTTGCTCAACACAAGGGCGTGGGTCATGGCGCCCAAAGCCGGCTGGTTGTCCTTGTTGCAGAACCCGAGGGGGTCCAAGGGGGGGAAGTACAAGGCGTTTTTGCTGACGGCGGCGGCGCACCCGTTGACCGTCAACGGCGCCCGGTGGTATTTCTTCCAGATGCCGTCGGTGTAGGCTGCGCTAACGGAGGCCGCGAGGGCCAAGGTGACTATAAGCTGCAAGAACCTCATGATGGGGGTTTTTTAGTGGGAATTGGCGGTATTTATAACATTTTGGCTGCCATTGTCCGATGCCATTTTTAGCCAATGAGATCCGTATACGATTAGGAGCCCGCGCGGTGAATTATCTAATCCATCAATAGGAGGATTGTGAGTGGCGGGAATGGGGGTGGCTTTTGAGAAGCCGATGGGGGGAGGAGAGAGAGAACGGAAGAATTATGGATGTAAAAGGGGTGTGGTGCCACGGCGAGTTTGTGTCCCACGTTGGAGCCAATCTAACAGCCATGCTGTCCTGCATTGAGTTTATCAGATTAATCAGTGAAAAATTTTCATGTCGGCATTAGGAGTTAATTGTTCCAGCCAATGGGGTGCGAGAAATTACGGTGCCTGACGCCCGAGCGCAATCCGAGACTTGCATGAGAAGTGACAGGGATGTACGTTTAGGAGTTGAGGTGAGGTGAGTTGAGGTGATGCTGATGTTGACATTGACATTGACATTGACATTGACATTGACGTTGACGTTGACAGAGGTCCTATCAAAAAGAGCCAATAGAAGCGGCCATAAAGTTATCAATTCCATCAATGGTACCCGCACACCCCTTCGGATGTTGGGGGGACGTCAAAGGACGATCCTCCTGGAATTTTCTGGGCGGGATGCGCACGACAGCACGTGATGTGTCATAATTCCATGTCATGTGAACTTTAGAGTCACGTGAAGTGCATGTGACGAACACATGAAAAATTAACAGTCACGGGAAGAGCACGTGACAGTAATAATGCTATGCGACACACGTGACAATCGCACCACAGGCACGTAATATTCACGTGATAGTCACGTGGAAATGATGCAAGACTCCCGCGCATTTCACGTGCGAATCACACGATTATCACGTTATAAACCCGTGACTATCACGCGCTACGCACGTGATAGTTCATATCTCGAGCTCTCCGAAGTACGCCTCCAACTCCCGCTGCTTCTCCCCCTCCTCGTTCTCATATGCCCGTAGCTCCTCCTCTAACCCCTTTCCCAGCTCCTCCGCTCGGAGCTGCTCCTCCTCCGCCACCAACTGCTCCACCTCCACCTCAAGTTCCCTCAACTGCTGATGGTACTGTCGGTGCTGTTGGCGGATATTGTTGGTCTCGTTGACATGAGTCCGTTTTAGCGCGAGCTCCTGCTGCTTGTGGCGCTGGCGGACCTCGTTCAACCGGCTGTACTTGTTGCGGCTGTTGCAGTGGGACCCGATGGGGTGATTGCGGATGGTGGTGGGAGTGGGGGTTTCTGGGCGGCCAGCAGATGGTTTGTTGGCGTCGATAAGTTGGTTCATGGGCCGGTAGTGGTCCTGGATTCGCTGCTTCTGTCGAGCAACCACGGCGTCCATCGCCTGGCGGGGTGGTTCCAATCCCGGTCGGGGTGGTTCCTGGGGCATATCAGTTTTGAGGAACGACCGCGCGAAGAGTTTCGGCGATAAAATGATATTCAACGAGGACGACGCGGCATTGATGACGGCGGTGGCGGAGAAGGTGGCAGAAACCGCGGCGGCGACGTTCCCGCGGTCGGTGGCGGTGGGGGCGCAATCCCTCGCGACGGTGAGGGTGGTGCCGGCGCACCGCATGGACCGCCAGCAATTGGTGGGGTTTCGGCGGCTAATTGAGGAGACCATTGGAGGGTTCTATAGCGCCATGCAGGGGCCGCGGTGGAAGCAGCATAAGCTTAGGGAGATGCAGCAGCCGGGGTTGGTGTATGTGTGGTACGAGGGGGGGAAAGATGCCCAGGAAGAGAGACAAGAGGCGGGAGAGAGACAAGACGGTGGAGAGGGTACAGAAGCTGTGCCGCGGGGACCACAGAAAAACGGTGCGGGCCCGGGCCCGCGGGTCCGCGGGTTCATTTCCGCGATGTTGGTGGTGGACGAAGGCGTCAAGAAGCTTTACTTGTACGAGATCCATGTAGAGCCGCGGTCGCAGCACTTACGCCTTGGGTCGATGATGATGGAGAATCTTCATCGGTTGGCGGCGGCGTTGGAATCGCTGGGGGACCCTGTGCTTTCGTGTAAGGGCACCAGTCTTACGGTGTTTTCCGCCAACACTGCGGCCTGCGGGTGGTACCAGAAATTGGGGTACCAGTTAAGCGAGGGGTCGCCGCGGGACCGGGTATTGCGCGACGGGCGGGTGGCGCGGGCGGACTTCTACCTCATGACGCGGGGCTTGGGCGGCGGCGCGCCCGCCATTCTGAGAATTACGCCGAAAGCTGACGGTCATGCTGAGAATTACGCCGCACTGGCCGTTCTGAAAAATACGCCCGAAGAGCACTGATCGTTCCGAGAATTACGCCCAGGACTCCCCCGCCACCGCCAATATTGTGTATATCTATTTACTGGTCTCCAATACATTAACATAACCTCTACGACCGGTCTTACGGCCCTTCCTGGAGCTGGCGACAGAGCCTCCCAACGATAATAAGTCGTCCAAGCCCGCGGTGGCCAAAGGAGTGGCAGGTTTGGCCGATGGCGGCTGGGCGCCATTACCCGCTGGAGAATTGGCGCCGGGGGCCAAATTCGCGCCAGGGGGACCGCCCGCACCATTAGCGCCATCCGCCGCGGTGGCATGGCCAGGCGCAGCCACACCCGCGACACTAGCGCCACCCGCGCTAGGAACCCGATTGGGCACCGGGCCGCCCGCGCCAGGGGCCCGCGCGGGCGCGGCTTTTTTGGCTTTGGGCGGCGGGGGCGGCGCCGTCGACTTTAATTGCTCCTCGATGGGAATATCTCGGTTGAGCCATCGCTTGTGCTCCTCGTCGTAGTAGAGCCGGTTCGTATCGCCAAAGTGCATCTGGGTGGGCCGGGGGGCCCCGTCGTCCTTCTTTAACCACTTGAACCAGTTGGACTGCTGGTGGCGCGCCGTCTTGGGCGGGGCCGCGGCCGCGGCGGCCGCGGGGGGATCCGCGCGCCTGGTTGGGACCGGCTTTTCTTCGTCGGTATCTTCGTCGTCCTCTTCCACCACGGGAACGTAATCGTGCACGGTGTCGTCCTGGACCTCGTACTGCTGGTACATGGCCGACTGCTGGGACTGGGACAACCGGGAGGAGAATAGGCCGCCGCCAACGCCATTGCTGACGGAATTGGCGCGACTGCTCATCACTGGGGACCCGGGGATGGGAAACTCGTTGAAGGTGCTGTCGATGCCGTAGGAGGGTCTTCTGGCGTCGCGCTGGTAGGAGGAGAACATCGAATCCGGCGACTTGAGCCGGGGGGACTTCAGCGGCGGCGACTTGTTCAAGAATAACGGCGCCCGGGGCTTGGGGGTGTGGAACCCGTCGAAGCTGTCGTCGATGTTGGCGGGGGCGAACCGGGGCGAGGCGTGGTAGGCCTCATTCTGGGGGCTGGACTGGTCCTGGGGGCCTTGGGTGGGGCCTTGGGTGATGTTTTGGGTGATGTCTTCAGTAGGATGGCCCTCGGTCTGTTCAGCCTGGTTCGCGGGGTTGGGCCCATCGCTAGGCCGCGCGGGCTCAACGCTCGCGCCATTAGACTCCCTGGGCCCGTCGCTAGGCCGGGCGGGCCCGTAGCTGAACATATCGCCGTCCATCTCCGGGATCACAAACGGCTTTGCGTCCGGGTTGACGTACTTGGAGGGCCCGTAGGTTCTTTTGGCGGCGCGGGTTTTGCGGCCGCCGGTTGGGCCCGCGGGGGGAACGGTGATGGTGGATAAATTCGCGGGAACGATAGGGCGAGTGGCGCCGCCCGGCGGGGGTGCCAGCGCGGGTTGGGCCGGCGTTTGGGCGGGTTGGGCCTGCACCTGGGCGGGCGCGCGCGCGGATTCTGGCGCGCTGGTTCCGGCGGCAGCGAAGTTCGCGGTGACGCCGCGCGCGACGGGTGTAATTTCCGGGTCTACGCTGACGTCGCTGCGGAGCGACGGCGACCGGTTGTGGGCGCGAATGTCGCTGGAAACCACACTCGACACCGAGGGCCTCTTGGTATGGAAGCCCGAGGGCCTCTTGTCGGTATGGAAGCCCGAGGGCCTGTTGTCGGTATGGGAGCTCGAAAGGGTAGAAGGTGGGTGGGGAGCGGCACGGGGGTTCAAGTTAGAACTGGCCGCAGGGAGGTGGGATGCTGCCGCTGGAAGGGCAGCCGGCGAAGGGTGGGTGGACAGATCGTGGGAGGGCGCGCGCGCTGGCACGGGGCTGCCGCCGGGGGCGTATTTGCTGGCGCTGCGATTTAATGGCGGCGGAAGTGTCTCGGCGGGGGTGGGCCCGGCATTCGCGCTAGGTCCGTTCGCGAGTCCACGGACCCCCGAACTGGGTCCATTAGACCCTGAAATAGGTCCATTCCCTAAAACAGGTCCACTTGGCCCGAAATTGGGTCCATGGGACCCCACACCGGCTGCGCCTGGCCCCGGGTACCGGAAACCCCCCACCGGCGACAGCGCGTCTTTGGCCTGCGTCGACCCCGCGAATCCCGGAGGCTGGCCCGAAAATGGACCCGCACCCGGCGCCGAAAATGGGCCGGCCGCCGCGAAATCCACCACCGACCCCACGCGCGACACCGACGGGCTGAATTTACTGAACACCCCGCTGTCGCCCGCGGGCTTCGCGGCACCGTCGTCGCCGCCAATGAACTTATCGATCTGGCCCCACATCCGATCGAGATTCACCTTACTGATCCGAGACCCGAACCAGCCGCCGTCGCCGTTTCCGGCGTCGGTGAGCCGCACCGCCAACGTCTGCAACGCCGCCATGGCGGCAGCATCGAAGTAGGGATTCGGCCCCGCCTTGAGGGAGTTTCCGAGGTGGTCGCAGTACCGCTGGGCCTCGGCCACGCAGCCGTAGTCCGCCAACAACTGGGCGTGTTTCAACTTGAGAGGACCCAAGTGGAGGAACTGGGGGGCCGCCGGCACCGCCACGGCGCACATGATGAACTCGTAGACCTCGGAGTAGACGGCGGAGGCCGTGAACGACCCGAGGTACGAGAACCCGTCCGAGGGCGCCGCCGCGGGGGCCAAGGGGCACCCGGCGACCACAAAACACACCTCCGCCCCGAGATGGTTCCCCAGGGCCTTCAAGTGGCGGCCGTACTCCTGGAAGAACTGGTAGGCGGCGGCGGTGCCGTTGATCAACACGAGGGCCACCAACTCCCGCCAGTGGGCCGAGAACCACTCGCCCTCGGCCCCGACGGCGGCGAGGTCCTGCACCGCCCCGCGGGGGTTGCCGGCGCCGATCTTCAACACCATCGGCATCATGTGGTGGACCTTATTGTTGGACTTCTGGAACGGGAACGAAACGCGGGCGAAACCGCTCGCCACCGCCTGGAACCGTTCTGGGCCCACCGCGGCCGCGAGCACGAGCGCGAGGCCCCAGTCGGCCTTGGACTCCGCAAACGCCACCGCGGCCTCGGTGTGGCCCGCCTGGACCAACGAAAACACGTAGTTGACCCCGGCGGTGTCCAACTTGGACGCCGTGGGGGTCACGCCCATGGTGGGGGCCGGGTCCGCCACAAAGTCGGTGTAGTTGACGTGGGGGTTTAGGGCCGCGCACACCTCGCGGCGGAACGCGGGCGCGCGGTGGTCGCCGTCGGCGCGGAGGAGCGCCGCCAATATCTCGTTGAGGAGGAGCTCGCCGTCGGTGCCGGGCCGCGACCGCAACCAGGATGCGTGGTTGTCGAGCCATTTTTCCACCTCCTTGCGTTTGCTCTTGTTGCGGCCCAACGGGCCGGGGAACTGGCCCACGATGTCTCTGTCGGGGAAGAGGCTCGACACCGGCCGGGTTTGGACTTTATTCCCCTCGGAGGGGTAGTTGGAGGTGATGGCGGCCGGGATGAGCACACAGACCTGGTTTTGGGTGCCCCAGTTGAAAATGGGGAACTGTCGTTTCGAAAGCGCCTCGGGGTTGTGGATCTTCACCGACGCCCCGCGGGCGCGGCCGTAGAGCCCTGTTTTGGGGTTGGACGCGCCGCGCGCGCGGCCCGCGGGAACCATTGCGGGCGCGGCGCCGGAAACACCGCCGGGCGCGGGGTGGGAAACCGGTACCGCCGGGGCGTAGGGGTTGATTTCGCGGCCCCGGCCGCCGATCAACGAGTTGTTGCGAGAATGGGCCTTGTTATGATGGCTGGGGGCGTAGGGGCCCGCGCTGGGGACATAGGGGCTGGTCTGCGAGGGGGCTTTGGCCAAGTTGGTGTTGATGGCGGCGGGCGACGGGTTGGAGATTTTTCGCGCGGGCGCGGGCGCGCCAGCCCCAAATTGCGCCTGGCCGTGGGGCGCGGGCGCGCCGACACCAAATTGCGCCTGGCCCGGGGCCGCGCTCGCCCCGGGATGGGTTCCCGTCGCAGCCAGGGGAAACTGAAAGCCAGGCGCATAGTTTGCGGCCGTGGGCTGCGGCGCTGGCGCTACCTTGGCGTAGGGGTTGACCGGTGGATTGAGGGGTGCTCTGGGGGCCATGGAGGGCGACTTAATGCTGACATTAGGCGAGTTGGCTCCGTTACTTCCAGTTGGGGCGTAGGCGGCCCTGGCCGGTCTTTTGGCCGGCCCCGGCATGGCGATGGGTAACTCCTCAAAGAAAGATTTCTGGTTGGCCGCCACCGGTGGCGCTGCGGTGGTCAAATTGGGCGATCTGGCCGAAAAACTGGTACCGGCTGAGCTTGAGTTCGACAACGACCGGGAATTGAGTCCAACTGCCGGCTCCGAAGGCACCGGTCTGGGCCTGGTTGGTGCCGGGGCGTGTTTGTGGGTCCTGGGCGCCGGGGTGGCCGGGATCAAATTGACGGGGAAGTCATAGGCGTCGTTTTTTCGTTTGTCCAGGCTGGGGGCCGGGGGCTGGGGTAATTGTTGCGCTGGTGGTTGGCCCGGTGGGTAGTAGGGCTGGTAGGCCGGCTGAGCTGGCGGGAAATAGGGCTGGGCCGGTTGCAGCGACGACTGGGGGGGGTTATTGGGGGTGTAGGAGTGTTTTTTCCCTGGGGCCGTGTGGGCGGGGGATTGGTGCGAGGCCGTGTGGGGAGACTGGTGCGAAGGCTGGCGCGACCCCTCGTCCGAGCGCTGGTGCAAAACCTCGCGCGACGCCTCGCGCGAAACCTCGTCGTCCAAAAGCTCGTCGTCCTCGAGAAACGCAAGCGAGCTATCCGACACCGTCGCAGTCTCCGTACCGGCTGTGTGGGCCGGCTCCTCCTTCTTGAGCTCCTTTTTGAGTTCGGAGAAATCGAGCTCCAAAAAGTCGTCTTCGGCGAATAACTGCTCAAGCTTGGCCTCGGGGGCATTGGCGGCCGGTGGACTGTGAGGCGGCTCAGGTTGGTTCAAAATTGGGCCAGGGTGCGGGCCAGCGGGGATTTGGTCTGAGAGTTGCTCTGAGGGTGGGCTTTGCTCCCACAGTAAGGATTCTTCGACGGGCGCTGCCGTCTCTGAGCGTTCTGGCCCTTCTGGTAGCAGTTGTGGTGGTGATTGTTGTAATTGTTGTGGTTGTAATTGTTGTGGTGGTAAATGTTGTGGTTCGTCCTGTGGTGCGTCGGCTGCGGCCGTAGGCTGCTCCCAGGGCATGGGCTCTGGCTGTAAAGGCTCCCAGGAGAGAGATTCTTTCTCTATCGGTTCCTCGGGCCCCTCCCAGGGCAAGCTCTCTTTGGCTGCTGGCTCCTCCCACGGTAAAGGCTCCGCCTGGGCCGGCTCCTCCCATGGCAAACGCTCTTTAGGTGCTTCTGGTGCTGGGGGAGCCTCCCAGGGCAAAGGTTCGTGGGGAGGTTGGTGCGCGGGGGGGTGGGACTCATGGCGCGCGGAGTGGTGCGCGGAGTGGTGCGACTCGTGGGGACTCGCGGGCCTATTTTCCGGCTGCTCTGCGGGTTGGTCGCCTCCCAGACGCTCTACAGCCTCCAAATGCTCTACAGCCTCCGGCTGCGCCGACTGCGGCTCCAGTTCCAAGTCTCCAGGCCTCATAGACTCTCCGCCGGGCTGCAACTGTTCAGGGCCGGGAGTAAACAATTCGCGGTCCCCGCCCACCCCCAACTCGTCCCGCGCCTCGGCCGCTGACTTGTCGCCAATCAATGTCGGTAAGTCGCCTTCGACTGGTTCGAGTTCGGTACCATGAGGGGCTTCTTCCGGCATAGCACCGCCATTGGGGGCCGCTTCGGCCACTACATCACCCAAGACCCCAGTTTCGTCGTTGATACTCTCTGAAGCGGTTTCCGCGGCTCCTTCGTCCGCCTGGACCTCCAACACCGTTTGTGATTCCTCATGACCCTCCACATCTTCCACGGGTGCACTGCTGTCGAGATTGCGGTCCGGAGGCACCGGCTGATGAATATGGTTATCCGTCATCAATACTCTCTCTATGTTCTATGCTAGACTCGCTACGGGACGGCTGTTGCTGTTTGGTAGCAGTAGTTCGATCAATCGTTCAACAGATGTTTTCAGAATCTCGGCTGACGACATTTTGTGGGCGCGCACCGGTACACCAGAGGACGCGTTGGGCGCCGCGGGTCCGTCGCGGGGCCACGGCAGCTCGGGGGGAAATGGGGCCACTGGCGGTAGCGCGGGGAGGATTGGGCGTGGGCTTATATGCAGGACACTTACCCCCAGGACATTTGGGGGTCACGATTCGGAGCTTTTTGGGTCGTACGGATGTGTGGGTTGGCGGGGTGGTAGTCTGAGGGTCGGGGACTGGGGTCCCCGAAGGAGGGGCGGCTGGAGAGTGTTTTGAGCGAGTTAAAATCCACACCCGTACACCAATTTTTTAGGCCCGTACACCAGGATATCAGAGTCATCAGGCCACACCCGTACACCAGGATCCTCATCTCAGAGCCTTCAGAGCCTCAAGCCTCAGAGCCTCAAGCCTTCAGAGCACCCTACATCGTACATTAGAATATATCGGTCTCGTAGGGACAGTTCACACTGCTGTGGCCGTCCCTCTCGCACAACCCGCACCAGTTGTCCCTCCCCGAGCTGGGATCGCCCTTGGGGGGTTTATATATCGGCAACTCGGTTTGAATGGCGTCCGCGGTGGCACTAGCCAACCCTTCCAAGGCCCTGTCCAATCGGGCCTGGAGCCTGGAGTTTTCCGCCGCCAATTTCTGCATCTCCTCGTCCTTAAAGAAGATCTCGTTGTTGTGCAATCGCACCATTTCATCGATGTTATCCTGTAACTCGGTCAAATCTTCGACGGTGGGTCTGGTTTCGATTTCCCGGCGCAATTCCTCGATCTCCTGGCGGTATTTCAGCTCGTGGATTGCTGCAGCGTCGTTGATGTTGAGGGACTGGAGCTCGTTGTTGATGGATTCCTGGAGTTTTCGCTCTAGTTCTTGGATGATGTGGTCTTTTTCCTGTAACTGGGCTGCTAGTTCGTCTTCCTGGGCCAGTTTGTCTTCCTGTGCCCTTTCGTGTTCCTGTGCCTGCTTTTCGTGTTTCTCGGCCTGCTTTTCGTCTTTGTCAGCCTGAATCTCTCTAATGGTATTCTTTTGGCTGGCGACATTACTCTTCATCTTGTCGAGTTGCTGCTGCAAATGCTTGATCTCCTGGTCCTTGAAAAACATGTCCTGCTGGTGGAACTGATCCCCTGTCAGGGCAGTTACGGCGGCCTCGCTGGTCAAATCGGTGATTTGTTTCACCTTCACGTCCAAGTCGTCTTCGAGGGTCTCTATTTCCTTCTCCTTGGCTGCCAATTGCTGCTTCAATTCCTCAACCACCCTGTTGACGGAGTTTTTGTTCTCGAGCTTCTCAAACGAGTGGGACCTCTCCAAATCCCGCTTCAATTGGTGTTTTTCGGCAGTGAGAATGGCCATTTCGGTTTTAAGCTGTTCTAATTCTTCTTTGACAGCCTTGCCGGGATTCTGGTGCCATTCATGGTTCTCCCTAGTCACAATAGCCAACTTGGCTTTAGTCTGTTCTAATTCCTCATTAATGGCCCTGGCTTCGCCCGAGGTCTGGCTCAACTCGTGATTCACTTTGGTGACGACGTCCAACTCTGCTTTTATCTGTTCCAACTCGCCGGAATTTTGGCGCAATTCAAGGTTCTCCTTGATGACGGTGTCCAACTTGGCTTTGATGTCTTCCAACTCCTCCTTATCAGCCTTAACCTCGCCAGAACTCTTCACCAAGCTCTCCATCTGCTGCTGCTGCTCAAAAATCTTAGCGTTCAACTGTTTTATCGTTTCCTGGGCCTCAGACACACCTTCGCCGTTTCCGGCGTGGCTGGAAAACTTCGACTGAAGCTGCTGCCTTTCTTCCTCCAACAGTGCCACTTTAGCCGTCAATTCCTCCACTCTCGTGGCCTCTGCCGACTTTTCACTGAGCCTGAGCTGTAGCTCCTTGATTTTGGTCTCGTAGAAGTTCTCGTTGGCCTCGTAGGTGCTGACCATTATATCGAGGTTCTGTCTCCAGTCCTCTCGGGCCGATTCGAACTCGTGTTTGATTTTGAAGATCTTCTTATCCTTTTCGGTCAATTCCGTCTCGTACTGCTTCAAAATCGGCTGGATTTCCTCCACGGTGTCTCTCAAGTCGTTAAGAATCGCCATTTTCTCCGCCATTTCCCGTTCGTTCCGAGCGTACTTGGCTCGAAGATCAGAGAGATCCTGCTCCAACCCCTGGGTGGCCTGGCTGAAGTTACTACTGGCGGAATGTCTCAAAAGCGGGCTGGGGAACCGGTTATCGACGTTTAACGACGGGCTTCGGAACGTAGACCCTTTGACCGACCCCGAGGAGGTTCTGGACCCACTACCACGAGTCTTGGGGATCACCAAGCTGGAGTCGCTGTGGGTGGACGAGTTTCTGGCCGCTTCGGCTTGAAAAGGGTCTGCCGACGAGCGGAGGTTTGGCGAAAACCCGGAATTCGACGAGGAGAACCCGCGGTGGGGCTGCTCAGGGCGCCGCGGCGTCGCGGCACCATCAAAATCGCCCGCACTGTCCCGCGCCCCGTCTACCGCCCGCGCACCGTCAACCACCCGCGCACCGCCAACCACCCGCGCACCGCCAACCACCCGCGCCCCGTCTCTCCCCCCCATATCTATCATGTCTCTCGTATAAACGAGCTGGGGATTTACGGCCCGAATCCTCTCAAACGGAAGAAATAACCCGCTTCCCGGCTGCTGCACCGAAAAATACTGTACTCCCTCCACATCGCCGCTGTTCTTCCCTCGGGTAGCCGCTATAGGGCCCAAGAGCTCAAGTCCAGCAAACACCCCTTTTTTGCCGTGGATCGACCCGTGGTACCGAAGAATGGCCTTGCCGCGGGTGCCGGGAACGTTGACCTGGGTGCCAATAAACTCCATGTGTCGGCTGCTGTATTATGCCTTATTTGGCTGGTCTATTATGCCTTTTTGGCTGGTTTTTTATGCCTGTTGTCGGCGAATCTGATTGTGCCCCTGGAATGAGTCGCACAAAATAATCTCGTCTAACCGGCGCGCCGGGAGGCTGATGAGGGGAGGCTGATGAGGGTATTTCTGCCCGTCGGCATCCCCGGGGGAGGGGAAGGTATAGATCACCACACCTGTGCACCATATGAGGGCTACTTCACCCATCGTACCTCCTTTTTCGCTCGTGTGGCTACAAATCCACATACTTCCCACCCGTACACCCACTATCAACCCACTGACAGCTTTCGCACGCGCGCGGCCAGGCTTTGGGTCCGCCCGGGCCGGGTGCACGGGTGTGAAGTAAAGGCCATTTCTTTTCACTCAAATTGGCCGTCAACCATCTGTTCTTTTCGCACATGCGTACCTGCCACCACCTCTATTCCCCTACCGACTTACAGCACCATACCCTTCAAAACGCCCCGAATCGTGACCCCCCAAATGTCCTGGGGGTAAGTGTCCTGCATATAGCACGCCCGCACCAATTCGCACCAGCTCCCGCCACCCAGCCTATTCTCGCACCAGATTCCGTCGCCTGCGCCGGCTCGGTACTACTGCTCGCACCCATCGCGGTAGAGCTCCATTAATGAGATCTCTGATACTCTACATTATCTACAGATTTTCAATACACACTTGCTTTCCGACTTACCTTCGGCTTAATTTAACACCATATCCGACTCCTTCGCCCTTTTGTCACCCTACAACGTCCTAGGAACTCGGGTCACCCGCACGAACTGGGGCTTCTTCGGCTGCAATTTGTGCGATAGCTCCAACTTTCTTCTGAACCCGTTCGCCAGTGCAAGCCCCTTTCTCTCCGACAACGTCACCTGTTCGATTCTCCCATTCAACTGCTGGAGTTCAAACGACTTTTTATAGATGATCTCGTTAACCTCGTACAACACCTTCGTCAAGCTGTCGATGGAGACGTCGTTGGTAATCCGAGCCTTCAACGGAATCATTAATTTGATCAACTGATCTCTCAAACGGTGGATGTTGGTGAGTTTGCTTCGGAGACTGTTCTGCAACACTTCATTCTTGTAGTCCAACGGCAAGTCGGACGACGATGTGTCGTCAAGATATGTTTCCAATACACTCAAGGCTTTGGTAATTTGGAACTTCAACACCTGGTCTTGTTCGTTCAGTGAGAGCAAATGCTTCAAGTCGTCGTCAAAAGCTTTCAACTTGCTCAAATCCTCGGTCACTTCCTTCTGCTTCGTCTCAGTGATCTTTCTAAGATGCTCGGTGGACGCCAAGGTGAGAAGCAGAGGATCTTCGTACATCTCCTCGTCGAAGGGCTTCTCGTGGGCACGGATTTGTCCGTCGATTGCCTGGAGGTTTTGTTCAAACACCGCTTTGTGGCCTCTGGTATCATTTATGATCTGCTGGAGCTTGTCTTTGATTTCGTCGCCGGTTGCTGTTAGTGGTTTAGTGGACCCGTCGTAGTACAAGAGTTGCACTTCCAGGGGAGGGTCAATTCTTGTGAGGGAATCTGGTGATTCTGGTTCCGATGGTTCTGAATCTGGTTCTTCTGGCTCGGATGTTGCAGGCTCTGGAACTGGTGGTGCTGCTTCTGGCTTTGACACCGCTAATTTTGCCTCTCTTGGCTGTTCCTTTTGATCGTCTGGTTTGGTGAGTAAAGACTTATTTACGAAGAAGGAAGGTTTGCTTTCCTTGAAGTCAAATGGCTTGTTGTCGTTGCCTGAGTCAGAAAGTGGTTTACTTTCGCTACCTGAGCCAAATGGCTTGCTTTCGTTGCCTGAGCCGAATAATGGCTTGCTTTCGTTGCCTGAGCCGAATAACGGTTTGCTTTCGTTGCCTGAGCCGAATAACGGTTTGCTTTCGTTGCCTGAGCCGAATAACGGCTTGCTTTCGCCAACCGGCTTAAATTCTACAGATCCAAACGACTTTAACGACCCAAATCCTGGCTTTACCTCTTTTTTTTCGCTATTTAACCCAAAAAGACCGGGTTGTTTGGTCTCTTCGGGTTCTTTCGGTTTTCCCTCCTCGGATTCTTTCGGTTTTGCCTCCTCGGATTCTTTAGGTTTTGCCTCCTTAGTGCCCAAATTCAACGATGAAAGCCCTTCGCCAAACAAAGGTTGATCAAATCCTGTAGACTGATTTTCAGGTTCTTCTTTTCGTGGAGAAAAGTTAGAAGAGGTGGAACTAGACCCAAAAGGGGTGGGTTTATGTCCATCCTTGTTTGAGCTGAACGGGGTGTTCGTTTCGAAACCCAGTGAACCGATGGAAGGTCTGGAGTCGGCTTTTTCAGATTTCAATGAATCGAAAGGAGAAGTTTTTTCTGTGTTTGTGCCTAATGACGCAAATGGTGACGGTTTTGATTCTTTCGAACCCAACGAGGCGAATGGGGACTTGTCTTCTGAGCCAAACGAAACCTTTTTGCCACTCAACGATGCGAAAGGAGACGCGTCAGCCTTAGAAGGTAAAGGTGATGGCTTGTCGATGGATAAAGATGCAAATGGGGAATTGGTATCGTTTTTATCAAAGGAGTTGGTTCCTTGTCCGAAGGGCGATACTTGACCGAAGGAGCTGGATTCCTTCTCGAGTCCTGAAGTCGAAGTCTTCCTCTGGTTCAAAGACGCAAAAGGTGACTCCTTTCTATCTGAAGCAAATGACGATGGTTCTTGAGAGCCAAAAGGGCTTGCCGTGGCTCTTGAGGAAGATGTTTCGATTGGCTTGGTTAATGATGCGGGCGGTGAGGGTTTGCTGTCACCAGCAGCTTTATTGAAGCCCAGAGACCCGAATGGCGAGGGCTTCGACTCGGTGGACCCGAATGGCGAGGGTTTCGACTCAGTAGACCCGAATGACGAGGGTTTGGACTCAGTAGACCCGAATGGTGATGCTTTCGACTCAGTAGACCCAAACGGTGATGGTTTGGTTCCAATAGATGCAAATGGTGTTGCTTTCGACTCAGTAGACCCGAATGGCGATGGTTTGGACTCAGTAGACCCGAATGACGAGGGTTTGGACTCAGTAGACCCGAATGGTGATGCTTTCGACTCAGTAGACCCAAACGGTGATGGTTTGGTTCCAATAGATGCAAATGGCGAGGGTTTCGACTCAGTAGACCCGAATGGCGAGGATTTAGCCTCAGCCTTCAATGAGGCAAATGGACTGTTGCCTCCAAAAGGCGACACTTTCTGCGCCAACTGGCCGAATCCCGAGGTCGATGCACCAGCATAGTTCCCAAAACCACTGCCACCGGTGGTGGTGCCGAACCCAGACTTGCCAAACCCGCTCGAACCAAAGCCAGTCAGCCCAAAGCTAGTTTTGCCGAAGGTGGAGCCTTGCTCGGAGCCTCCGAACCCCGAGCTTCCGAACCCCGAGCTCCCAAACGCCGGTTTGGCCGGTTCTTTGACTTCGCTAGTCGGTTTGGCCCCTTCTTTGACTTCTTTGGCTTCTTCGGCCTCTTTGACTTCTTTGGCTTCTTTGGCTTCTTTGGCCTCTTTGGCTTCGCTGGCCTCGTTCAACTCGCCTGCCCGTTCCACAGGGCCCCTCGCCACCTCAATGGCCCTCTGCAACGACACCTCGCCCAGTTTCACCTTGCTCACGTCAAATATCCACCACGAGATCAACCTTCCCTCGTGGGTCAAGCACCACACCTTTGGTAATCCCTTTGCCTCCTCCAAGCTGCCACAAAGATCTTTGGCCACCACATCGCCGTTGGACAAGTCCACTGCCAACCCAAACGGAGACGCATCGTCGTTGGTGTCGTCATTGATCGGAAACGTCGCCATCAAGAAATCCTCCATAGGATTGACGATTTTCACCCCGTTTTCTTCCACCACAAAGGTATTGAGTTCCGTAGCTTTGCCCCCGGTGATGATAAAATAGTCCCGGTGAGGAACCCACCCCGAGAGCTGCAGAATATAGTAGTTATTCGACCGTTCCACCGACCCGAAAGTGGAAGGAATGCCAATATCGTCGGCAGAGCCCGATTCCAAGTCGATGACCCGGGTTTCGTAGGCGTTTTCGTCGTCATAGAGGCAATATCCCACGAAGAGCCGGGTGGCCGTCAACTCAAACATCGACACCACGTGGGTTTCGGCGTCGAAATCCGGCCTCGCCACCTCCCCGAGCTCCCGGTTGTCCCTCGACACGATTTTCACCGAGCCGTCGCCCGCGGCGACGTAAATGCGCTGCCCGTCGTTCGACCACGCCACCTCGTCCGCGTCGCACCACCTCTCCAGTTCGCAGTACTCGCCGTCTTTCGCACCCCCGCGGTACAACCCCCCGTCACGCACAATGGCGATGTCGTTGGCGGTAGGGCTCAACTTGAAATTACCCGCCCTGCAAACATCCTCTATCGCCATATCGCCAACATCCACCACCTTCAAAGTATCGCCCGCCAACACGTACAACGACGTGTTGTCGAAGTTGAACCGGATCTGCCGCACGTCTTCGATTCCGAGGTCTCTGTACGCCGTAATGTCTCCCTGATTGAGATCCCTTAGTTTGGCCACCCGGACGGTATCAATATTAGAATAGGCCACGAGGCCCGCCACGTTGCCAATGGCGAGGAGATCGAGATTGTAGGGCCGGGAGCTGTAGTCACCGAACTTCTCGAACACCTGCAACCCTTCTGGCGGCGTCGCCAAGCTGAATCCGAAATCGTGGGAGGTTTCTTCCATGACGCTCGATGCGAAATTTTGTTGATGGAGAGAAAGGGAGGAAGAGGGAATATTTTTTGGGGGGAAATGGCGCTGTGAGGGCGCCACAGAGATGCTGGGCGCGGTGGGATGCAGAGGGTGGTTTTTGGGAGGTCTAGGGGTCGAAACGGGGGAGTTGGCGGTATTTCGGCCCCTGGGGGCCCTGGCGCTCCCAGAGTTTTTCCCTGGCGTCCCAGCAGATGCAGCTGTGTGCTCCACCCGCCAAAACCCCCGATTTCGCCCGGGCGCAGCCCCTAAACCCCCAAACCCCCCCTGGAAAACCATCATCCCTTCCCGGAATTGAGACCGCAAAAAACGAAAAACGAAAAACGGAAACTCAAACTTTTCACCATGTTCGGATCATTTGTCAGAAGCAACGGCCAGACGACGTCGACGGCGCCTTCCCACTTCAAGGATTCCGCCAGGAACGCCATCTATCAGCAGTTGCCGCTGGTGACCAATATCAACGCCCCGGCGCCCTCCATACGATCGGCGCCGTCCATCCAACAACACAAACACTCGTTTAAATCGCTGAACTCGTCGATATTCAGTAAACGGTCGGCACGCTCGGCGCCGTCGATCTATTCCAGTTCCACCGCGACGATTCCGGAGGACAGCGAGCCCATAAGCGTGACCATCGAGCAGTTGGTCAACGACATTCAGTTCCACGAGGACTTTTACAGGAAACAGCTCCAGACCCGCATCGGCGACGGCATGATGACGCCGGAGGAGGTCAACGAAGACCTCTACAAGATCAGCTTGGGCCTGGACTTGAACTACCAGAACCCGGAGTCGTTGTTGGACTGGAACTTGAATGTCACGCGATGCAAGTTGATGTTGACCCAACTCCCCCTGATGTCGTCGGTGCCCGACTTTAGCTACTTGCCCAACTCCCTACCTTTGTTGGTGGGGGATTTGTCGCAGAAATGCCAGTTGATCCTCATCCAGCCCTACATCTCCGACAAGGAGTTCATCCACATTCTATTCAACTCCAATATCTACGACGAGCACAATCTCGACGGCAATTTCAAGAAGTCGGTGGCGGAGGTCAGTGTCAAGCAGTCGCGATTGTTGCAGATCAACTCCCCCACCAAGAACAACCCCATAATCTCGGTGGACAAGCAGGTGGGGTTGGATTTCAAGTATAAGGAGATTGCGTTGCGCAATTACCTCATCAACTTGGCGGCGGCCGCCACCACCGCCTATGAGTATAAGCTACAGTCGGATGAGATGAAACGGCAGTTGAGGGCGAAGGATAAGAAGGGGAAGCTTCTGAAAGAGGAGAAGAAGGTGCTATGGGATCGAACGCGACTGGATGTATTCAGAAGAGCTGGCTTAGATGAATAATGTACGATTCCTGTGACTCTATAGCGTCTTGCCTTGGTGTGATACTTCGTAGTGACGTTCTGCGTTCTTTGACTTTTTGACGCTTTTCTTTCGTGCTTTTTAAGGTCTTCTCCGCCTTAGAACCTCTTTCTCGTGCTTTTTAAGGTCTTCTCGGCTTAGAACTTCTTTCTCGTGCTTTTAAGGTCTTCAGCTTTAGAACTTCTTTTTCGTGCTTTTAAAGGTCTTCTCAGCCTTGAAACCTCTTTCTCATGCTTTTTAAGGTCTTCTCAGCCTTAAACTTCTTTCTCTTTTTAAGGTCTCAGCCTTAAAACTTCTTTCTCATCGCCTTCACCTTCTTGAAGTGGTTCTTCCCCCCACTGACCCGGTTTTTCTGGATCTCCGCATACCTCCTCTTGAAGTACTTCTGCGAATCGTCGTCGTGCAATATCTCGTCCACCAAGTTTTTGCCTCGCTGGTTCTTATTCAATCTCGTATAGAATTCGGTGTTTCCTTCGACTATGGTGCCCATGTGGAAGTATTTGGGGATTTCCCATCGGTCTTTCTTATAATGTCTTTTTGGGTCCAAGGCACTTCTATTTTTGATGATCAACATGTCTCTCTTGACGGCCTCTGTCAACTCTGGCTGTTTCATGTTGAACCAGTCGTTCCCGGCGTCCGTCTGCTCCACTTTCTTCTGTTTTATCACGATGGGATCGTTGATTTTCACCACGTCCGTCTTCTTGGCCACAAGGGTGGCCTCCAAATTACTGTTGATTTTAGGCAACTTCTCCACTCGCTGTTTTAACTTGGTGAACTCATCATCCTCGGGGGCGTCAGGCTGGTTGTTTTTTAATTCGTTGAATAGGTCGTTCAAATCCATGTTGACGTATGGTTCGGCGACGGGCTCGCTGTGGGTTGAGGCGGGTGCCGTGGACTTGTGTTGTGACCCCATAACTGAAATTATTTTCACGATGAGTTTCGCGGAATTTGGCTCCAGTTGCGATCACAAAATTTGGCCCTCCAACTCATCGTCCAATTTATCTCTCTTGGCCGGAATCGAAACCTTGATGTTCCCGTCAAGAAGGAGCTGAGTCTTCACCCAGTACTTTCTCTTTTCCTTCACCAACGAACTGAGCTCGTTCTTGACCATCTTGTTGATCTTGTTGCACGACGACAATCTGGACCCCAACTGGGCTTCCAACTGCTTCAACAACTCTAGGTCGGTGATATTGTCGAAATCGATGTCTGGCTCGCTGTTAAATGCCGCTATGGACTGGCTGAGGCGAGCGTTTAAGGGGTCGATGTCGGGGCCGACTTTGGTGCGGGGGTAGTACGACTTGTAGCGGTTCAAGGCGATCTTGTACTGATTAGGGTTCAATGGTATGCGGTAGATGGTGTCCAAATGGTCGTCCTCGCCTATGATGTGGAGGAAGTCGTTGGAAAACCACCAGGGAACCCGGAACTCGTAGTCCTGCTCGATCAACTTGAGAAAGTCCAACTCGGAGATGTGTTCCTGGTGGGCGAAATTGGCCTCCATACGGCCCTTTTTGACCCGGTCTCGATTCAAGGACACCGCATCCTTCAACACGTGCAAGTCATGGACCCCCTTGACGTGTTTGGCCAAGGCGTCGGACCGGGTGAAGTGTTTTTCACACTCGGGAATGGGGCAGAAGTACGGTTTTTCGCCGGTGTGGGTCCGGCAATGCGACACCAACGCGAACTTCGAGGGCTGTTCGATGCCGTATCTCGAGCAGTTCTTCCAGTAGCACGAATGCTTGTTTAAACTGGTGCTGGCGCCGTTTAGGTGTTCGTTGTTCAAATGGTTGACTAGTTTGGAAAGGTTCTGGAATTGCGGATGGCTGCAGTCGTTCCATTTGCACACCAACTCGTTGTCTTCGGTGTCTTCGGGCTTAGTATCCATGGGAACGGGTCGTTTAGGGTCGGTAGTGAAAGAAACGGCTGTTAAAAGTAGAAAGGCTCGAATCTGCCCAGTGGAAATTGAGAGTCAGAAGAAAAGGAGCGCGCGACGTCTATTGGAAGCAGAGCTGGACTAAAACCGGTCTATTAGGGCCCCTAGGCAGCTCAGATGGCCGCAGATGGTCGTAGATGGTCGCAGATGGTCGCAGGACACCTGTGCACTAGTTACAAGACCGCAGAAGGGGCTGGCACCCAAAAAAGCGCCCAAATGGACCCGCGGGGACTAAACCAAAAGCTCATCTAATCTGGCGGCTGGGTTGGTCTCGATGAAATCTAACGATACCTTGTGGCCCAACAACTCCCTGATATTAGAAACGTTATACTTGATCATGGTGGGTCTTTCCAACGACAAACCCCAGCCCAAAACCCTCATGTTCTTGGGCAATCCCATTGGCTCCAACATCTCGGGCCTGAACATCCCGGAGTTACCGATTTCGACCCATTTCTTCAAGATCTTGTGGTAGGCGAAGATTTCCATCGATGGCTCGGTGTAGGGGTTGTAGGCGGCCTTGAATCTCAAGCCGTTGACCCCCATTTTGCCGAAAAAGTCTTCCATGAACCCGATCAAATCCCCCAACGTGATGTCGTATCCGGCCATAACCCCCTCCACCTGGTGGAATTCGGCCAAATGAGTGGCGTCCACGGCCTCGTTTCTGAATACCCGGTCGATGGAGAACAATCTACACGGTTTGGGGTCGTCGGCCAATTTCTTCAACATGGCGGCCGAAATGGCGGTGGTGTGGGTTCTCAACACCATTCTCAAACTTTCCTCCAATTTCCAGGGATATCTGTAACCAATGGACCCGTATTTCCCTTCTTGGTGGACTTGGGCGATGTTGCGCAAGTATTGTTTGTCCTGGGGCTCGTCCCCTTTCACGGGGTCTTTCAAATAGAAAGTGTCCTGTAAGTCTCTGGCAGGATGCTGCTGAGGCACATACAAGGTGTCGAAATTCCAGAACCCAGTGTCAACGTACTGGTTGGAGGGCATTTCCGTGAACCCCATACTGAAGAAGATCTGTCTGAACTCCTCCCGCACTTTGTTCAAGGGATGCAACGACCCACTGGCCGGGTAAACCCCCTCGGAATTGAAGTTGTACGGCTTGAACTTCTTATCAGCCCAGTCGTTATTTATGATCATGTCGCTGGTGATATCGGTTTCCAAGTTGACGATTTCCACCTGGAACTTGTCGGTTTTGGTGATTTTATATCCCACGATTTTGTTCAACTGGATCAACTTCCTCTTCTTCAATTCCGCCAACTCTTTTTTGTCGCCCAAACTGCCGGAGGCGTCGATTTGTCTCAAGTTTTCCACCACGGTGTCGGCAGGGACGGTGTCGACCTTGGACACTAATCTGTCTTCGTTTTTGGAAATCCATCCGTTTTTGAATGCTTTACCCTGGCCCAACTTCCCCACCGGGCCCAACTTGTTGACGTCAGACAATTTCAAGCCGTCGATGGATTTTATCACCTCGTTCAACAACCGGATTTCGTGGGAGCCGTTGGTCAAAAACTCTTTAGCTTCCGGTAATAATGCCCAATGGTCGGTTTCGAGTTTTTCAAAGTTGATGAGTTCTTTGGACCACAAGGAGGTCAAGTTGGAGTGGAGAGTGTTGGCGTCGAAGGCCTTCAACTCCGGGCACTCTAAGGTGTTGGCCACCTCGCCGTACTTGTCCACGGCTTTCAATATAGTCACTTGCAAGTCCATCCTTTGAGTTGAAAATTTTTGACGATTGTGTGCGCACCGTTTTGGCGTCAACCGTTCGAGTCTGGCCCACCACGTCCCAATGCGGAATCCAGCGAGGGGTCGCCGATCGGCCCAGATGTGACGTCTTGTGTCTGAGTTTGGCCACAGCAACGGAATTATGCCAGTGATCTGTGGCGATCGCCGAAATCCGCCAGGCGCTCATCACCGCCGGCTACATTGCTTCGGTCATTTAAGGTGGTGATTTGCTATTTGTCTTTGAGGTAGTGATTATTTGGGGTTTGTCTTTGGGGTAGTGTTTTGCTATTTGAGGTAGTGATTCGCTATTTGACGTACTGGTTGCGTTTTTGTACTGGTGGCGTTTTTGTACTGGTGGCGTTTTTGTACTGGTGGCGTTTTTGTACTGGTTGCGTTCTGAGGTACTGGTTCAGGAATTGGGCGATCTGTGATCAATTTGGCGGTTGCTGCTGAGCGTTGCTGCTGAGCGTTGGTGAGATTGTTGTCAGGTACCGATTATGTCCCGATTATGTCCTTTTGGCACACACGATTGTTGTCAGGTACCGATGGTTGCGATACGAGGACGGAGTCCCATTTTGGTTCAGCCGCCTGCGCAACGCTCATGGTGCGTATTTGAGTCGTCATCAATGGCACGTACCCCAACTCCAACATTGCGGTCTGGGAACTATATAAGGAGAGAGTATTTCCTGACAGAGGCAAATGGCTTTTGTTTGTAATGTATGTATGATTGGGGTAGATTGGGGTAGATTGGGGTAGTAGATTGGGGTAGTAGATTGGGGTAGTAGATTGAGGTGGGAGATTAGTGAGGTTGTAGGGTAACGCGGTGGGAATTACGGTGGTAGGGTGAAAGTGGTGCTACGGTGAGACAGCGTGAAAATGGTGCTAAAGTGAGACGGCGCTGGCGATGCGATCAGCCGTGTCTGATAAAGACCAATCTGTGTCTGACGAGACAAATCTACATCAAAACAACACATTGTTACTAACACTATAGTTGAGTGGTATTTTCAGATTATTGGTGTGTATCATCTTACCTCCGCTTGCGGTGCTCATGCAATTCGGGTGCACGGGCCCCTTCTTCTTGAACGTCATCTTGACCTGTTTGGGATTTATTCCGGGGGTGATTCATGCTTTATCGTTGGTGTTCCGATTGTAAATGCAATAGGCCCAGTTAAAAGGCAATAGGCCCAGTTTAAAAGCAAATAGGCCCAGTTAAAAGGCAATAGGCCCAGTTTAAAAGCAAATATGCCCAGTTAAAAGGCAATAGGCCTACTTAGATCGTATAGTAATCTACGTGTCCTTTCTAATTTCCCTCGTGTCTGTCTGCGGCTGAGTGGCGCATAAATGTTCCGTGGTATTTTGGGCGAACAAGCTTGGCACGCGTGGGCGCAGAGTGGGCGCGGAGTGGCCGAGTGACCGCGGAGTGGCAGAGCGACAGTGTGAAGAGTGACCAGAGTTCCCAAGTTTAGGCGCAGACCAACCCAAATTTCTTTAAAGCAATCATCTTTAACCTGTGCTTTCGATGATACCTGCCCTCTCCACCTCCTCTATCTCCACCATGTTCTCTGTCCCCTTCCTCCTTCCTTTCCTCCCTCTCCTACATCCCGCTTAATCCTATTTATAGACTCACCTGAAATTCCCGACATAATGTCACAAAAGGCTATTGTTGCTCAATACTGTCATTTAAGATTTGCTTTTCGCAAACTATAAATTGGCCCCAGTCCCCTTTAATTTCACCGCAAAATGGCTTTTACTGTATGTATTCTGATGGCACCAATTGGCGCCAATTGGAGTTAAATCCGCGAGCCCCTAAATGACGTACTAACAATTAGTGTTCTGATATAATCAAATTAATCTGTGCTTTCTTCTTACCACCAATTGGGGTATTTTTAGAAAGTGGGTGTTCGGGGGCTTTATTTTTGAATATTGTGTTGACCATCTTGGGTTATATCCCCGGGATCATCCACGCTGTTTATATTATTCTCACGAGGTAATGAATATACAAAATTGGTGTGTTTTCTGAGAGTAGTTGTGAGTTGTTGTGGTGTACGGGTGTGTTAATCTCTGTGGTGTACGGGTGTGGTGATTTTATCGAAACGAACTGAGAGTTCAGAATTCAGTACTGAACTGAGTCATACGATCTATTTATAAGACTAAAAATTGATAGGCTTGTCAAAAACAGCAAGATTGGCTTCCTTGGTGGCTTCCGACAACGTGGGGTGGGCGTGACAGGTACGGGCCACGTCTTCTGGCGAAGCACCGTATTCGATGGCCAAACACATCTCGGCAATCAATTCCCCAGCATTAGGACCGATAATGTGGGCACCCAAGATTCTTTGGGTTTCAGCGTCGGCCAAAATCTTGACGAACCCATCGGTGTCGCTGTTGGTTTTGGCTCTGGAGTTGGCCATAAATGGGAATTTACCCGATTTGTATTTGATGCCCTGTTCTTTAAGTTGTTCTTCGTTCAATCCGGTCCAGGCGACTTCTGGGTGGGTGTACATCACCGATGGAATGTTACCGTAGTTGACATGGCCGTGGCCGTTTTTGATGATTTCAGCAGCAGCGATCCCTTCCTCTTCGGCCTTATGGGCCAACATAGGGCCAAAAGTAACGTCTCCGATGACGTGGATGTGTTGATGTTTGGTTTTGTAGTTAGAGTCGATGACTAATCTGTTCTTGTTGTCGATTTCCAACCCGATTTTCTCAAAGTTCAAGTTCTTGGTGTATGGTCTTCTACCGATAGCAACCAATAACACGTCGGCTTCTAAATCTTCGGCTTCACCGGACTTGACATTTTCAACTTGAATTTTCACGGTTTCCCCATCTCTTTCAGCTTTGGTGACCTTGGTACCCAACTTGAAGTTAAGGCCCTGTTTGGCCAACAATTTCTGAGCAGTCTTGGCGACTTCTCCGTCCATACCGGCACCAACCGCGTTTTGGAATTCGATAACCGTGACTTCACTTCCCAAACGAGACCACACCGAGGCCATTTCCAAACCGATGATACCTCCACCAATGATGGATAACTTCTTGGGGACTTCCTTGAGGTCCAAAATACCGGTAGACGACACGATTCTTTCTTCGTCGATCTCGATCCCGGGGAATGGAGTGACTTCGGATCCGGTGGCAATGATGATATTATCGGCTTTGATGGAGTATTCGTCGGCGCCGTCGATTGGTTTGACGTTTAAATTGTATTCATCGATGAACGACCCTTCTCCCTTCAAGTAGTCGACCTTGTTCTTCTTCAACAACATTTCAACCCCGCCGGTCAATCCTTTGACGGCTTTTTCTTTGGCTTTCTGCAAGTTGGCGACGTTGACCTTTAATTCCCCGACGATATCGATCCCCCGGGACTTGGCTTCATGCTGCATGGTGTGGTACAAGTGAGAATTGTTCAATAAGGCTTTGGAAGGGATACAACCGACATTAAGACAAGTTCCCCCCAAGGCACCTCTTTTTTCAATACAGGCGGTTTTCAATCCTAATTGGGCGGCTTTGATGGCAGCCACGTAACCACCGGGCCCACCTCCGATGATGGCCACATCGTAGGCCTTGGAAGAGTTGAATCTGATGGAGTTTCTTACCAAATTAGATCTTAACATGTTGATATGAGTTGAGAAAATTTTGTGAAAGATGGTTGGTTATTGTCCGAGCGCGAAGGTGCGGCCACGACCGGGATCGACTGGGGGCCATGGCCCCGGGGGATGGCCGAAAACCCCGGGTGCGGTCGCGGTTCCGTCCACTTTTCTCGGCCCACCTCACCGTCACTTTTTTGGCCCACCTCACCCTCACTTTCTCGGCCCACCTCGGTGCCATTTTTCTCCGTCGACCTCGCCGCGCCCACTTTTTTCCACCTCACCGCAGTCCCCAATCCGGCACCGCGTCCACTTTTCACCTCGGTGCCATTTTTCTGCTACCGCAGTGTCACTACCCTTTTCTCCGTCAACCTCAATACCCTTCTCCCCACCTCGATACCCTCTTCTCCCCACCCATCGGCACCACAATCCCAAAACAAAGCTGGCCACCCCGTTTACGACAACCCGTCATTGTCGTGCACACCTTAAACGTTACTTTGCCTTATTACTTCAACAGTAATTAACCTTTTGGGAATGAGAACTTTAGTCGATATTTGCCTCTTGAGCGGTGATACCAGGTGGCCACAAATTGGGTGCGGCGCGGTTTAGGGGCGATTCGGCCTGGGGGTAATTTCTGGCACGCGTATCACCCAAGATTACGCCCTTTGCGCGCGGCGTTTATTTGACGACAACTTTCCCATTAGGGATTAATTGGGAACAGCGAGAGGGTTCAACTATCAACCCCAGTACTGATCATTTACCAAGCTGAGTGGGGTACATGGGACACCGGAAGCCACGCTACAGGCAGTCGGTCGTCAACCACTGTCTGGGCCTGCCAGGGAATTCTAATCGATTGCTCCTATAACCTAAAAAGTAGTGTGCCGAGGGTAGTGGACCAACAGTAGTGGACTAATTATTCTTATTTGGTTCAAATGGTGGAATATTCACATATAACGTCTGAAACCCCCTAAATTTCCTCCAGTGATATTTTCATTGACTGTTGGGTTCCATTTGTTAGTGTTGTTTGGCTGGGGTATATTACTGTTGAACAGGCTAGAAGGCACCAGACCAGGTAGAAAGGCACCAGACAGGCTAGAAAGCACCAGGCTAGAAAGCACCAGACAGGTGAACAGCTCAAGACCAGAACAGCTCAAGACCAGACTCAAGAGGCTTAAGAACAATATTCACTTCTGACACATCATGAACATTCAATTGACAGACGCCTTGGAGGAATTCGACTTACGATACACTGAATCCTGCAACCAGTGCTTCCAGCGTTCGAACTTCAACAACTCCGAACCCAAATTGACATTATCGTCGCCATTATTGGACCAGACCGAGTTCCAGGCCTTCCCCAACAATTACCAGAACTTTCCCAATCTCCAGAACATCTCCAATCTCCAGGTGAAGGGCATCCCGAGCTACGGCCAGAAACCATCGAAATTCCCCATTTTCAACGACAAAAAGTTGACGTTGGAGAAATCGTTCAATGTGGCAGGCTTCAAGCCTCCGTTGAAACCCATTTCCCACCAAGACTTCGCTCATTCATTGCCGTCATTACCGACGATCTCGTTGCCCAGCTCATTGCCTGATTCGCTCCCCAACTCAGTCACCACGTCGGCCGGTAATTCGGCCTGTAGTTCGTTGCCCAATTCATCCAACAACTCCAGGAAAAACTCCATCACCACCAAAAACTTGGGAAACCCCTTCTACAAGTCGAGATTCGACTCTCCCACCAAGAAGAGGAAGATTGAATTGAAAGTGGACCACCAGAGCGAAGAGGAATACGAAGAGGAGGCCAGTTCTCCTTTTTCTATGTAATGCTATTATGATAATGATTAATGATTATAGACTGTAATTTAATGTACGGACGCTGTCGCCCTGTCTGTAGACGCTGCCCCTGTCTGTAGGCCCCTGACTCCGTCTGTAGGCCCCTGACTCCGTCTGCTGTGGCAGTTTAACACGTGGAATGTGGGGTTGATCGGCGTGATCGGCGCCGCCAAGATGGACCAAATGGACGGTCTATATTTAGTTGGACCGGCATGTAGACCACAGCCATGTCACCAGACGGATATCCCATCATCCAGACCCTAAATCTCCCCTATCAAAGGCTTCAAGGCCAAGGGCAATAATTCAGCAGCATCTCCCTTAAACCCCCAAATGCCGTCTTTCAACGACTGTTCCTCGATATCGGTATTGAAAATCGCCACCTTCCCCCCCTGGTGGCTCACCCGGTCGACGTAGCTGTTGGCCGGGTACACGGTGCCGCTGGTTCCTACCACCAAGATCAAATCAACCGAAGACTCGATAAAATCGTCTATCTGATTTAGCACCAGCAACGACAAGCTTTCACCGAACCACACCACCCCTGGCCGTAGCAAGCTCCCGCACACAGGACATAGTGGCAACTCCTCGTCGCCAAGCTGTTTGACGGGGCTAAACTGGGGACTTTGGAGGAAATCGTCGTGGGCCCGCCGTTTACGGACGTTTTCAAACTCGTCCTCGGTGTTTTCAAGGGCTTTTGTCAATGGGTGCTGGAAGTTGTTATGGTCGGTGTAGTTGCAGGTGAAGCTGGTGCACTTCAAGTCGAACAACAGGCCGTGGATCTCGAATAACTTCAGCTGGTGGTGGTTGGCTCGTATGGACAAACCGTCCACGTTCTGGGTGATGGTGATGAACTCGAGGCCCGGCAACTGCGAGAGTTTGGCCAAAGCCTTGTGTCCCCTGTTGGGCCGGCTCCTCAACGCCTGGTACCGTCTCCAGGAGTAAAACTGCCACACTAACCCCGGATCGATGTAGAAGGCGTCCGGAGTGGCTAGGTCGATCATATTGAAATTCTTCCAGAGGCCCTGGCTTCCCCTGAACGTGGGTAGGCCCGACGCCACGCTCAAGCCGGCTCCGCACAACGCCACTATTCGTTTGCACGACTTCAAGTGGTGGTGAAACTCCCCAAAGTGATCCATTGGCGATAGAAATTGCGCGCGCGGGGATGGGTGGGGGTGGTGCGCGGGGGAGAGCCCATGGATAGGGATATAATACTATACAGAATTCTTCAATTTCCAGTTTAAGTACCTTGCGGAGTGCCCCACGGGGTAGTCGTTGGTGCTGACAATGTGGGTGGGGACGCTGACGGGGGGACCGCGGAACCAGATGATTTCCTCCCCCTCGTTGGATTTCTGTCTTTTGATGATGCTGTCACTCAACAACCCCAATTGGTACTCGTCGGGCCGGGCGTAGCTCACCACGCCTCCCAGCAACAACATGGAATAGTTGGAGGTGGAGGTGTGAAGATTTGTGCTGGGGGTGGGGGTGGGCTGTTTTCTGTCGGACTTGTACTTGAAAGGGCTGTAGGACGACACCGGCAACGATTGGGACTGTGGGAGCTGGTAGTAATTTGGAGTGGGGCTCTGTTCGTCAAACGAGGGAAAACTGGCGCCGTAGGTGTTGGAAACGGCTGGAGGATACCCAAAGGACTTGGATTGTGACACGGGAGTGAAAACAAACGCTTTACGGTTGTTCAAAGTATCGTCGTGCTCTTTGCTGCGACTGATGTTGGGACTGGTGTAATACTGGCCCAAATCGTCGTCGGGATCAGGAGGCCTCGAGTATACGGTCCCCACCACCGGCGGAGACGATATCTCCTCCACCACGGGAGGAATTTCCATGTTAAAGCTGTGGTTTGGAGGCAACAAGTGCTTGATTGGCGATTCGTATTTGATGAGTTTTCGCGGCTCTGCCAACGGGATCACCGGTGGGTCCTCGTTGTCTCTCACCTCGTCGGGCAAACAAGCTCTCCAGGTTCTAATCCGGTTGAAAACGTGATTATTCTCGTTGTATCTGAACTCGCAAATGAACCAAGGACAGTTTTCCGGCAAGAAGTCGCGGGGCAAGTCGCCCTTCTGGTACCGGGTCAAAAACAACACGAAACAGGGCCCGATGATCTCGTTGGCCAAGTGGTCTCTGTATTGACCGGTCTTGCACACCTCGTTGATGTAGAACAACCGGTCTTCGCGGTGGCTGGTTTGCTCCGGTCTGTAGTACCAACACACGTTGATGAACTCCTTGTTGTCGGTGACCCACAACCTGAAAACCTGGCCAACAATGGGTTTTTCGGGGTTGGTGGGGTTGTTGATGAGCACCCAGTCCCCGACCTTGTAACTGTGAACCCCCACCGTGACCTCGTCCAAAGGCAACCTCACGATCCCATCACCGCCCGCAGAGGTCAATTCGGCGATTTCCTGGTCGGTTTTACTCATTTCGTTGTCCACAATCACGTCAGCCTCGTCTTTGAATAGGAGCAAGTCCTGGTAGATGGGGCTGTTGGGCATTTGCTGGTAGTAGCTGATGTAATTGTTGAAAAAGGTGTTCAAATCGTTCAAGAACTCGTCGGCATTCTTGTATTTCCTCAGTCTCAACTTGGTTCTGATTTCCGCCAAACTCAAGGGGTCGGGGAATGTGTTGTAGAACCGGAGATCCGACTTCTCCGGTAACCTGTCGAACGGTAAAGTCAACGGCCGCTCGGGGTCCTGGGGGTGTCTCAATTTCTTGAAGTTCTTCAAGATCAATTTGATCCGGGTTTCGAAGATCCGGTCGACAATGGGGGGTCTACCACGTTTGATTCCGGTCTCCGCCGCACCCCTATTGCTGCCGTACCCCGAGACCCCGAGAGATGGGAGTCGGTTGTAGTAGTTAGGCTGGGGAGTGGAAGTGTAATCATCATAGTCTTCGTCGTCATTATCGAATTCATCATGGTCGTTAGGGGTGTGTGTACCGGGCGTTCCGCCCAAATTGCTGCCTGCGATCAAAGCGGTACTATCGTCGTCGATGGGGGGAAGATTGGGGTACTTGACGTCGCCTTCGATCGCCTTATCGCTCTTGAACTTAGGAATCACCGTTTGGGTGATGAACCGGTCCAAAATCATCCCGTGGTTGTAGAAAATACTGCCCTTCTGGTTGAAATACCGCGCGTTCCAACTCATTTGCGCCAAGTCGTCCACGAACTGCTGAGCGTTGCTATAAGTGGACTTAATCTTGCCTCTAATGCCATGGAACGAAACGGGGTGTTTGATCACCTTGTAGTAGTGGTTGGAGTTTCCCGATCTCGGAGGCAACTTTCGAAACGTTTCGTACACCGGCTGGTCGTGGTCATCTCTCAATCCTTCACAGGCATCCACAATAGAGGTGAATCTATTGATCAACTTCTTGTTGAGGACCATGTTTTGGATTGAGTTTTCGGGCGCGAGAACTTTTACTGCCGGGCGGGCACGACCTGGTTGTGTAAGATATTATGTAAGCGTGGCCCCATCGGAAGATATAGTTCATCATAGGGGAGGCAATAGGCTTTGTATTGTATATAGGGTTGGTCATGTGGTCACGTGACGGGAGGTGGGTAGATAGGGGCCTAGACCGCCCTCGTGGCCTTCACCACCATGGGAAGCATCCCTCCCGTGGAAATAGTAAAGTGTCTATGCCCCGTAACGAGAATGAAGGTTCGGATCGCTCCCGCGTGGGACGTGGTGGAAATAAAGCTGTTTGCCGCCGCCTTGGCCTTATCTACTCGGGCCTCGGCTGGATTGTAATCGGCGTCGAAGAGCGCCTGTAAAAAATCATTCGTTCTCAACGCATGATGATATCTGGTCTCTCGTTCGTTGTCAGTGAAGATTTCGTCGTTTTCGGTGAACCCCGGCTCGAATTCAAACCCATAGGACCCGAAACGGTCGATGATGGTTGATTTCGTCGACCGTTTGTCACAAAGATTGATGCCGTAGGTTTCTCTGAGATTCTCAGTGACCACGGGATGAATACTTTGGGGCTTAATTCCCGTCCAAGTCTTGACCAACGTCCAGCTGGATCTCTGCAACGGCGAGGTGAAGAACTTGCTGGGAATAGGCGCTCCTTTGGCCACTTGTTCCTTCCAAACGCGGTGGTTCTCCGCCGCTTGTTTGATCCCCAATTCCGTCAACATCGCATCTGGGCCGAACTCCTGGTCGCCATCGTGAGTCTGTTTATGCCAATACCGGTTCCACTCGTCGAAACCGTACTTATCCACCACCACATTATGATATCCTTGGCCGTGTCTGGCGCAGAATAGCACCTTGTAGCATTCGTTTGGTTTGGCAGTTTCATTCAAGTGGTTGATGTCTTTTTCGATGTCCTGCCATGATTTCAATCTCCCCAAATCCTCCAAGGCGTAGTTGAACTTCAAATCGTCGGTGGCGTCGTCGGACTGCTTGAAGAAACCGGGAACAATTTCGAAATCCCATTTATATTTTCCGGCTTGTTTCAACTGTTTGATCTTTTGGTGGTATATGACCTCGTCACCGCCAACGTCTTGATGGGCGTCGATCCAATCGACCTCGGTTGGTATTAAAAGTGACATTTTATCTTCTATTTTCTATTATTGATTCTATTGTTTTCCATCCACTATATTCCGGTTTTACCACTGTTCGTCAGGTGAGAATACATACCGAGATTTATCCCTGAGTTTTTCCGAGTGCGAAGATACGACGGAATTTCGGTCAATTTCAACGCAGCATTCAATGGAGACCGCCCGACGTTTCTTTCGGCCTCCTTGAATTGCCTACTTCGTGGGTTTCCCTCCTCTCATCAGTCAACATTACAATCATGGCTTGCACTCAACAATACAATCATGGCTTGCACTCAACAATACAATCATGGCTTGCACTCAACAATACAATCATGGCTTGCACTCAACAATACAATGATGGCTGCCAACAGTGCGAAATGCGAATCTCACAAATAAATCGTCCGTAAATGAGACTAGTGAGAAGGAGGATCCAATCAGGAGGTAATTAAAGCCATTCAAAAAGAGCTAAGTCAATTTATATTCGTTGTATTCATGTTCTTCTGGTATTATTGAGTTCTTTGTCTTCTGGTATTCTTGGTTCAAGGGTTTGTGTTCTGGATTCTAGGTTTGGTATCTGTATTTGATTGTTTTGTTGATTGTTTTGTTGATTGTTTGTCCTGATTATGCAGATGGGTCCCCAAATATCCCCCAGAACTGCTCCACTTGAGAAGGACCTCCGTCCTTCCAGTAATCGTTGTATGTCGTGAACATCAACACCTTATCGCCCAACGCTTGCGCTATGGACTTCACTGCGAGTAGCTGGTTCTGCAATGACGGCACACATTTCCCGTAAGTATCCCCCCTAGTGGGCCATCCGGATTCCGTGATCAACACATCTTTATTGCCTCCACACACGCTGTTCAAATGTGATATCTGGCTGGTCAAGAACGACCCGGAATCGGAGGGATCCACCCCTCCATCCCAGAAGGGATGAGCATTCACAGCTAAATAATCAGAAATGTCACACAAAGCTGGGTTGTTCACCACCGCAACTAAGGTGTCTACCGACACAATGGGGCCGCTGTACTGGGGCGCGTTGGCCTGGAACCAGTTTCGGGCCGTCTGCACCGCAGTTTTGATTTGCGATGGAGTGGCTTGGCCGGCATTGACCAACTCATTACCGATAGAAACGGTGTGGACCGCTCCCCAGCCCCTGCTGCTTCCTTCCACGGCGTTTTTCAACGTGGTCAAGTCGTTCTGAAGACTGGTGCTGTCGATGTTCCAGATTCCGGCGAAAAGGGTCTGCGATGAGCTCATCGCAGCCAACACATTTTCAATCCCGCTACACTCTACGCCGTAGAGTCGAATGATGGCAAAACTGGATAACACTTGAAGATCGTGTTGAACCTGCGATGCCGATTTACAGTTGCCTGATTTGGTTTTGGGAGAATAGGCAATTCCGCCTCCCCTTTCCGCATACGACACCACCTGGGAAATGATATCCGAATCTTCGCCTGTGGCCTGTGGCTCGACACCGCTCGCAGTTTGCGATGTGGTAGTACTGGTGGGAGAGGCTGGGGAGAACCCTGTGGCGGTGGAGGAACGGTGGGGCCAGGTAAATGGCAAATTCCATAAATTTGCAGCCGATGAGGACGATGGAACGCCCGCGGGGGAAAATGATGCCTCTGGGGAGGTAAATGGAGCTGCTTGTGGTGCCAGTGGAGTGGGGGCTACGGGAGAAGCTGTAGGAGCAGCAGCAGGCGCAACAGGAGCAGATTCACTGGAATCCCCACTGAATAAGTCCCAGATACTGCCCAATAAGCCCCCTAAATAGCCTCTTACACCGGATTTGGGAGCCGCGGGGGCTGCGGGAGCTTGCTGTGGCGATGGTGCTGCTTGGGGAGCCTGAGGTGCGGCCTGAGGAGCCTGAGGTGCGGCCTGTGGTGCCTGAGGTGCGGCCTGTGGTGCCTGAGGTGCAGCCAAAATGGTGGGACTAGAACCAGCTAGTCCGTTGACGTAATCCGAGTACGCCATGTCCACCGTCGTCACCATCGTCACATACTGAACATCCCTTCTTCGGGCCTCAAACGCAGATATCCCACTTATCACCAAAGAAAACAAAACCACACTATCAACTCTCATAAGGATCGGGTATTAAGGACGGAACGAGTTGAGATCGAATTGCTAAGATCAGT